>JAAFCE010006156.1:14397026-14434081 GCA_013389805.1 Trigoniulus corallinus
TGGGTTAGGTTAGGTTTGGTTGGGTTAGGTTAGGTTTGGTTGGGTTAGGTTAGGTTTGGTTGGGTTAGGTTAGTTAAGGTTAGGTTGGGTTAGTTTGGGTTAGGTTGGGTTATGCTGGGTTATGTTGGGCTAAGTCAGATTGTGTTAGGTTGGGTTGGGTTAGGTTGGTGGAGGTTGGGTTGGGTTAATTTGGGTTAGTTTGGGTTGGGTGAGGTTGGGTTAGGGTGGGTTAGGCTAGGTTAGGTTGGGTTGGGTTAAGTTGGATTGCGTTAGGTTGGGTTTCGTTCAGTTGGGTTAGGTCCTAACCAAACCAAACCTAACCTCTAGGGCAGAATGCACTTGAAAATGAAATGCAACTTTCATAACGCCATACCAGCAGAACACTAAGTTCGTTCCATGAAATGATCGAATGAAAAAATTAACCGGGTGAAAGCTAAAGCGTATCCTTTTTAATTTTTAGATTTTTGGAATTTTGAAATTTTTGAATTTGGGGAAATTTTCGGAATTTTGCATTCTTGATTGTTGTGGATTTTTGAAACTGGAAACTTGGATACTTGGAAACGCACTAGGAAACTAACTTTTAATCTAACTTGGGAACTGTCTTGGAAAATAACTTTGAAAGTAAAATGGACCTAACTAACGTGGACCTAACTTCAAAAATAATTTCGACTTCAAAAATAACTAACAAAATAACTTGGAGACTTAAGCCTGGTTCCCTTGCACGTGACACCGACGAGAATAGTGCTTGAGCAGATGGTATAATTATGACGTAAACAACAGGCACTAACAGAAATTGCACCTAGTTTGATTCCCTGATTAATAGCACAGGCCAACAAAAACAATTATTTGAAAAACATTTTTAATATTCTTAAGTGATTGTTTTCATTTTGGAGGTGCTGAATCTAAATGTGCAATAATTTTTTGGCTATCACGTACCATTTTTTTGCAATTTGCATAAATTTTAATCAATTATAATGCTAAAACATAGTGCAGTAAAGTGAAATAAAATAGTAAAAAAGGTTTTTAAAAGCATGTATTAAATGAGACGATTTAATACTTGTTAGGTACAATCATTATGAATCCAAAGGCTTCATTTTTCTTAACCTTTTGCTAGTATAAGAATGGGTGTAGCTCTGTCTCTTAAGTGATGTTTCTGGAGTAGATCAATGGAGGGACCAGCAGTAATTTCTCATCATATTTGCATTCCAGTGACCTTGGTATCGTTTTTCCATCTCTTTTATATCATGATGGAAGTGCTCACCTTGTTCTTCACTAACTGCTCCAAGATTTGCAGGAAAAAAATTGAGGTGTGAATGCAAAAATTGAACCTTCAAACTCATATTGCATCCTAGGTCTTGAAATTTCTGCAGCATATTTTCAACTACATTTTCATAATTAGGATGTTTCTCATTCCCAAGGTACTTCAAAACAATTTCTTTAAAAGTATTCCATGCATTTTTCTCTTTTGTGATCATCACTGTTTCAAAGATAGGATCCTACATAAGTTTTTGTATGTCAGGACCAACGAAGATGCCTTTTAACTTTGCTACTGATAAATGAGAGAATTTGCTGCACAGGTACTTAAAACATGGTTCACTTCTTAAAAGTGTTTAACAAATTGTTTCATGAGACCTAATTTGATATGGACTACACCTAATGTATGGGTTGTGTAAATTATAGCAAAAAAAGTGTTTTGTAAGAAAATAGAATGTCCTGGTGAAAATCAGCAGCCATTTTGGGGTTCAGCTTGTACAAATACATACAATAGAGCAAAAATTATCAAAAAAAATTTTTCATCGTTGGCCTGTTTAGTTTTCAATGTTGTTAGGTTGTTTACATATTCATGTTCCTGGGCGAGTCAAGACAGAGAAACTTTTTTTCTTTTGCAGGCAATACTAGCAATCCAATCATCCGTGCACAATGTGAATTTAATCTGCTTAATCTGTCAATTAACGATCTAAATTTGCCCATTGCTACATATAAGAAGAAAGTTACAACCATTCTATTAAGTGGACTTAAAAGTTAGCATTAACTTCCCAGTTTATAACTTGGTTACTAGGCATACAGTATGTCAAAACATAAAGGCCATCTTCTCATTGTTAAATTGATCCCTAGGATTTACCAGTAATTCTAGGTCCACTGCTAATGTTTTGCCTGAGGGCCATAGAACATCCCCAACCTCCCCTGCTCACGCCATATTTGAGGGGTACCTGGTTCCACATCCCATACACTATCATGAGGGTTATTGTACCTGTTATAGTGGATGTAAACTATGGCATGAGCCTGACTCCTGTTGCATTGTAGGTATTGTGCAAAAGGTCAGACACCATGCAATATTATAACCAACGAAGCATTAATTTACCTGCCAAAAATTTCTATTTTGGTTGTGTAATGCGATGTTGGAACAGTGGGGTAGGTCGGCATCCCCCCACAGACAATTCAGCCAATATTTCCTGCGGGCTCCAGATGCCCGGCTGGGGTGCCCCCAGTCAGAGCATGTTCATTGGACCCGCAGACCCGACCCTGCCACAGGCGGGATAAGGGTATGATGATGATGATAGTGGATGTAAACCACTGCTTCAAACAAACAAACAATATGAACGTTTGGTGGCGCCAAAACAAAAAAAAGAAATAAATAAACCAATGAAAAGTAAATGGAAGACTATTTAAAAATTCAAACAGCCATTCAAATTCGAGCAATGCATTCCATCGACAAATGCAGTTAACTAACTCTCAACTCCACTTCACCGTTGATTTTGCGCTTACTTTACAGAATGGTAGTGTAACTAAATCATCAGTTTATGTGGATTGTCGTCTGCTAGAGTTCTATTCTCGTTGGTGCCGTGTGCCAGGGAACCAGGCTTAACTTGGAAACTTTGAACCCGACTTGGAAATTAAAGCCTAGTTCCCTGGCACGCAGCACCGATGAGAATAGCACATGAGCAGATGGTATAATTATGACATAAACCACAGGCGCTAACAGAAATTGTGCCTGGTTTGATTCCCTGGCATGAGCGAATTCACGTAAGCAATAAATCGTTTTCAATATGAACGTTTGGCCAAGGAGTCTATAAGGAGTACCAGCTCCGCCCCTTTCCCATTGACTTTTGTGTCATAGTTTTATACGGTGGCGCCCCAAGTGGATGGTTTGCTACAACAGAGATGCTACATGTATTTCAAGCATCTTAAACATGCAATTATGCACTTTATTGATTGTTCTTAATAAATAATGTCAACTGCTTGCTGCTAATCTGAACATATAAATAAATTGCTCAGTTTCACATGTTTTTAATGGAAAAAATAATTTCTTTATATATGCACTTACTACAAGACATTAAGACAGCAATGGAAAGAGGGGGTCTTAAGGTGAACATGAAGAAGACTGAGCACCTAGCTTTGAATTTTAGTGGCCAGGGGCAAGGAGGTGAGATTCGTTGTGGGGGAAAGGGAATTCCAATGGTGCAAGAGTGTCTTTATATATGATCAGTTTTCCAGAGCAATGCAGAAATAGATTCTGACGTGACCCATAGGATTAATGCAGGATAGCTGAAGTGGAGACAGGCAAGTGGGGTCCTGTGCAACCACTGGGTCCCAATAAAGTCGGGCATTTAATGAGGGCATTTGATGAGGGGCATATTAGGTCCATTGTGGGACTTGGGGGCATTGGTAATTGGGGGCACCAGAGATAGAGGAAGGCCAAAACGGACGTGGGAGCTGGTGGTGGAAAGGGACACGGAAGTGTTCGGGGTGGAGGGGGACTTGGTGGGGGATAGGTGGTAGTGGAGGATTAGAACCTGCAGATCTGACCCTGCCTCAGGCGGGAGAAGGGTGAGATGATGATATGGAGTGCTGGAGTGGATTTCATGGAGTTTGAGCAATTTACAGCAGCACACACTACTACTACTCCTTTGCTCCATCCCGGTGATATATATTTCCGAAATGTTTCCGTTAGAGGTAGCTTGGGGTGGGAGACATCGCGGAAAAGATTAGGGATAAGTGGTTGAGATGGTAGGATGGATGGATAGATGGTAGGTGAGATGGTAGGATGGTAGATGAGGAGAGAGGAGGAGGAACGTATTAGGTCCATTATGTGTCTCCATGTGATTGGGGGCACCTGGGGTAGGGGAAGACCAAAACGGACGTGGGAGCAGGTGGTGCAGAGGGGCATGGAGACGTGCAGGATGGAGAGAGACTTGGTGGGGGATAGGCGAGAGTGAAGGATAAGAACGCGCAGACCTGACCCCACCACAGGCGTGAGGAGGGTGAGATGATGACGAAGGTGATATATATACACCTGGCACTTGATAACTACTTTTAAATCATTCTAATTATTATTTATATAGTTGTAAATATGCAAGCTAATACATGTAAAGAAGTAGTTTCAGCAAACCATCTACTAGGTGGCGCTCTTTCGGTATGAGGACACGAAAAGGGCGGAGCTGTCACTCCTTGTATTAGACTCCTTGGTTTGGCGGTGCCAAAACCGAAAAAATAAATAAACCAATGAAAAGTAAACAGAAGACTATTTAAGAATTCAAACAGCCAATCAAATTCGAGCGACACATTCCATTGACAAATGCAGTTAACTAAAGGCGAGTTTCCACATGCTATGATTACTGGCACCAGTTTACTTGCATGTGGATACCATCAAATTTCACTGGTGCCAGTGTACTGGCGCCACAAATCATTGTGCCAGTAAAGTTAGCTGCTGGTGCTTAGCTTGCACCTGTGCAGTAGGCTTCTCTAGCAGTAATAACAAAAAATGGCAGCACCATCAAAGAAATGGTCAAGCAAACAAATTGTTAATATATTATTCCTTTCAGTATAATTAAATTTTCATTATCAGGGCCATCAAATATTTAAATACAATATCATATTCCTTTAAGGCTTTAAAGATAGCATCCTATGAAATAGATCATTTTGGAATTTGGTACATATACTGCAAAGATGCAAAAGAGTCCCCAAAAGCAAGTTGTTGTTGTTTGAGGTCCCGTCAACTACGAGGTCATTAGAGACCCATCCACTGTGTAGGTGTGATGCATATACTGCACAGACACTACACTAATGCAAAGATTTATTGGGTATTAGCAGTACCCAGCTTTCCCAAACGACCACCCATGTCAGTACTAACTGGGCTTGTGTTGCTTAACTTCAGTGATCAGACGAGAACTGGTGTGTCCAACGCAACTTGCTGCTCCCACCCAAAAGCAAGGAATCTTATTGTTACTAGCATGGCATCCCTCATATGGGTACTTGATTTTTGCATCACTCTGGAAACAGTTCAATAAAAACATGAGCATAGGCCTATCTTTATCATTCTTAAATGATTAAAGTATGCTTCATGGTCCTCATCACCTATCTCTTGAATGGGAACCCATCTTTAATTAAGGTGTTTGATGGTCCTAGGTCACCTCTGCATGCAATCCATGGACAAACCCACCATCTATGCTTTTTTCTCACAATTTGAATCATAGCACGGACACCTGCGTGAACTATTTTAGTTGGGGCCATCTTGAAAACTGTGCCAGCTAGAAGATTGCTAACAATGTGGAAACACGAACTGGTGCCACTAATTTTGGCACCACAGTAGTGGCATAGTCCTGGCGCCAATAATCATGGCATGTGGAAACGTAGCTTCACTCTCAACTCCACTTCACCATTGATTTAGTGCTTACTTTACAGAATGGTAGTGTAACTAGGTCATCAGTTTATGTGGATTGTCGTCTGCTAGTGCGCTATTCTCGTTGGTGTCACGTGCCAGGGAACCAGGCTGTACTTGCAAGAACTGATCCATCAGGGGAACTCCATTGCTGGTAGTGATGGTAGTTTTGTTGGACTAATTAGTGGTACTGTTACTCCTCTCTCCTTTAGATCATCTGCCTTTATCTGAAAGCATTTTATTTTCCTTTCCATTGCCCTCTCCCACTTTGGATGTGCAGTCAAACCTCACTATAACACACCCTGGTTGTAACACCTTTTGGCTTATAACACAAACAAGGGAAAGTCCCAGCCAGCACTAATGCATAAGTATATAGTAATTGTTTGGCTATAACATAGTCAGATATTACTTAAAACACACAACAGGTTTGGTCCCTACAACACTTTCAACGTGGAAGACACCTCAGATATAACAAACAGCTACATATAACATGCAACTAGACGGCATAACACACAGCTTAAGTAAGGCTATGTGATGCAAGAGTTTCACTGTGTAGGATCAGTTTTCCAGAGCAATGGGGAAATTTATTGTGGCGTGGCCCATAGGATTAATGCAGGATGGCTGAAGTGGAGACAGGCAAGTGAAGTCCTGTGTGACCGCCAGGTCCCAATAAAGTTGAAGGGCAAAGTTTACAGAACTGGCGTTAGGCCCGCTATGCTGTATGGCTCAGAGCGGAAGAGTGACAGGAAGAACCATGAAAGGCAAATGGAAACGGCTGAGATGCAAATGCTATGCTACATGTGAGGGGTATCACAATCTGACAGAATTAGAAATGACTACGTTAGAGGTAGCTTGGGGGTGGCAGACATTGCACAACAGATGAAACATTTGAGGTGGTATGGGCATATGATTTAGAGGGGAGAGGATGAGCTTATTAGGTCCATTGTGGGACTGCAAGTAGTTGGGGGCACCAGCGGTAGAGGAAGACCAAAACGGACATGGAAGCAGGTGGTGCAAAGGGACATGGTGGCATGTGGGGTGGAAGGGCACTTGGTGGGAGTGGAGTGGAGGATTAGAACCCGCAGACCCAACCCTGCCTAAGGTGGGAGAAGGGACATTATATCAATATGAAGAATGAATAAAAGAAATATGGAAATTCTCTTAGATTGTGCCTCACCTGAAACTCCACATGGCTTGAGATAGGCGTTTCACTTTAGCCCCATAGGACGTGTATTTGTTTGTTGGTGTTTAAGGTCCCGTCAACTACAAGGTCATTAGAGACCCGTCCACTGCATAGTTCTAATGCACATACTGCACAGACACTACACTAATGCGACGATTATTGGGTATTAGCAGTAACCAGCTTTCCCGAGCGACCACCCATGTCAGTACTAACTGGGCTTGCGTTGCTTAACTTCAGTGATCACACGAGAACTGGTGTGTCCAACGCAACTCGCCGCTCCCATAGGACGTGTATGAATACCACAAACAATCTGCAGGAATCCCTTAATAATATAAGTAATCAACGGATAACTTTTATGTCAATTAAAACGTTATATCACCAACTATCTACAAAAAAAGCCCACCAAAAGTAACCATTATAAATCAGAGATTTCCCTTACCAAGCTGGAGCTCTGCAACACACATCCACACTCCTTCATGTATGGAAGCTTCCAGAAAAAAAATTGCATTTGCTCTAAACATAAAAGTTGCAATTGACAATGACTTCTTCCGAATTTGCATACATTACTTATCTCCAAATTATTAGTATTACTTTTGTTTTATATAGCGATTTTGTATTAGTCAAGAGGACTGGGATAGGGGTGTCAAATAAGGCCTTGCACACAAGCACTAGATTCTAACGGAACGCCACTGGTTGCAAATAAAATGCACATTGTAGAGCAGTGGTTCCCCAACTTATTATGTCCACAGACCCCCTTCTCCTAACAAAAATCTGACCATGAATCCAAAAGTGCAGGTGTTGTCATTATTAAGCCTTTTCACAGAACTAGCGCTGGTCACGCACGTCCCAAATTCATTTGTCGTGGCCTCCCACAACGGTTCCTACGAGGGTCTGTAATATATTGAGCCTGGGTAAAGTGCGCACAAGAGTAAATACACCAAACATTTCAGGGTGAGGATATATATATGAAAAGAATTTTGTTCAATAAACTTATAATAAATATATTTCGTTTTTCACTTGTACTCACTGATACGTTTTCATAGCGATGTCTTATTGTGGGGCTATAGACTATGGAGGCGCCAACAGGTGCCAGACACTACTGGCGCTCCGCTGGCCATGAAAACCGAAACTTATCCAAGATTCTCACCTAAGCAGCGCCTGCTCTAGCACTTATGCCGCGGACAAAAGGACAAACTGCAGCCCCTTGAAGCAGCGCTGTTCTCACACTTACAGCCAAAATGGCGCCCCTAATTATTTTCGCGCCCTGGACAAATCCCCCCCCCCCCCCCCCCTTAGAGCGGGCCCTGACCTAAGTGGCACACAAGCGAAATTGACGTAGACATCCTTTAAGGCGTCCTAGAATGTAGCAAACATGATCTAATGGTAGGGTTTTACAAGTTTTATTATTAGATACATCATCTTCAAACAAATACAGTTGAAGATGATGAAAAAATACAATGGGGGCACATATAAGACGCTTTCTGTTTAAAGAGTCACTTGCCAAATGGAGAGAGAGAGAGAAAAAAAAATAATGATAAAAAAGTTTTTAAATGAAAAAGTGAAAAACCTGCAAGTCACATATTCGGATTTTCTTATACAATGATGAACATTCTTACATGGGCACAAAAAGCTCAAAAAACAAACAAAAATAAAAAACAAAAAATTAAAAAAACTGCACTGTCGTGCCACGATTTAAAAAGTTTCACCAAAATTTGCATACATGTTTGTGTACGAAACGATGGCCACTCAATTCCACATGTGAAAAGAGAGATATGTATTTCAGTGAACCTTCTTACATTTCCGTTCAGCTGAAACTAAATTAGTTATGACAGTGTAATAACTTTCTTGGCAATGTAAGTCTGAAGTTAACAGTTCACTTCTTACATTTTCTTTTCCTCTTAAAAATAATCACTGAATACAACTTGCAAACGAGAACGTGGCACATGCTATCATTTCCAGTAAAACACATCTGTGTGGCTGGAGCCTAAGAGATTTTTTTTTGGTTCACATTTCACTTTCATGGTGCTATTCTATGATTACTGAAGATAATGAAGATGACAAACTTCCTCCTATTTTGTATTTTTTTTTTACATTTCCTTCAAAGATGATGCTAAAAGGTGCAACTTCTGAAGGCTGTTGTTTTCAAAGTATTAACATGAAGGTAAAGAAATCGGTGTTATATATATTTATATGTATTTATATATTTATAGAAGATGAACAAAAAAAACGTTTGTTCATCAGGACAATCCAATAGAAACGAATGTTTACTCCCGTTTGAAGAAACAAATTATTACGAATGAGTGGGAACCTTATTAGCCTTATGATGTCGTTCGCTAGGCTCACAATGATAACAAACGATGTACCTGATTGACACTTGTTCCCTACTACTAACTATGTATTCATTATAGTCAGACTGAGCAAGAACAGTCATTCCTTCGTTATTGTACTTGCAGGTCAAAGACCCCAATGGGATTGTCACTCCTGAAAAAACAAAACAGAATTACTAAGGCAGAAATGTCGACAAATGACAAACACACACCACAACCTCAAAGCCACACACATACACATCTGACACAACCAGTTTGTTCGTTGGTGTTTTAAGGCCCTTCAACTACAACGTCATTAGAGCCCCATCCACTGCTTAGTTCTAATGCAAAGACCACACAGACACTACACTAATGCGACGATTTTTTGGTATTAGCGGTACCTAGTTTTCCCAAGCGGCCACCCATGTCAGTACTAGCTGAGGCTGCACTGCTTAACTTCGTGATTAGACGAGAAATGGTCTGCCTAACGCAATCTGCCACTTCCGACACAACCAGAAACACACAATAGGCACAAACGCAAAGCTAACACACACACAATAAAATTTAGCTGAAATCAATGTACGTTTGTCATATAAATTACCTGTTGAAAGAATGAGATTACAAACAGGATCAGGAAAATATGTTCCCAACAATTTTGTAGTTTGTTTCTCATTTTCGCCTTCCCCAGGAGACTGGCAGGAGTCATCATTTTGTTCAAGAGAAACCTAAAGAACATGAAAATTCAATTTCCTTGCACAAGTGAGCAGGTGCGACCGAAAAAAAACCACGAATTCTTTCATAAAAGCTAATTACTTCACACAAGAGCACATATTGGGTAGACGTCATTCGCTTTGCAGAGTACTTGCACATTCTTTGGCTCATCTCAAATGAATCCGTGAATCGAAGAGTCTGCAAAAACATTTGGTAATGTACACAATTAACATATATTCTCGCTTAATAACATTGTAATTTAATTTGAATCCATACGTTAAGTCCTCTCGTTAAAACACTAATCAGGTTTGCTACAGAAATGCCATGCCATAACAACCAACGATTCCCATTATTAGTCTGCGACCGCACAACTTCTTCTCTTCTTGAAACTTTATAAATCCTTTCCACAGAAGGAGTTTGAGATAGAGCTAAAAGAAAGAGACCAACATTAAAATTATGAGAAAAAGAAAACCCGAAGTGGGGGAAAAAAAGGGCTTAAATTCATTACTAACATGTGTTATGGAAGTATTGTAAAATATATTGTGACTCCATGTCCTCTTCTTGCATTGCACTAATTTGACAATCCATAGCACGATAGACATAATCGAAAGGATTCACTTCTGCAGGGAGGTACAATTAAAAAAATGTCATAAATCGTCTTGGTCTCTTCAACGTCCGATACCACTTCTCCACTTCCATCAAGTCAAGCCTCTCTGTCAGTAAGTGTGGCACACCACATAACACAAGGAGGACAACCACAAAACACGCCATAAACTCCGGGAGTCAAGTATCAAGACTTATGGTCAACTTCATTTATCACATGACAAAACAATTGCATTTCCATAACTAACTAAATAAAAAATACAACACTACACTAATAACGAACCTTTCATTCGTAACTGAGCTCCAAGAAGTATTTTACTGACTAATTCTAGGTCGAACATGTACTCTAAGTTATCAAGTCCATTCTGAATATCGTCCAAGTTTTCTAATGGTCGTACTTTCTCATATACATAACCTGGCTGTGGAACAACTTGAGAGTACTCGCTACTTAAATCTATTACCTGAAAAAAAAAGTAAAATCACATTTACAAATTCGAATAGTCATATCGCTTCACTTCATGAGTAAGTTCACTTACTTTCTCCGCTAATTCAATAACCTTGTCTTTATTTTTAATATCCAAGTTTAACCTAATTTTTTCCGTCACCACATTTCTACAAATTCAAGCGTGCAATATGGTAATAAAAGTATTGACGTTATTACACATGAACATTGTGAAATGTTGCACCTACTTCAGTTCTCGCAAAATTTGACGACCTCTCTGCAAGGCTGCCTCACACAGACGTCCAAACGGCATAATTGACGTATCAATTCCAATATCTTGACATGCTTCTTGAAGCATTACAACGTTAGTCTAATTAAATAATTTCATTATGAATTAACATTACGAAACAATGAGACTTGCAAACGAGTCCATTTCCAAACCTAGTGACACTGTATAATTATGAAACGACTTACTAAATCGGTCATCAAGTCTTGCAATGGCTGAGGCATTTTTGAAGGTACATCTGTTGTAAGGGTGAGAGAGATATCTCTAAGCTTTCGTCTACCACGACGTAAGGCTTCAACCAGACGGTACTTTCGGGTCACGGGTCTAAAACTGAACAAAAAAAGTATTCAACTAAGGCCCTTCAACTAAGGAACAACCAAGGCCCTTCGTCCACTGCCGCAATTAAACTAAAGCTGAATGCAATGTCACCATCGTCCACAAATACAACTCTTTGGCAACAGTTGTACTTATGATGCCGAGTAGTTCAGATGAAGAGAGCATTGTGCTCACATACTGGGTCGTGTTCTGACATGGTACGAATTGCTTGATAGTTGCAATGAAACAGACACGCTCAGTTGTGAAGCAACTTATTTCCGATCAGTTGTCTTTACATTGCATTCCAGTTTTATTGGTGGAAGAAGTCCGTACCATTAACATGAGTCAGACTAGCATGCAACTGACTAAAAAGGAACTAAACTGATTATATTTCAGTCGAGTTGCAGTTGCGTTGCACCAGTGGACGAAGGACCACACTCAACAAATTAAATTACTTTTTAACATCCTGCCAATTATTGCCAGATTTCGCCTTAAATATTCTACAAAATTCTCGAGTAGCATCATCAGCAGAACAATAAGGACTCTGCTGATATTCGCCTTCGGTGCCTAACTTTCCCCAACGAGTAAAAAGGATGTGAAGATTCTTTCCTTGCTGGCTGATCACCTTAAAAGGTAATGCAAGAAAAAGTGATAATTACTTTTCATGGTATGTGCTCCATGCTTTAAGAAGTTTCAATTTTGATCTACTACATTTGACATTAATTACCTGCATCTTAAAAAAACTGTAACATCCATTTATACCACAACTTAAGTCAACCTTTGTCATGAAAACGTCATAGGGGATATTTTGCTCAGAATCGATGACCACTTCTCTAAACAATAACAGAGTATTATCAACTCAAAAATGGTTCTTTACACACATAGGACAAAACAAAAATACCGAGGCATACCCCATTTCTTCCATTCCGGAATGAACATCGGGTAAAACAATGTTATCTTCTTCTCCCTCTTCCATGGCTTCACTTTCTACTCGCTCTAGAACAGCAGCAGAATCGGCTTTATAATCCCAAGACTCTCGATCCCAATGTATTCCGTCTTTCACTGCTGAATCGACAACAGATCCCAAAGGCTACGAGAAAAAAAAAGTCATATCACCATGTCCTTTTATAGTGTCAAAAATTGCAAATGAAACTGCATTTACTCACAGATTCTTGTGTAGGTATACCCAAAAGTTTTCGCAGCGCCGAGGCTAAACGGCACGCTCTGCTTTGAACTGCCATTTGAAGAGGGCTGAATCCAGCAGTGTTCGAGATATTTAACGGGGCACCTGCTTCTGCTAAAAGGTATAGGATTTCAGCGTTATCATATGTCCCACAGCTAACCGGCCGAATGAGGTGATGGATTACTGTCCAGCCATGCCGATCGGTTTGTGTCAAGGAAATGGGAGTTGTCTTGGACACAGGGTGAGGTCTGATTTCTAACAAAAGTATTTCAAAATTAGCAATTCCCTCATGCTATAAGCATAGTAACCAGACGATACTTTAAAGAGCTATGATTCACTATTCAGAACAAAAAACACCAAGGCATTAACAACGTTCAAATCATATACTAACCAACGTCAACTTGTTTCTCTTCATCATCAATGTCCTCAATAACTTCTACCTCATCATTCTCTTTATCAGGAAAGGTTTCACAATTAATATCACTTCCTAAAACGGCATCATGGTTATTTTTATTTCTGACAATTGGACCATTAGTCGTTCGTTCGTTCGGTTGTATTGTCTGATGAGCGTTGGTTTCTTTTACTGAATTATGCTTAGCATGCTGTAATGCTAAATCTTCTTTGGTAGACTCCCAAGTTAGTTGTTCCGATCGTGTCGAACTTTTGATGTCCGAATTCTAGGATGAAATAGTTATAAAAAAAACAAATTCTGCCGAATTGCAAATAATTCCTGCTAAATACTGACCTTAAATGTCATGACCTTATTGAGATGACGCTTCTGCATCAAATTACACATATCTGTTTTGTAGGAATAGCTAGGGTTTACAAGCAGGCGAACCATACCTATATCGTTCTAAAGTGTAACAAAACTGGTTAAACAATTCTGAAAAACAAGCTCACATATGGCGAAATTTTATCATACTTTATGCACGGCATGCATAAGTGGAGTTCTTCCATGTTCGTCTGGAAAATTAATGTCTGCTCCCTGCTGCAGCAAAAACGCCACTAAATCATAATCCTGCAGACATACAGCATATATCAAGGGCGAAATACGGCAGGCTATTTCGCCCGACTGATGTTCAGCATTTTTGGCAATATATGCCCAAGATTCACCAGGACAGTTGTCCAAATATGGATAGGCTACTAAATCATTACATGATACACCATGTGAACAAAGTTTCTGACACCAAGCCCTATTTAAAAAAATAATACATTCTCAATACACAAAGTATTTCGTATTCAAGTGAAAAATGCTAACTTGACTCACCTTATGTCTTTTAATTTAGGGCTCTGCCACTGAAACAGGCCAAGATTCCAAAACAATGAAGACACTGGTGAACATCCAAATTTGTTAGGAGGTATTTTGACAACTGCATTCATTCCAAGTTGCTCTATTAATATACGAATGAGTCCCGCGTTCATTAATAGAGTACAGGATTATTAAAACATTTCAGTGACTGTGATAAATTACCCGTGAAAAAGTCGCATAACACAAAATTTCTGTTCATAGCAGCATACAAAAGTGGAGAGCTGCCATTATTATCCCTAGAAGTGAGTGGCACACCCCGATTAATTAAGACCTGTGCTACCTAAAAAAAATAAGGTACTTTAATGCAGGAAGAACCCCTTCAACCCCAGAATAACAATCCAGGTATTCAATTTCTTTACCTTGACTTGCAGCTCTGGTTGATCTAAACACTTGGCCATACTAGCAAGTATATGCAGAAGATTCTGATCAGATTTATTACACATATTGCACTTGTCCCAATGCTTACTTCTTGAAATAAGATTCAAAGCTAGTTTAAATTTTCCTGTTTTGAGCGCAGCCTACATAATGGAAATAAACGCATGTAAATAAATTTTACGAAATTATACAATGAAAATTTGCAATTATTTTGCAGTACCTCTATAGCTGGAAAGTAGTTTGCACCACTTGCTTCCAGTTGTCCCAACATCATGTACATAACTCCCTGCCAATCCTTTTGTACAACTTCCTAAAACCAAAATGGCGAATTTTAGAAATTGAAACGCTTCAAAGACGACTTTATATTATACATTCGTGAAATTTATAGCTTAAATATGCATACTAACAAGTTCTGAATTCAACATTCTAACCTGAAGTAACGGAGTTCGCTTGGGTTGAACCGGTGTCTGTGTTACTGGTTTCCACTGCCAACATCGTTTCTTAGCTCTTTCACGGGTAAGGGATTCCGTGAGGGGCATTACCACATCCACCTGGACACTAGCTCCTTTTTGAAGCAGCATGATAGCGCAACTATGGAAAAATTACAACTCGAATATAACAATTACGATGAACGCGTCATGCAACACTATTGCTGCAAATAACTAAATTCATCTAAACCGATGATAATTCATCTAAACAATTTACGGCAGATTTATTTCGTACACATCAGGTGAAGCTACAACATATTTTGAACTCATCAGCCAAATATACATTTTTCTATCAAGATGCCTACCTCTCATGTGATCCAAGAACTGCCAAACTAAGTGCAGTATTTCCATTTTTATCTTTCGCATTTAAATTGGTGACACTCTAAATGAGGAATAAGTTATGCACATGCCACGAAATGGTAATCAATATTTGCAATGTAATAAATCATTAACAAACCTGCGCGAGATGCATACATGAAATAGTAGCACCCCTAAAAGCGGCACAGTGAAGAGGGGTTTGACCATAATGGTCTGGAACATCAATGTTTCCTTTCATTGTACCAGTTAGTAAAGTTACCACTTCTATTGGATCAATTTTTGAAGAGTCAGAAGGCCTACAATAATAGAAAAAAAAAAACAAATAAAAACCTTACAACGTAACAACAGCAGGAAATTTCTGCTAACTCACTTTCCAATTTTGACAAAGGCGTAATGTAAAGGAAGGCGGCCAAGGCTATCTCTAGCCAATTGATCAGCTCCCTTCTCAATAAGAAGATCTTCAATTTCGATCATGTCGTCTGTGCTGCCACTATTTGCATTTACAGCTAAATGAAGAGGAGTGCGGCCATCTTGATTTACGGAATTTATATTTATTCCAGCTTCGATTAAGCATCGAACAACTTCCAGTGCGTCAGTCACTAAAGCGTTAAGCAGGTTATATAGTAATAGACAAAATAAAATTATGCACACAAACTAGAATACAAAATAATGCAGTCTGCTATGCTAACGTACATGATTTCATTGTAACTGCATAATGAAGGGCTGTACTATGGTTCTTTTCATCCGCCAGCTGAACATTAGCTCCATGCTTAAGCAAAAGCTTAATAACCGAAACTAGTCCTAGTCTATAAAAAAACGCTAATTAACGTTTAAAAAATGAAGTATAAAAACATGAAGTCATAAAACAATCTTAACTTAGCGGCCAAAATAAGAGGAGAAGCTCTTCCATCATCATCCATATCACCTGAACACATGTTTATAGCAGCTCCTGCATTTATCTAAGAAGAATACATTATAAAATAGGTAATGCCTAATAAAAGCAGGCAACATAGTCGCAATCTTACTAAAGCTTCAGCCGCTGCTGGGTGCCTGTTGAGAATCGCTGTTATGAGAGGTGTTCGACCTCTGTGGTCTTGAATGTTAATCGGTGGTTTGTAATTTAACAACAAAGAAAGACCTGGCACTTCATTTCTGACACCATCGACGACTACTGGGACTTCTTTAGTGCTTGCCAAGAAGTGCAATGCAGAAAACCCGTCTAAATGACAATTCAAATAACAAACATAATTGTATAAGATCGGTGTTCTAACTTTAGTATTTTGTGATCAAAATTCACTGTAGCATATTTCTTAGTAGGGATAAGAAATAAAAAAATGTTAAGAAGCCCATTCAGCGCTAACCACGGACATAAATTTCAAGATCTGTACAGTACAGACACTTACCAATCTTACGGCTTTTATTATCACTTCTTTTTTTGACGAGAGAATGAATTTCTGACTCTGCCTCTTCAATTAAAGTCTAAAGTTAAAAAAAACACGACATGAAGATAAGTACTTCAAATTCAGAGATCAGCAGAGTCCATTCCGCCTAACATTTGCGCCATTCAGGCAAGATTATGTGTCAAAACTACAGTCATGCTGTCAGAGTCAGATTATTTTTGATGCAATACATCAAGGTGTAAACTAAGGTCAGCCCCCAAACATAAAAATATACCTTTATCATGTGCCTCAATCGCTCCTGTTGCCTTCTTTCAGTCTAAAAAATCACATTTGAATGCTTGAAATTTACGGCACAACTTAAATTTAATAGACTCAAATTACAGCTTGACACTTACAGTAAAATGATATTTGCTGCAAGCCAACAGAAGTGGTGTAAAGCCATCATAGCTGTAAGTTTGTGCCATTTCCCGAAGGACATCAGATGGCAAAGATACAGAAGGTAAAACTGTCTTTGTTACCTTAATATTACATTTAATAGCATATATTAGAACTGAAATTTTCCTATGAAAAAGAAAACTAACAGCTAAGAGAATATTAATATCAAAGTAATACTACCGATGATCTTTCAACTTGAATACTACTTAATATCACTCCTTCAGTTACGTAAAGATGAGTTACTTGTTTGGGTGAAACATCTGTTGGGAAACTTATTACTGACGTTCCCCCTGCCATAATCTTAGGGAAAAACTAATTTCGTAAGTAATTCTATACATGAAAACTTTAATAACAAATATTAATTACCTGAAAATGGTCTTCTTGGCAAATTATTGACAAGTCAAAGTAACGTTTAGCATCAGCGCTTTCAGTCGAATTGGTAACAGGAAATGCAATTTCTTTTTCACTTTTTTTCACTTCCCCATTTATTCGATTGGTACATGACAACTGAGGACTAGATGACAGCATTTTAACAGAACAAGTTAAAGTACTATCATCTTTATCAGGATGACAGCCTTGCAGGAGATTAATATGAAATCTACGGCAAAATCATCATATTACTCCGTATGCAACACAAAATTCACAACGATTTTAAAGGCAAATTTGCTTACTCCTCAAAGGACTTATCAAGAACTCCGCGAATACAAATCACATCCCCAATTCGAAGAATTCCTGTAAGATTTTCCAGCAAAGGAACAGTCTAAAACAGAAAAAAAGCAAAATAAAATTCATTACTGAGGAAAATACAGTACTGGTTATTTATTTTAGGCAAAAGTAAACATTAAGCTCATATAAGGACTTACAGGATCTTTTAAGTTCACTTCAAATGATTCTTCTAATAACGGTACTTTTGTTTTCTTTCCTGGCTAGATGCGAAAAAAGATATTTTAGATACTATATAGAAAATTATAATAATGATTAAATAAAACTGTCCCTACACTTTCTTTTATAATTTGAACCAAAGATGCCAAATTGGTTTCCCATGAATGATCGACAAGTGCATGCAACAAATTTTCTCCAGTGTCATCTACTTCAGCAGTAACTTGACAACCGTCACTCAATAAGAGTTTTACAAGCTCATTGTTACCCTAGAAAAAAATTCCGTAAAGGGTCCACGCTGATATTACAAAAGATGATCAATGACATTATTTCTCATTACCTGCTGAATAGCCAATGTCAAAACGGTCTGCCCATGATAATTACGAACTGACGGATCGCAATCGTTTTCTAACAACAATTTAGCAATTTGCAGGCTTGCTTGAACAGAATCTTCACATACCTAGAAAAAATGATGGCTTTAGTACCATAAGAAACTTTTGACTGCTCACAGTGCAAAAGAAAGCGATAAGTCTAAGGAAGATAAATTTAATTACGTAATAAAACAAGGAAATTGACTACATAAACTTACTTGATGACCCTTGATATAAATGCTATTGCATGCTAGCCAGTGAAGCTATTAAAATTATAATAACAATACTTAATATTAGAAAGATAATTCTTCAAGAAAAAAAGACATGTAATATACAAGAGCAGTCATTTTTTGCCATATTTGTGAATTCATGTCATTTTGAGCCCGGGAGTGAGTTATCAAACAACTGTAGCATACAAACGTCATATTGTCTCATAACAGAAGATGTTTCAAAAGATTAAAAAGTTAGTGTTTTTCTTACGGCAGTGTTTCCGTGAATGTCAGTAACTGAGCATTTGGCCAATTTCTCAACAATTAACAATCGTATTAATTTCACCAATTCCGGAACCAATGGACTACAAACAGCTAACATCACAATCGACATGCCTAAAATTTACAAACACAAAAAGAAATGTTAAAAGGCTGATAAAATCAATATAAGCGTACTGAAGGTGTTGAAATACATTTAATGTGGTTAAAGAGGATATCGTAAAGTATCTTCAATCTGAATGCATGAAATTGCCTGTAATAATATACACTCCCTAAAAGAATGTCATTACCCGTACAAATGAGAGAAAATTGTCTCAAATCGCATGTGCCTATGATTGCTTACCATTATCATCTCTGAAGTCTACATCAATTTCAGGTTGATTTAATAACAGTTCAGAAAGTCCTATATGTCCCTTCAAGAACGCAATTCCCAAAGGAGTAACCTGAAGAAATGATTGGCATAAACCATAGGACCTTTATAATTACAAACTAACAACAATAAATTCATAATTATATTACCTTCCAATCATTAACGACGTTTATTGATACTCCAACATCCAATAACAACTTAATACAAAACCACCATCCATAAGCAACTCCATAATGAAGTAATGAATTTCCAGAACTGTCTGTATCATTGGGATCAGCACCACTTTTCAGTAAATAAGATAATACGTGAGCATGGCCATTTATGATGGAATGAGTCACAGCGGTCCTTCGCAATTTATCTAAGGTTCATTAATGAAGATTATAATTTAAATATAGCGCATTATAGTTTCAAAAACTAAGCATACCTCTAGATTCCAACTTGGCCCCACTTTGTAGCAAATATTTTACTACCTCTAAATGCCCACCTTGGCATGCAAGCATTAAAGGAGTTACTTTGTTTTTGTTCATTCCAGCGGGTTTTTTAATGTCTGCTCCATATTTTAGAAGAGCTTTAACAACATCCTATAACACATATGACGACGGTTAAAAAGATAAATTTTGAAATGAAATAAGCTCAATTTGCAAACTTCTTTACAAAAGCACCCACTGCTGCCAAAAAAACAGCACTTACCAAGTGACCCATCATACATGCTAAATGTAAAGATGTGAAGGTTGATCGATTTGGTCGATTAATTCCGCCAAACCCATAATCACGAAATATTTTGTTGTCCTCTCCAGTTCTTTTATCTTAAAATTAACATACATATAATTTAAAAATTCACCTACCACTAAAACCACTAAAAAAATCACCTACCAACTTTAGCTTTTCTCAACAAAAGCTCCACATTGTGAACTCTTCCAGTCTCGGCAGCGACATGCAGTGCAGTGTTACCATCAATATCAGTTTCATCAGTTTTTATGCCCCTTTATGATATAAAATATACAATCACGACCATTTTCACTGATCACAAATTGATAAATTCACTTAAGTGATAAATTTAAGGTATTATTAATTTTTTTGAACACGTATTCATTAAGTGGAAATTAATCAACTCAAGTTCACTTTTGACTCATCGTGACCCAAATTGAGCCATCTCATACAAAAGGTACCAAAAAGCCAAAACAAAAAGTTCATCAAGCTCACATTATTCTCTATATTCCACAAGCAATATGACAGTACGTTTACAGAAAATGTCAGAAAAGAGTACTGTATTAGAATAGTGACTCTTGAGACAAAGCCACTATTGTATAACGCTATTATACTTAAGAATTCGTGGCACAATAATTACTGTGTCCTACTTTAACATACGTTAGTGTGAAATTCATACTTGGATAAAAGAAATTCAAGAGGACATGGGCCCTCACAAGCTGCTGCATAATGAATAGGCTTTCTCATATGAGCATCTCCAATATTAAACTCGGGATCCATTTCAATTAGTTGCTTCAAATACTTCACAACCGGATTTATTGCTGCACAGTGCAGTGGAGTAATCTATTGATTTCAAAGTTTTATATTATAAATATTTGCATTGATAAAGTAGTATAAGAGTTAGCAACTACGAACCCCACAATTTCCAAAAGACCGCTTCTTAATGGCATCAGGTCTAAACGGACTCAAATCATGCCGATCGAAAATCAGAACCTAATAAAATCATCATCAACGTAAAATACTTGAATACCAATACTACAACTACAGTAAACTTCACTCACCTCCTTGTGTAATGTGTTAAAACCATACCCATCAGCTTTCATTGCATCTTCTATTAATTGGGATCCTAGCTGTCGATGACCATACCAAACGGCACGAAACAAGTTAGATATAACTAAATGTTTCTACGTTAGGAGAACAAAATTCCCATTAATTAAATTTTATCGCATGTTATTAACTTGCGACGATTTCTTTATAACGAGAAATACTTACTAATGGTTGTTTGCCAGTACCAGGATGAGAACAGAACACATCTAAAGTCTCTTTGGAAACGCCACGCTCCAAAGCAAGAGTAACGTAGTCTTGATCAGTGAGCTCCTCATAATTGTCCTTATATAAATCACAATTTAAACACGTAAGATACAACAAATCAACGAACAATCAACAACTACATGTTGTTATTATTACTTTCATGAGAGCACTGTTTCCTTCACGACCTCCACGACTTAAAGAAATCTCTTTGATACAGGATCCCAGGGACTTAAAATTAGATCTAGATAACAAGAGCATTTTTAATTAAAGGATTTATGGAGAATTATGATGCACTGAACAAATCCTCCTATTACCTTCCAACGCTGTGATGTAACAGTAATCTTTCAGGTAATTTAACATTAGTTTTAATGGAATGCTGGCGTTCGTTCATTATGAGTTCAACGGCTTTATGGTTTTCTTGTAATAAGGCATAAGCAAGAGCATCAAGCCTTTGATCCACACTGCGACAAACTCCAATCTATAAATAATACCATTGTAGCTTAAAAAAAAATCTCATGCCCTCCCCATACGCACGAGTCCAAATACAATCTCTGACACAAGCCACACGAGAGAGGCATTTTTAATTAGCAATTACTATGGAAATTCACATGTATACTACTGTGAACCACCATTAAGTATAAGTACTTAAGTTAATAACTCACCCAACAGTGTCTCCCAGATTCTTCCAAAATACTTTGTAATGCTTTAAAATCATTCAATAGGACTGCTCTAATAAGTAATTTGCTATTAGCCACAGTAGATATAAAAGGTATGACGTTACTATGAAAAACAACAAGAAGACCAATTGTACAATCTCCACTGACTCGCTTGAATTCAACTCTAAGTTCCTACAAGATGATGCAATTATTGCTCATTACTTTGTACAAAAAAGGAAGATATTTGTGGGGACAAAGGTCCATGTTTGTATGTACATTACACAGCAATAAGTAAATTACCCAGTGTTCAAAACTGACCGCCGACTTAGGTAGGATGTAATAATAATAAAAATTTACTGACTTTGATTCAAATGTTGGGTCTTTACTATATGTAGATAACTTTATAAATGGCCTTCTATCTTTCTCTATAGCAGACTTTATTTTTTGCTTTAGAGTAGGCTTTTCTTCTGCTCTGCGAGACCTACTTCGAACTTCAATATCTTCATTTAAAAACAAAAAGAAAACAGTTAATTCGAAATTAACATTGCAATCCTCACTGGGAATAGTTAGCTTACCTCTTGAATTTTTTTGCTTTACTTTTACTTTGTTAGCTTTGTTTGTCTTGCCTTTTAGTCTGGAAGCCAAAATAACTTTTTTAAGTTTGGCTTTTTCAGCTGAAATTATTTAAAAGTAATATTAAGAGAAAAGTTAGCCAAAGTTACAATATGTACAGTAAACATTTTGCGATTCCAAAGTAACAAGACAGTAAATGAGTAATAAAGAAAAGTGAAAATTATTACAAGAGTTAAATTACTAGAATACCTCTTGCTATTGGCTGATGTCGTTCTGTATTATACCTAGACTGCCTTCCACTCAGTGCTTTGGAACTGTCTATGCTCGCTCTTCTTACAGATATACAAAGTTTAGTAGGTTCTCTCACAGTTTCTTCCTCAATTTTAACTTTTTCAATTGAAACTGACAATTAAATTATGTATGCTGATGGCATTAGCACTGATGACCAATCAGGTGGCATGTCAACTGCGTTGCAGTCACAAATCGCCAAAGACCAACAACTTACCCACGGGTGTTTCATTGTGATCTGACTCTAGATCATTGACACCATTTTCTAAACTAATGGCTTTCTTTAAAATCTGTTCTGTTCGAAGAGCCTCTTCCTTAGGAAGTCTAAATAGATTTTTGTCCAATCTTTCCATTTGAATATTCGTTAGAACACACTCAAAATCTACAAAAAAGAATAAGTTTGCATGAATAACAAAATGATTTCCTTCAAAGTACATCCTGCTACTTACCTGTACAGTCATAGAAGTCTCGTGAATAGACATCACCACCAGACTCTGATTTAGAAAGCCACCTAATTCTAAATTTATGACTACTTTTGTAAACATTTTGAGCTGCTTGACATATAAAAAAGCTCTCTAGAACATAAAGAAATTACTTGATTTTTAGTCATTTACGTAATCATAAAGAACTATCTTTAAATTCTTACATACCACTTTCGTTTCGTAAAGCCAAAAACTCTCCTTTCATATAAACAATTTGCTTTTCTTCAGAAGGTTTTGATGGCTTTATTTGTGGAATATGAAGGCTTGGAGATTGAAATGGCTGATACTGGAGCCGTAATCGCTTACTACTGCGTGGTTCAGAACTCGGACATGGTAAAACACGCTTTCCCTACGTAGAGGGGATTAAAAGAACGTGAATTCAGGTCGTTCATTATGTAACTTAAAAATATCCAATCACCTTTTTCTGGGTTTTATTTGAACCCTCACAGACTGGATCACCACCAGATTGACTGGTATCTTCTCCAATATCATGGCTACTGTTATGGTTCGTTCTGTTCTCTTTGGTTTTGGAGTTACAATCGTTCTTGTCATCCATACCTTCCAAGACCATAGGGTTTACAACTGGCTAAAGTATGCCAATGATTAATGGAATGTCATATAGATACAAAATGGCATACAAAAAAAGGCACAAAAATGCTTCACCTTTTTTTTGAGCATCTCCAGTTTCAATTTCACGGTCAATCAAAAAAGGTATGATTATTCTAATAACTGAAAAAAAAAAGTTACAATATGTTCAACGTTATATTTTATCAGACCTTTCTTTCGTTTAAAGCTTCCCTAAGCCACGAATGCTACATCGACTACTATACATGTCTATAATTTTACATACTAACAACTATTTCTTTATTTTTATATTTGGGCAGATGCAAATCCTTTAGATAGAAATGGGGGTAGTTTTTCTACTAATTTCACAAGGTGGCGAGTGAAACCCCGCTTGAGACTCAGTTCATTACTAGATAAACATCTGATTATTATAACAACTATAATACTGCATTTAAACTACAGACGTAAAACATATTACTATTAAGATATATCTTTATTAAGTTAAATTGCGGGGTATACTAACTTTGGTTAACAATGTAGTTTAAATCTGAAGTTACATTTTAGGAGTGTGCGTTTTTCTAATTGGCTTCAAAGAACTAATAAACATTACTTCACAGGCAATCAATTGACATGCATACATATTTAATAAACATGCCTTCTCACAACAGCTGGGTTATTCAAGATGTTGTTAGAAAAAGAAATTCAAATTACCCTTCATCATCAAAAGTTCAGAAAGTAACAAGTCTGACAATAGAAAATTAAAAAAGCATGCACCTATTACAAGCACTTACTTCATAGCATTTATTTCCAACTTTATGGGTGTTCAGCACACTACAAAGCGTCAGGTCACGTATAACGTTGGCAGCATAGTTTTCTAGCAGCTAACCTGTGGAATTTTGAAACTCTAAATCTACGCCAGATATTTTGCAGGACATGTGTATTTGACATGATTTAATTATACAGTACATAACACACATGGCACATCACTTGCAACCACAAATGAGCATTAAAAACTTCGACAAATTAGCTGCTTGCTTACATCTACAATGTAGCATCATCTCTCTACAGCTAAGAAATGACAGTTCGGTTATTTTGTATTAGCGAATTACGAGTATATATCTGTACGCAATGTCAGAGACTGTCCGAAACCGCCTAAATTGGTGTATATATTAGAATCATATGTTATTATTATTTAACTACATTTTAAGGCTATTATAGGAACTGTGGCAAATATTCATTCAATATGGGGCAAAGAAAACATTACTGAAAAATGCCAAAAATTGAATAAATCAGAAATGTATATCTGGTCACTCACGCACTTAAGACTTCAAAGAATTATAAATGTAGTAGCCCTAAAAAAACGAAGAAATAACGCAACAACAGATTCATTCATAATTTTCTAATCTAATAACAGAAGATGGGGTAAAACATCATTTTAAAGGCCCACTGTCATTAAGCTACAATGTACTTATAGGTTGTACAAGGAATACGTTTCTTTTCTACAAATAATAGTAGTCCACGAACCATCATTTGTAAAATTACGATACTAATCGGTGGTGTCAAGCCTTCTTTCATAATTACCCACAATTCCAACTTGAGATTATCAAGCAATTCCAAAGCGATATAACTGAAATGAGTATCCTAGGTATGAAATCTACGTTACCTTTCTTTCCTGACACCAACAACAGTGGTTTTGGTAATATCACGTTTTCCAATGATAGCACATCAAAGCTCTGATTAAGAGCCCGTCAAACGGTCGCTTTGACTGCCGCCATGTTGACACCGGAGAATGGCGCGGAGAAAGAATTCTACGCTTCGATTTTCAAATTCACAACTTGAAGTTTCTTTTGGCGCAAAACAACCACAGTCTAATTTCAGTTATTACTTATGCCAGAACGTCAATAAACTATTAACTGAAATAATGTATTTTCAGGTGGCAAAAACAATTTCACACCACAATAAATCACCGAATTACAACGCTCATCCAAACAGTACCCGGCATTTCAACTTAAAAAATCAGTAGGCTTAAGCGCCATCTAGAATGGGAGGAAACACAGCGCTCCTAATCTTTTAATTACTGTATGTAGTACGGGAGAGAATGTTAAACGATGCCGTCCAAATTGCCTATTTTTTTTAAATTGTAATGCTGAAAAATATTTTCATCGTAATTAATATTAGAATGTTAAATACAAATTTTGCATTTCTTCTGTATTCCATAACTGTTTGTGCTGTTAATTATCTTGACGTGCGCGCTCTTTTATGTATTCATGATACTGTATATTGAAAAGGCTGACAATTCAAATACAGTATGCTTTCAAATAGTGTTTATTTCAAGCATCACCTTGCATTATAATAAATAATTTTATCATTCCGAGAATAAACTTATAATACTGGGATAGACTTCTTCAAAGAGCGCATTGCAAACGTCCTCCAGTTGCTTTGCAGCGTCTTCTTCGGTTATGTGTTGAAAACCTTCAGAATCTGTAAAATGAATGTCGAATGGGTTCAACGCGCAACATCTTACATTCTCAGTAGGAGGTCATTTAGTTTCTAATTGAAATAACCACCTACTGGGCTATAACCAAAAACAGTAAAAATAAAAATAATTCCTGAATTCTGTCTGCAGTACATGTACAGTATAAATATATGAAAAACAGGCTCAATGGCCACGGCTGCAGGAGTCATCCAAGTGATTTAGACTTGCCTAAAAAAACTGTCGCCATGATTAGCTTTAAAATGATCCTTTTTCTTGTCCAGTTTGACATTGATGACCTTTCCCATGTACATCTAAAACCTCTTTCAGCTACAGGTACTTGAGACTAAAAGTAGATATTAATACTTACTTTTAATTGGGAGATGACCTGCCAATTCACAGCAAGCAACATTAAAAGCAGTATCATCTTTCGCACCTGTTAATATAAAAAAAATGCGTGACTAAATACGTAATTCTAAAACATGATTATAGGTGGTAGGCGACCTTGTTTAAATACTACATGTAGCACTTTCATTATTTTCATGCTACTTATCTGGGTAACGTTGATGAACCACCCCCCCCCCCCCCCTATTATTCAGAATCCCAAAAAGAGTTGTCGTCCAATTTCAGGTGGTTACCCTCCCCCCCCATTATTCAGAATCCTAAAATGTGTTGTCCAATTTCAGGTGGCAGTTAAAATATAAGAGAGAGTGTGATCATATTATTATTACCGTACACAGGCTTCCTGACCCAAACAAACACTCTTACAGAGTCATATACACTACAATCCTTGTAACCAAAAGTTGTTCCTCTGGTTATAAACATGTTATGGGCATAACCACAAGATTGGAGATATGACGTCAATTTGTGAACCATCCTAAAAGATAACAAAAGATGAGAAATTTGCTGAAGAGCACTACCGATCATTAATTTTACTTACGTGGCTAAGTGGGAAATGCCAGAGTTCGTTAAACAAAATGCAAACCCTTTCGATGGAAAATCCACTAACTCATAACAATCGTTAATTAAATGCTTCACATTCTATAAATAAAGGTCCGTATATGTTAAATTCGGAACAAGAATATTTCGATATAAAAGTAATATTAGTGTGTACTTATATGGGACGCACAATTGTTTCAATCTTTAATTTATGATGTAAATAATAAATATGTAAATGATGGTGATTTACTGAAGCATTTGCACACAAACTGTTGAAACCCACACGAAAAGCACTAGACAGAAATTTTGACAGTCAAATTCTCCAAAACAAATTATTGCATTTCTCGGAGTACCTACGGTGTAGAACTCAACAGAACTAATTCAATTCCCATCTCTATACTTCTACTCGTTAGTATCTGAAAAAAAAAAACATGTATTAAATTCAACACAAGCTACTAAAGCCACACCATTAAAGATAGCATATTAATTTTAGTTATCGGAATGCTAATTACGTGCTTATGAATAAACAAAATAACATACTATATATATATAATCTCAGTTATACTGTATACAGATATACGTACTTGTGGTAAGCATGAATCAATATCTGGTACCAACAAACAGTTTCCATATTCCAGGGGACTTACGTTTATTATTATTAAATTCTTAGGATTATTCTGAAAGAGGAAACAAGATAAAAACGCGAGATATATTATTCGTTATGCGAATTATTCATGTATACTATAATGAGTACTGAATCCACTCTGTAAAGAAACTATCAACCCATGAGTCTAAGTCATTAAATTAACTACAATAGCTAATAATCTAACGATGAGAAATATAATCGACATCAGAAGGGAAAGATAGCATATGAGTTGAGGTCGAATACCAACTGTGAGAAATTAAAAAAGGTCAGCATTTCACATGGCCAAGAAAAGATCAAAACTCCGCTTTAAAGAATAACTTTGAAATTCACCGCACATTTAATTTGTATTAGCCAAATTCATACTTACTGAAATACTATTTTCTTCTCCATTGCACTCATGTTCACAGAAACCCTAAAAACGGAAAATTTGTCAACAAATTTTATACATAACCATTCAGAATAAGTGTCTTAGGACATCAAAACTCAATGCAACAAGTATAGTATTTAGCTTACTTTATCTTCATTATGAATTCCAAAAAGTACCTGAAAAGAAAAATAAAAGTCGAAATTAGCATTATTTTTAAAACCTGATGCTGAGCGAGATGGACAAGTTATCATCATGCAGTCACTTAAATTTATAAAAACAGACCATAAGAAACATTAACCTCATTTCTTGATACTTTCGTAAAATTAAATTCCGATGGATTAAAAGGTTGAGATACACTTGAAAACTCCTGAGGCTTCCTACGTTGAACTGCTCTTTTAATGTTAAGCTAAAGATTGAAAAATTAATGTTCAACAAGTGCTTTTCAGATTTCAATGATTGCATAAAAAGTTCCTACTTGTGCTACGAATTCGTGTTTTCCTGGTAATATCTTTGTTTGAAGGTTATCTAAAGTATATCGGAAGTAGCCTTTCGATTGAGCATCATCCCACATTTTGCGTAAGAGGTCGTCAAACTGAAAATTGATTATTTCAATTCAGTCGCTTACAACATGGTTATCGCGGAAAATATTTTACCAAGGATAAGAAAATGCTTCTTAATTAAGAAAGGATTACTACATAGTTTAGAAAACGACATTTAGTTTAAAGAAGGTGACTATATGATGACGTGACAGTTTTATAAGTGTACACTTCTTACTCTTGGATACTTAAAGTACTATCCAGCACACTTGAAACATCAAAGAACATTGAGCGATAACTGGCCTTGAATTAACAAGAGTCAGACACTTAGATAGGACAAAAGAATATAAACGATATAGTCATGTCTATGGGAAAGGGCATCCTAGTAAGACAATTACGTTGGATTAGTTTGGAATTTGAAGATAGGGAAGCTTAACGGACCTGTTGATAAAATTGATGAACTGACGATGCTCCAGTCTAGGGAGATGTATTGATTGTTGTTAGTGGTCGAGATACTGAAGCCAATGCCTAGGGTCACCCGGCCTTTGATTGAGAATTACGGTTTCAAAAAAATACTACCTTCCTCCCCGAAGCACAGTCCGAAACTGGATACACAAAATAAGCATGCAGCACTACGCACCTTGCTAAATGGTGACGATGTTGTTGTCGACTGAACGTTCCCGTATTGAACTTGACGGATAAAATCTTTTGAGAAATACTTCACCACTTTCATTTTCTATCAATCTTCTATAAAACTGCAATCTAAATAATGCATTATCAGTTAAAAATTAAGCATGATACGGAAAGTTTATCGCAGGTAACCTGACAGTACGTCCGTATGTTATATCGACGATGCACTATCGTTCTTTGAATGGTATAAATACATTAACACTTTTATACAACTGTTTAGTCCGGCTTTACAAATAATACCTAGTTTTTAACTGTTAAATATAAGAACTCTATTTTTGAATTATAAACCGAGATTAAATCATTCATTTTTAACGGCGGTAGCCAGGTTACCAAGATAATTTTCAGCATTCGTAAAACGTTAATTCAATCAGTGAACTTACAAGTATTCAATAATAATAAGTAATCAGCAACTTACAGACTGGTTGAGATTCCAGCTAAATCAATACTGATGACTTTAGAAAATTTAAGTTTACAATTTATAGACTCGTCATCGCAATGTCAGGGTCGGCATATCATCGATATGACACGTTGAACACATGCTCAAGAGCATAATCATTAATTTTATTGGAGTTGACAATGCTAATTTCCAAATGAATTCAACAAAAAATTTAGTATTTATCGATAGTCTTCATTCGTTAGACCACAGTTTGGGTATATTAAACTCATATGACTACTAGATTGTATTTCTAAGTCCTAACTTCGTTCTCCGGAATTCGTCCGGCAAAACCACTAACTCACAGAACATATAAACCAAGGAGTCTATAATACCGCATTTACACATTCGCGAATACGACGAGGCGAGTGGCGAGGCGAGCATGTTCGACGAATGTGTGAACACTACATTCGTCATTCACCTCGTGGTTCGCCTCGCCATTCGTGGCGCTCGTGTTGGAAGCGGTTTTTTTCACACGAGTCAAAGGGCGCGAGTGACCTGAGGCGATTTGAGAATGACTAGCTGTCGAGACAATACGAGTCAAAGGGCGCTAGCGAAGAGGTGATTGGAGAATGACCATCTGACGAGATATTCGGCGAATGTGTGAACAGTCATTCCTCATCCAAAGAATGAATGCGAACATTTCGACGAAAGTCTCGCCTCGTCATTCGACTCGTCTTATTCGCGAATGTGTAAATGCGGTATAAGGAGTACCAGCTCCGCCCCTTTCCCATTGACTTATGTGACATAGTTTTATACGGTGGCGCCTCAAGTGGATGGTTTGCTACAACACAGATGCTACATGTATTTCAAGCATCTTAAACATGCAATTATGCACTTTCTTTGATTGTTCTAATTTGAACATATAAATAATTGCTCAGTTTCACATGTTTTTAATGGAAAAAATAATTTCTTTATATATACACTTACTACAAGACATTAAGATAGCAATGGAAAGAGGGGGTCTTAAGGTGAACATGAAGAAGACTGAGCATCTAGCTTTGAATTTTAGTGGCCAGGGGCATGGAGGTGAGATTCGTTGTGGGGGAAAGGGAATTCCAGTGGTGCAAGAGTGTCTTTATATATGATCAGTTTTCCAGAGCAATGCAGAAATAGATTCTGACGTGACCCATAAGATTAATGCAGGATAGCTGAAGTGGAGACAGGCAAGTGGGGTCCTGTGCGTCCACCGGGTCCCAATAAAGTCGAAGGGTAAAGTTTACAGAACCGTCATCAGGCTCACTATGCTGTTTGGCTCAGTGTTTGGCAGTTAGGAAGAACCATGAATGGCAAATGCAAGTGGCTGAGATGCGAATGCTATGCTACATGAGTGGGGTGTCACGATCTGGCAAATTAGAAATCATTACGTTAGAGGTAGCTTGGGGGTGAGACATTATGGAAAAGATGCGGCAACTGGATGAGGTGGTATGGGCATTTAATGAGGGGCTTATTAGGTCCATTGTGGGACTTGGGGGCATTGGTAATTGGGGGCACCAGAGATAGAGGAAGGCCAAAACGGACGTGGGAGCTGGTGGTGCAAAGGGACACGGAAGCGTGCGGGGTGGAGGGGGACATGGTGGGGGATAGGTGGTAGTGGAGGATTAGAACCTGCAGATCTGACCCTGCCTGAGGCGGGAGAAGGGTGAGATGATGATATGGAGTGCTGGAGTTGATTTCATGGAGTTAGAGCAATTTACAGCAGCACACACTACTACTACTCCTTTGCTCCATCCCGGTGATATATCCTAAGGTGATATATATATTTCCGAAATGTTTACGTTAGAGGTAGCTTGGGAGTGGGAGACACCGCGGAAAGATTAGGGAGAAGCGGTTGAGATTGTAGGATGGATGGATAGATGGTAGGTGAGACGGTAGAATGGTAGATGAGGAGAGAGGAGGAACGTATTAGGTCTATTATGTGTCTCCATGTCATTGGGGGCACCTGGGGTAGGGGAAGACCAAAACGGATGTGGGAGCAGGTGGTGTAGAGGGGCATGGACACGTGCAGGATGGAGGGACTTGGTGGGGGATAGGCGAGAGTGGAGGATAAGAACGAGTAGACCCGACCCTACCATAGGCGTGAGGAGGGCGAGATGATGCTGAATGTGATATATATATACACCTGGCACTTGATAACTACGTTTAAATCATTCTAATTATTATTTATATAGTTGTAAATATGCAAGCTAATACATGTAAAGAAGTAGTTTCAGCAAACCATCTACTAGGTGGCACTCTTTCGGTATGAGGACACGAAAAGGGCGGAGCTGTCACTCCTTGTATTAGACTCCTTGTATAAACTTAAAAAAGGGAAAATCAATGTTAAAAATTTGGACCTTATGCCAGAAGAGCGACGCCCTACGTCGTAAGAAGAACTAACAAGAACAAGACAGGTTGAAGTACATAAAATTTTAACCAACACACACGGTGTACAACTTTAGCGCAATTGGTTGTAGGATCGCTTCCTTTATCTTTCGTATTCCAATTTTTCAAAAACTTTTATTTGCATATTTATTATGCTTAATACCTACCTTCATGCTGTAAGGCTGTATTTTAACGGTCGAAATGATTTCGTCATTGTTAGCAGATGAAATGTGGCGCTTCGGTCGGTATAACTTCGTAAAAATGCTCGTTCCAGGGCCTGCTATGAAAACAATGTTAACGGGCCGATGAATTTCTTTTTTATCACACGAATATTACGAAATGTAAAATACGCGGTAGTAAAATCAACATGAAAGGCATTGCATAAATCGAAAGCTTCCAGTTAAAATAACGAGAAATAAATGAGTCCAACACGTGTAATATCTCGGCAATATGTGCAGCAAGCTCCTGGAACGAGTATTTTTACGAAGTTATACCGTCCGAAGCGCCACTTTTCGACCGTTAAAATACAGCTTTACTCAAACGTGTCCATTAATGCAAACGAACCTTAAACATATGACAAAAAAACAATTAGTCGACCTGTTCACCTCCATACTGCCATATCCTTGCGAACAACCTGCTCCCACCTTTGCTTCAGTCTCCCCTGCCCCGAGTGCTACCGATCACCTCCATTCCTAGGATGGCCCTAACGAGTTCCTCCATTACTTGTCCAAACCACCTCAACCTATGCTCCCTCATTTTTCGGTGATGTCCACCACACCCAGACTACCTCTAATATACTCATTCCTAATTCTATCAGATCTCGACACACCTCGCATGTACCGCAAGCATACGCATCTGGCCACTTGCATTCTATTGACGTGGGTCTTCCTCACAGCCCAGCACTCTGATGCAAGTCTGATCAGTATAGCATAGCTGGCCTAACCACTGCCCTGTAGACCCTCCCCTTCAACTTGGTTGGGACATCTTATAACATAGGACACCGCTTGCCTGTCTCCACTTCAGCCACCCCCTTTAACGGCTGTACAAAAGAATAACTTAAAACATAAGTATAATAACGCAATCTATGAGAAATATCAAATTCTGAAACCCAAACATTGGCGACATTAGTTCATTGAGCTTGAAGTCTGGTTCACTCTAGGTTAGGGTTGCCATACGTCCCCCTACACCAGGACATGTCCCAGTTTTGAGGTCTTTGTCCCAGTGTCCCTGCCATTTCCATAACTGGCCTAACGAGTTCTGCCTGCCCAAGGTGCTACTGACCACCTGCATTCCTGGAATGGACCTAACGAGCTCCACTTCCCCTCTTCTCATCACGTGTCCATACCACCTCAGCCTATTCACCCTCATTTTTTGGTGGTGTCCACCAATCCTAGGCTACCTCTAATTTACTCACTCTTAATTCTATCAATTCTCGACATGCCACTCATGTACAGCAGCATTCAGATCTCAGCTACTGTACTTGTATACTACTAACGTGGCTCTTCTTTACTGTCCACCACCCTGATCTTGAGAGCAAAGGTGGCCTACCCACTGCTCTGTAGAACTTCCCTTTCAATTTCATTGGGACTGCACTTCCCTGTCTCCACTTCAACCATTCCCCATTAATCCTACGGGTCACATCAGGGTCTACAAGGACAACAGAGGGAGCGGCGAGTTGCGTTGGACACACCAGTTCTCGTCTGATCACTGAAGTTAAGCAACGCAAGCCCAGTTAGTACTGACATGGGTGGTCGCTCGGGAAAGCTGGGTACTGCTAATACCCAATAATCGTTGCATTGGTGTAGTGTCGGTGCAGTCTATGCATTAGAACTACGCAGTGGACGGGTCTCTAATGACCTCGTAGTTGACGGGACCTTAAACACCAACAAAAAACAACAACAAAGGACAACAGAAACCAAAATTAAATGATATATAGTGGCATTAAGCCATATACCAAGTCCCGGATTTGTCGGTCCTCTGCTGGGGTGTGAGGGCAAAGATCTGGACTCGTTCAGGGAACCTGTCCCACACACTGATTTACTCCCCCACTGGGGTGCAGGGTCCAGGACTTGTCAGGGGAACCCAACCAATGCACTGATTCCCTCCTCTGCCAGGGTGTGGAGTCCGGGACGTGTCCCAAACCCATAAGACGACCTTGGACTTGGATTGACACATCGGTGATCTGTTGGATGGTTTGTTTAATCGGCCGGCTGCCAACCTAAAGCCTAGTTCCCTGGCATGCAACACTGACAAGAATAGCACTTGAGCAGACAGTATAATTATGACATAAACCACAGGCGCTAACAGAAATTGCGCCTGGTTTGATTCCCTGGTATGAGCGAATTCATTTAAGCAATTAATGCCTGGCTCCGTATACCCACGCGACGTCACACTGCTACTTGGGGCGCCGCAGAGCAGCTATGTGTGACGGTAGTTGAGTTGACCAGTGGTCAACTCACATAGCGTCCCGCACGTCACGCTGCATTCTGATTGGCTGGCGGTTGAGCTGTCTGCTTGAAAAATGGAGGAGGATAACGTAAGACATGATGGCGGCGTGCGGTGACTCCAAATAAAGCACTGCACTTAAGGAATTGCACTGGCGGTCCTTCATAACGCACAAGCACAAAACGTCATCAAAATGTCATCAGTGGCAACGTGATTAGCATTGAAGTGTGGTGATACGGAACTAGGCATAATAGTTTTGAATATGAACGTTTGGTGGCGCTAAAACCGAAAAAATAAATAAACCAATGAAAAGTAAACAGAAGACTACTGAAAAATTCAAACAGCCAAATTCAAGCAACACATTCCATTGACAAATGCAGTTAACTAACCCTCAACTCCACTTCAACATTGATTTCATGCTTACTTTACAGAATGGTAGTGTAAAAACGTCATCAGTTTATGTGGATTGTTGTCTGCTAATGCCCTATTCTTGTCAGTGTCGCGTGCCAGGGAACCAGGCATAAGCTTCAAACCCTATTCTGACTCATTGTCAGCTCAGTGGCGTTAATAAGAGGGTGCAGGCCACACCAGGTGACAACTCTCACACTGTGACAAAAGAGATGACCAAAACAACAAGGAACAGAGCAGGCAGAGTGACATTTTTTTGGAGAACGGAGGGGGTGACGCCAACGCTAGCAACCAACGCCCATGCGTCAACTAATTGCTCATTGAGGTATTCCACCAATGCCAGGAGACAAGCTTCTACACCAGGGAATTTTGCCTCAACTACTCGTTGATTGCATAGTAGAATGGGTTCTTTTACTTGCAAAGGACATCACAATAGGTCAGACACCAAACAACATTATAACCAGCAAAGCACTAATTTGCCTACCACACTTTCTATTTTGGTCGTACAATACAGTGATGGAACACCAGGGGTAGGCCGGCATTCCACACAGACGCCTGGCTAGGGCGCCCCCAGGCAGGATAAGGGTATGATGGTGAAGAATATCGAGGATAAAAGAAAGCATAGCATGTTCTTTTTGAATTTGCTTAATAAATTAATCTTTTTTCTGTTTTAGATTCATATAAATTGAAGTAGTTATTTAATCCACAACACTAAACCTGTAAACAATCAACAACAAGACTTCAAATAGAAGAGTATTTAGCAGGAGTTCAGATAAGAGGCAGTTACTAAGAAGAAAACCAACAAACTGTTTTTTCTAATTCTATTTTATCAAATTATAAACTTTTAAATTGAGAGAAATGAACATGTGCACGGGCACAGAGCCCTCATTACAACATGGCAGAGAACCAACTCCCATGATGCAAATGAATCAAAACTCAGCAAGCTTCCAATAACCATTTGTCCCATAAGCAGACGAAATTTAAGGTGCGCATGCTCCACAAATAAAATTGTTCGGAGCATGTGTAACTTAAGTGTTGTCTGCTTATGGGAGAAATGGTTATCACTAACTGTACGCTCAATCTCCCTATTATCAAATCCTTATCCCGCCTCTGGCAGTCTGACTTCCCAGCAGATACCCATGCACCCCATACACTAACATATCCATACAGACCCCCTACCCCATGTGCTTCCCACCACCTGCAATAAGGCCCCCACACACCAAACTGACGTGTGTGTTCAAAAACAGTTTTTGCTCACACCAAAAATTTTCACTTATGGTGTGAAGACATTTTATCACAATGGTGTGTCACTTCAGACTGAAGTCAGTTAGAACTGAGTGTGTGAGGGGTTGCTCACATGCCCAAACATGGATAAACGTCATCTTTAAAAAATAACACCATGGTAACGGTAGAATCACTGGTTGATGAGGACAATCAAATGACATCACATGACGGTTAACGAAAAGTATGTAATGTACCACATGACACACCAAACTAATCGTGCGTGTGCTATTCATTCCTTCACACCATACTGAACACATTGATGTGCACACAACAAACTGATCAACTGGTCTTTACTGAAATCTACCAAAAGTACTACTCCTCTCTTCTCATTACGTGACCACACAACATCCGCCTTCGCACAATCGATTCCTACTGCACCACTAAACATTTGAAGTCCATAAAAGGGCGGGGAACTCACCTGTCCAAAGAAATGTCTCATTGGTGGTTAAGAACATTTCATCTACAATGGTAATTACAGCCCTGTCCCCCTGCAAAACTGTAATGCATGTCAGCGCAGACAGTATGCTGTTACAATGATTATTGTTATTCCCTGCACCATGAGTTCCCAAGCCATCCTAATTACTTGGAGTTCCCACCCATCCATGTAAACCATTAGGAGCAGCGCTTTAAGCACCATCCGGGACCACCCGCCCCACGCACTAGGGGCCCGCCGGCCAGGTTGCGGGGGGCGGTGTCCCGGACTTGTCCGGGGCTTGGGCTTGGGCTTGGGCTTGGGCTTGGGCTTGGGCTTGGGCTTGGGCTTGGGC
>JAAFCE010006156.1:14434181-14523096 GCA_013389805.1 Trigoniulus corallinus
GCTTGGGCTTGGGCTTGGGCTTGGGCTTGGGCTTGGGCTTGGGCTTATGAAAAGTTGACAAACGGTATGATAAACGGGTATGACCACAATGAAAATCATTAAATTCATGTATTCACTTATTTTCATTGATGTGATAACCCACATTGTCAATATGGCAACTTAATTGAAGCCTCATATTCATCATTTGTATTGGAAATAATGTTCTATGTCCATTTTCAAGTGTCCTATGTTGTTCCTTTACCTGTTTTCCTAAAATTTCATTCACTTCCTCAACATTCTATGTATGGGGTAATGCAGAAAATGAATTATATATTTTATTTTTATTAATGCTATGTGGAGTGTGAAAATTTGGGTTGGAGTAGAAAAAGTTGTCAGTTTTTTTGGATTACAGAATGTTCTTGAGGCGTTTAAATATTTCAATGGCATCAAGAAATGGGTCAGCATATTAAAATAGACATCGCCCACCTCTCCAACTGTGAATCAATAAATTGATTAATACATTCCGTTCTGTAAGCAAGTTTATCAGACAACGTGCACTGGCAGCATCCTCAGTTACATGATTTATCCACATGATTTGACCACTATGAATTCTACAGCAAAGACAAAACACCAGCCTGTAAGAATGTTTATTGGGAAAAAAACCTTGACATTCGGCCACATGCTAAGATCTTATGGTTCTTTTTGAGCCTTAGGGCAGCAGACGGTATGTAGGCCCAATTTACAACACCACTTTGCAGTTGCTGCTAATCCTGCTGATGTGTTAACCATGGCTCAGAGGCCATTCTTGTCTTTTGATATTCAAATGGTCTACAGAGACTACAAACTTCACATGTTTGAGGATGCCCCAGTAACAAGACTCCTCATGTCATTAATTGCAGGAGGAGGAGGTTCTTACTTGGATGTCAATTGTTCACACCTTCACCCACTCCCACTTACCTGTGGGGTGAAAGGGAGCTATGATGTGATAGCTGTTGAAAGCCTTCAGATATCCACTTGTTCCTCACTTGCATTGACATTCTGCAAATCATTTCATTAGTCCTAAGTTATCTCCTAATTATCCAATTGATACCAAGAAAACAAGGGCAATTACTGGACGCACCTTACTCCAACCTCATGTAACAGTCCGCTCTATTCTGCATGATGGGCAAAATATCTTTGCATATTTTTTATATACAGTAAATCCCCTACATTGATACATCAGAAAAAGCCCACCTTAGTGATGCAGTGGGTGGCATGCTTCATAACTAGGGGCGGATCCAGGGGCTGAGCAAGGGGGAAGCACTTCAAAAAGCGTGCACCCCAAATATTTTTAAATATTAAGAAACCGTTGTATAATTCAAGCTAGCAATTCCAATAGGTCCTCTAGAAGCAATAGGAGCAATTGCTGCATTGCTCCCCTCTCTGGATCCGCCCCTGTTGTTAACTGCAGCTGTGGTTCTAGGTTCAATGCTTGACTGAGGTGGATTGTCTTAACAGAGTAATGCCCCAAGTCCACCTTCCTGTGGACTAGAAGGAAAACGGTAGTCCCATGGGGTGTTCAATGGCGTTTACACATCAAGGAACTCTGCTATGCAACAGATAAATGAGGCAAAATTTCCAGGTGTAGGAGCTTGCCCCCCCCCCCCCAGTCGGTGGAATACCCCAAGGAACAGTATACATCGGCAATACATATGCATAGGGGTTGCAGCTTTGGTTTGCAACTGGCAATTTCAAAATTTCTTGGAGAATTTGTCCCTACATACAAGCAGGAATTTGATGATATACCAGCTCGAGTCATTGTTAACCTTCCGTCCACAAGGTGACGATTGCTGGCACACACTACAAGGTGGGGTCTGCAATTACCCCAAAAAGACTTTTTGATTTTCAAGGCTTAAATATTCACATTAAGGGCATTATTATGGATATTAAATTAAATACCATCCATATATAGCTTTAGCAATGAAAGTAATTTGGAAACATGCTGTAAAAATTCTATATTACCCAAGAAGACAAGACATCATCATCACCATACCCTTATTCCACCTATGACAGGGTCAGATCTGCAGGGTCTAGTCCTCCACTGCTGCCTATCTTCCACCAGGTCCCCATCCACGCCAGACATTACCATATCCCTATGGACATCCTGCTCCCATTTCTGCCTTAGTAACCAGTGTTTCTGACTAGCCAACAATGTTGGTACTAACTTGGGTTGCATTGCTTAACCAGAAATAGAATATGCTAATTACTTTAGAGACCTGCCAACTTCCCTAGATACATGTAGGTAAAGACAACATCGGAGAATAGGTACTCATAGGCTGGTTAAGATTGGAGAAAGTGGCACATGTGTAGACACAATTTTGCAGGTCTGCGGTTTGCCGAGACCCCACCTTGCGGACGGAAGGTTAAAACGCTTGCAACACTTGCCAACCACACATCTTCCATGCCTGCCTGTGTGCATTGTGTGTATTGTTTTCAAGTGGTTTTGCAAAGTTTTGCACTGTTTCTTACATATTATTTCATTATGGGGCCTAAGAAAATGTGTGCCAAGGACAGTGTTCAAAAGAAGCAAATGATCTTGAATGCTGAATCTGAAATGTCAGAGGAGATCATCTCTCTTAGAAAGTCCATGGGTCTAGATGTGGATGAGGAAGGTGTTAATGAGCTTATCCAGGAGCATTAAGAAGACCTCACCACAGGAGTTGAGGGACCTACAGGCTGAGGTCACACACAACATCTCCAGTGAGGATGAGGATGTTGAGCTGGGCACCATTATCTCTTCAAATGAGATACAAGAGCATCTCACTTATTGGGAGAAACAAGTTTAATTGAAAAGAAACATCCTGAAAATGTTGCCACTGGTCATGCTGCAACACTTTTCAATGATACTTGCCTCACACATTTTCATAACATATTAAAATCCAGGCAAATGCAATCATCCCTGGATATGTTTTTTTAAGATGAGCCATGCTGGTAACGTGGCAGGCCACAATCAGCCAAAACAGGCATAAACAAATGATATCTAATGTACAGATTCATAAGATTGATAAAAACATGTATTCTTACGTATCTATGTTATTGTGGCAGGGTTGGAACGAATTAATCCTATTTCCTTTATTTTGTACGAGAAAAATGGTTTCGACATACGAGTTTTTCAACATGCAAGCTCAGTTGTGGAACGGATTAAACTCGTATGTAGAGGTTCTACTGTACACTGTCCAAAAGATCACCCTTGCATCTATTCAGACGGACAAGATTATGTTTATGTGATAACCTTAGCCAGTTTGCTAAATTCTCTTCATAAACCAGCCCCACACACAATTCCAGAGTCTAATCCTAAATGTAGAGAAGTAAGGCACTTTGGTCTTCAAATTTTAATGCAAGGGCTGCCTCAAAGATTAGAATAAAAATTAAGGAGTTCATTGCTGATTTTTTTTAGAAAAGGTGCCAAGTCATCTTATGCCAGGTTAAAACACAACATCAATAGGAAAGGACTGCTAGGCATTAATAGGGTAAGGAGTAAGTAATCCATTGACTTTGCTTGTTGTACATTCCAGGTTCCTTACAGGTATCCTTGCTGCCACATCAGATTCCAATATCATAGTTGGCACCGAATTCTGATTGAGGGGTGACATCAAATCAGCAGAGTTCTTCTCAGATAAGTTTTTAGTTTACAGAAATGATAGGGGAGCAGGCAGAGGGGGTGGAGTCTTTATAGCCATAGATAAATCCCTGAAAAGCTCTAGGGAATTGGGATATGAAGAAGACTGTGAAATGGTATGTTGTCATGTTGCAGGCTCTTGTGGTGGGGATTTATGTAGTTGGTTTCTATTGTCCACCAGGTGATGATCCACTCCCACTGATGAGTGAAACAATCATTGGAGTATCTATATCAAAGGAAAAAGGTACCACTAGTAATTCTTTGTGGGGACTTCAATTTACCAGGGTTGGATTGGGGCAGTGTGCAGCCTAATTTCAATTCCAGGTTATCAGGAGCTCTGAATCTCTTTTTGGAGAAACTGTATTGTAATGGATTGGAACAGATTGTGACCATGCCTACACATGAGAAAGGAGGAATTTTAGATTTAGTATTTACAAATGTGCTTAGCTCTATCAATAATGTAGAGTGTATTAAGGGAATTAGTGACCATGCAGGGGTTAGGGTGGAGATAGTGAAAAGGTTACCTAGACAGGTGGCACCACACAGGGTGGCATACCAATATAATAAGGCCAATTGGGAATATTTTAAATCATATCTAGAATATGAGTCAAATGGTCATACCTATGGTGTTGAGGAATCTTGGCAAAGGTTCCTAGTCCTCTTAGAGGTGGGCACACAACTAGCCATCCCCACTAAGACTATAAGGAATAATACTTCCCCAGAATGGTATACTAAAGAGGTGAAGGTAGCTTTGCAGAATGAGCAAAGGGATAGCAATACAATTAGCAGAGGGAGGCATGCCAATAGTGAGGTAGTTTAAAAGGGGGCCCCAAAAATGGTTAAAGCATTTATGAAGAATGCTTACAAGAATTTTCCTGAAACCATTTTGGGAGATAGGCTTAAGAAAAATCCAAAGGCGTTCTGGGATATCTAAAGAGGTGTAAGATACAGTGGCTAAGGATGAGTCAGGAAATTTAGTTATGGATGGTCTTATGATTGCCAACGTTTTCAATGATGCATTTGCAAAAACCTATGCAAGCAGTAGAAGTAACTTTCAGCCAGTACTTGATAGTGGGAATGGACAAAGTTACTATCACTATGGTGGGAATCAAGCAACTACAGAGTCAATCAGTGGTTTATAAGGCGGCAGACCCTGTTGGCATTTCTCCATATATTTTGCAGTGGCTTTCTGGGATACTTAGCAGCTTTCTGTGGAACTTGGCAGAAAAAGGGAATTTAGGGAAATACAAAGAACTATGACCTTTACAGACATTTTGAAAACAATGTGGCCAAAACTGGTAATAGAATATCCCAGTAAGCCTTAATAAGCAATGGCGGATCCCATTTGGACCATGATACAAGAGACTGTTTCAACCTCCCTATTACTAATTCTAATTCATGACACTGCAAGCAGCCTTATTTGGCCAATATGGTAGTGGAGAGACGAACTCTCATTCTTACATACATTACTAAAAAGCTCCCAAAACCCTAGGCTTAAATTCCTGTGATCCCTATACAACACTAGTAATGGTAGGGTGGCTTTTTATAGGGCCCTCCACCTTATCCTTTCCAAGGCTATTTCACTGCCGAATGGTCCTTGGTAAGAAAGACCAGTAATATGGGTCTGTCTGTGCCCTAATCTCCTTCAATTTATACTAATGATCCTTTCTTCCTTTGTACTTAGCAGGGGACACACATCCCACCAGAGGTCCATCACACCCCAACAGCAGCAGTCTGATAAACAGACTTATGCTGTGAGATGTTTGCCACTGGCTTAGTGTTTCCCAACCTAATTCCCTGATCATGTCAGACACACTATCCCTGTGAGAAAACCTGTGGAATACAATTCTTGCTGCTAAGTTCTTGCTGAGTAACCTTACTATGTATCCCTAGACTTGGCATTTTTGAAATCAGCCTATCATGGGGCACCATGACAAAAGCCTGTTCAAAGTCTAAGAATACAACATCAACCTGCTTTCTGTTGTCTACAGCCCCTTTGAATATAATCCATCAAGCAAGCCATTTGGGTGTCACATGACCTCCCTTTCCTAAATCCATGCTGATTGTTGCTAAGGATGCCATTCTTTTCCAGTATCCCATAATAGCACTTACTATAGCATTACTCTCCTGACTTCACAAAATAATATTTCAGTAACGTCAAATGTATCACCCCTGCTGGGAGAGGAGAAGGGTAAACATTTAGCCTGTTTTGGGGCATAAAACCATTCGCATCTTTTCATATTGACCATTAAAGGCATTAAAAACTTCAATGAGGTGAGAAACCAAGTAACTTTTCCAATGCAGGGTGATCCCTTATCTCTACCATTAGTCAGCTGTCTCCAGACTGCCAAAAAAGTCTGAGGGGAGTTTTTCCACAGAGAGCAACTTGGCTAGATACAGTTACTCATGCCATGCCTAATTTAGTAAGTGCATAACCCCTATCCTGTCCTCAGAAAAACGCTGTTGGAGATTAACCTTCAAGCGCTCACATGGGTGGCAAATTGGCTGCCAAATTATACAAAATTTTATCCCACTGAAGCAGGACTGATTAAATGAATGGGACCACCTAGTATTCTCAAGTTGTATATTTGGTCACAACATGCGATTCAAATTTTTTTCCCAATTCATGTGAATTTGGAGCATTCCATTGTCAAAGTAGCTGGGGTTGTGGAGGGTTACACAAACGGCCATTCTGCCACCTTGCAAGTGCATAGGACAGTGGTTCTCAACTAGGGCTCTGTGGCAAGAATTTTGAGGCTCCATGGCACAAAGCACTGCACATCCATGGTCCCACTATGAGGGTCCCAGAATTTGGGCCCACTATCATGGGTCGACTATCAGGGTCTGACTAACAGAGGCCCCCTATCAGAATTTCAGTATCAGAGTCCAAGTATCAGTGTCCCAGTATCAGGGCCCAAGTATCAGGGTCCAACTATCATGGTCCCAGTATCAGCGCCCCAGAATCAGGGCCCCAGAATCAGGGTCCTACTATCATGGTCCCACTGTCAGAGTCCTAGTGTCAGATTGCAAGTATCAGGGTCCCATTATCAGGGCCCAAGTATCAAGTTCTGAGTATCAGGGTTAAGGTATCAATGTTTCAGTGTCAGGGTACCAGGATCAGGGTCACACTAGATAACATCTAGTTTAGTCTTTCATTTAATTTTGTATATATCAGTTTAATTAACTAGATTTGTCATAATGCTTTCTATAAACATCTAGTAATCTGCCAAATGCAAAGAAAAATGAGAGGCGGCCAGTTTGCCACCTTACGAGCTTGAATGCCTTTCCAAGTAATGCAAGCACTTGAAGGTTAACATGAGATATTTCGAACCAATGAATTAAAGTATTTTTGAAATGCCTTTCAATCATCAGAGTATGAAGTTTCCACAAAACATTTAGGAAGCTTAAAAACGTTCCTCTGGCACTTAACATATTCCAAACACTGCATGTCACTGTTCAGTAGGTTGACAAAAAGGTCCTGTGTGAAAGGAGGGTCCCAAACAAGTTGAAAGCAAAGTTTTACAGAGAAGTGGATAGGCCAGCTATGCTGTGTGGCTCAGACTGTTGGACAGTAAGGAAGACTGATGTAAATAGAACACAGGCAGCTGAGGTGTAAATGCTGCAGTACATGAGCAGGGTGTTGAGAGCCAATAGAATAAGTTTGAGTATAACAGGTAGTCTGGGGGTGTGGACACCATGGAAAAAAGTGGAGAGTAGGTGCAGATGGTATGGACACAATGAGAAGAGGGGAGGAGGAGCTCATCAGGTCCATTTCAAGAATGCAGGTGATTGAAAACACCGAATGCAGAGTGAGGCTGAAGCATACGTGCAAACAAGTGTTCAGTAAGGGTATGGTAGAGTGTGTGGAGTGGATGGGGATCTGGCGAGAAATAAATAGGAGTGCAGTATGATAACCCACAGACCCGACCCTGTCACAGGTGTGATAAGGGTATGACGATTATCAGTAGGTTGACAGAACTACCTGTCAATACTCTGTAAAAAAAAAGTTGGAGCAACAGTTCACCCAAACACCTAGCAGTCATCCTGTGTACTGTGGAGGCAATTCAGAGAGGATTAAAATAAATGCTAAATTAAACTTTTAAACTGCATTTTCTTTCCTCGAATTCAATTTCAGAACTTACCAAGTTCTTTCTCACATCATTATTTTAACAGATTCCAAACATACTGAAAATGTTTTCCAGAAGAAACTTCCATTTTATTGTGAACGGAACATGGTTTTTCTCCACATACAGATGCTTGCTGAAAGTTATCAACCACATCATTGCCTCAATGGAATCTTAAGTTCCTATTGCAAAAGATTTAAATTCATATTTGTTATCAGTTAATTAATTTTAAACTTGAAGAGCTGCTTACCTGTTTTATTGCTAGTCAAGTTCCTTGTGAACAAATTAGTAGTTGACACTGTCAATGATTAACTTTGGAACAATATTTGATGCAGATATTCCTTTTTAGATTCTAAATATAAAATTAACAACAATATGAAGAGAGTAAATATGGTCCTGCTTATAGCAGAGTGGAGTGACAAATTTGTTCCATTATGATTCACCCCAATGGATATTAGCAGTGCCAGATTTACCATTAGGCTAATTAGGGCTCCATTATTTAGCAGGCTTCAAAACTTAAGAAAAGGGCCTTCAAAGGGCTTTAAAAGGGCCTCAATATCTAAATCTGGCACTGGATATTAGTTTAGTTTATATGCTTTCCATCCCCCAAAACAGGCAAGCCCTTAAGTAGGGGATGGGATGGGTAATATAAAAAAACCCTAAAAAGGGCTATAAATAAGGGGGGAAACAAGGAGGGGAAGGACAACCAAGAAGGAGAGGGAACAATAAGAAAATAAAACCCAGCAGTAACCCTAAGAAATAAATACAGTCAAACCTCACTATAACACACCCTGGTTATATAACACTTTTCGGCTTATAACACACAGAAGGGAAACTCCCAGCCAGTGCTAATGCATACAGTAGAACTTCGATATATCGAACTCGCTTATATCGAAATCCTGCTTATTCCCGCTTATATCGAAGCTTGAGCGCCGGTCCCGCCCTATGTAAATTTTAGCTTTACATATAATTCCGGATTTGGATATATCGAATCTCGGACATATCGAACTATTTTGCACGGTCCCCTGAGGTTCGATATAACGAGATTCTACTGTAAGTATATAGAAATTGATTGGCTATAACACACTCGGATATTACATATAACAAACAACTGGTTTGGTCCCCATGGCATTTTCAACGTGTAAGAGATCTCGGATATAACAAACAGCTATTAAATGAAACTAGACGGTAAACCCCACAGCTTAATTAAGGCTATATGGTGCAAGAGTTTTGCTATCTAGGATCGGTTTTCCAGACCAATGGGGAAATCGATTCTGACGTGGCCCATAGGATTAATGCAGGATGGCTGAAGTGGAGACAGGGAAGTGGGGTCTGGAGTGTTACCACTGGGTCCCAATAAAGTTGAAGGGCAAAGTTTACAGAACTATGCTGTATGGTTCAGAGTGCTGGGCTGTTAGGAAGATGTTACATGGAAATTAGTTGTTCCCATTATTTATGAACTGCCCTACAGCCATTATGACCAATATACAAATACATCAATTGAAATTCACAAATTATGCAGAGAATCCAAGACCTATGTTTAATGGAAAAACTTAAAAGTCAATGACCCTTCTCCTTGATATGACCTCATGAAGAAACCCAAGATTATTTTAATTAAATTAAAATTTAAGATTCAATAACCCTTTCTCCTTGATGTGTCCACTAGATAATTTTGAGCATTGAACTCATTTTTAAATTTATAATTACTTGTATTAATTTCAATTGCTCCAATTCAAAAAACCCTTTCTCCTTGATGTGTCTGCTCGATATTTTTGAGCATTGAACCCATTGTGCACTATTGGTCAGGATTCTCTTGAAAACAGATTTTAATGTATCACACCATTTTTATAAAACCAATAGGAATTTGGAGACACTGCACGTGGACACCTAAAAATTGTATTTATAGGATAGAAAAACTTAGAAAAAACACATTCATCTCTCAGTAAGAGTGAGAGAAGCATCACTTCCCAGTAAGGGAGAGAAAGAGAGAGACATTCATTTCCCAGTAAGAGGGAGAGAGACATCATCTCCTAGTAAGGGAGAAAGAAGTATTTCTCTCCCAGTGAGGAAAGGATGTTAACTGAAAATAAAGAAGGTTAACCGAGGTTAAAAGAAAAACATTTTAAATAAATTTTGTAAATCAAAAAACTCAGTGTTATCAAAATACACAGTGTTCTATTCAATAAAAAACTTAACTAAACCAATTCAACAAAACCTTGTGTGAACTTAATAAGGAAGGCTGGCCCTATCTTTTAGGCCACTAAACATCACAGACAGAATCTCATCATGACTTTCAGGAGAACTTCATTTGTGAACAACGTCCAGTATAAGCAACACATGTAAGAATTCTTACCTTGTTCATTTTTCTAAATAAGTTTTATTTCCTCATTAAAAAGGAAAACAGGATTAGGAGAGAGATAGGATAAGGGATTTCAATACATTAAAAATCAAGCCCACATTGGCTTCGGACCATTAATAACCCCAGCCCTCTGAGACAACATCTATTTCCACCATCATACCTCTTCATGGAAGGAACCAGGGTATGGCATGACAACAAAGACCCATGAAAGGCAAATGCAAGCTGCTGAGATGCAAATGTTATGCTACATGTGTGGGGTATCACGATCTGACAGAATTAGAAACAACTTTCCCTTGGGGGGCTGGCAGATATTGCAGAAAGATGAGAAGCGTTTGAGGTGGTATGGGCATGTGATGAGGAGGGGAGAGGAGGAGCTTATTAGGCCCATTGTTGGACTGCAGGTAGTTTGGGGCACCAGTGGTAGAGGAAGACCAAACCAGGCGTGAGTGCAGGTGGTGCAAAGGGACATGGTGGCATGTGGGGTGGAAGGGGACTAGGCGGTAGTGAAGGATTAGAACCCGCAGATGCGACCCTGCCTCAGGCAGGAGAAGGGCAAGATGATGATGATAAAAGGATAAAATTCTCAGCAGTGTGGAATCTGGCAAAATTGCAGCTGACTGCAAGTATGTACATCTTTAAGTATACAAGTCTAGGTCCAGTTTTTGAATACATCTAGAAATTAACATATTTTTGTTCAGTAAACATAGCTTTGGCATCATTTAGCATTGTTTCTGTTATAACACGCACTCGGTTATAACACACAGACGCAAGCAGTCCCGAAAGTGTGTGTTATATCCGAGTTTGACTGTAATTCAATAGAATAACTTATTCTTAACCCAAACCCACTATAAGATAAACTCGGGTGGTCCAAAAGTGCAACCAAAACCAGTATTAAAATGGCAATAAGCAAATCGTTAAAATACTTACTACATAAAATAAACTAAAATCCAAGGAAGGCATGTAAGAATGTGGGATCAGTATTTGCAATGAACATGCAATCCATTAACAAGTCATCACATGATAGGAAGTTGAAATCCCTTTAAGCCAAGTAAAGGGGGCTATTAATATCCCCCGCAAACATGGACCAATATTTCTGCCTCCAACTGCAACTTGGCACAAAAATATCATTAGCATGAAAATACACAAATCACAAAAATATTGCAAATCATGCAATGATCACAGAAATATTGATGGAGAATCTATACCAGTGTGTTGTGGGCCCTGATAACATTTCTCCATTCATTCTACAGTGACTATCTGAGATTGTCACCTACTATTTGGGGGAAATTGGGAAATCATTAGACAGCGCCATCATTCCCTCCTCCTGGAAGCTGGCAAAAGTTGTACCAGTCATTTGAAAATGTATTATTCTCATGTGTTATGGCTTATGGGATATGCGGATGGTTCGTTGGCATTTTAGGTGTTTAGAAAAGATGGTTTGGGCACCTGTCTTACCTGTAGTACTCCTACCCAGGCAGTGGATCTATTATATTAAAAGTGGCGAGACTTTAGCACGTTTCATCCTTAGGAAGAAACCTGCTTCACCTGTAGGTCGCTATCCACATTGGTTCAGTACTGAACTAATAAAATATCTTAAGAAAAAAAAAACCAGACCTATGCTCCAAAAAGACAAAAGCCTACCATATTTTAGTGCATATAATGCACACCCACGGATACCACACACCCACATATAATGCGCAGAAATTGGACTTTTGTGTAATAAAGTCCTTGGACCCACTTATAGCATGCATATGCACTTCCCCCTTAGTCGCCTGCTTATGGGAAGTGACTTTGAAGGTTTATACATTATGAAACCATTATTTTTCTTGTATGGACTCTCTTAAATTAAAATTCACTGTTATGTATGATTCTTGGCAGAGAATTTATATCTTGAATGTGGCTTGCTGTAAAAAAGTTTTGGTATAGTGAGCCTCCACAATGGGAGTATGAAGTGCCTGTGGCAAGTGTCTAACTTTCGCTTGCCCATAACCAAATAATGACAAAAAACTTAAACATTTTGCACCCCAACCCCAGTTGTGCCCATGGCGGCCGCCTTCTTCCCCAAGCCCTCATTACAGCCCTGAATAGAGCTCTTATGTCGAATTTCTGCTCATATGTAGGAACAACTTCTCCACAAATTTTTGCTTTTATCTCTATTTACTCGTATATAGGTACACTGTATGTAGAGGTACTACTGTACAAGGGAGTTAATTATAGCAACAAAGGCATCACAATGTGGAATAAAACGATGGTAAAAATTAATAAGGCCCAAAAAGCGGCGGAGAGCACGTCGAGAGGTAGGTCGCAGGAAATTACAAATGGCTTCCACTTTGCTTGGCAGTGGGCAAATACCATGTGGTGAGACATGATGACCAAGGAAGTCCAATGAGTCGACACCAAAAACACATTTAGAGGAATTGATAGTCAATCCATTTTGGTGAAGGCTCTGAAATACCTCACGTAGATGAACAAGATGAGTGGTGTCATCTGGACTAGCCACCAGAAGGTCGTCGATGTAGGTGAATAGAAAAGGAAGGTCACCTAAAATGGCATCAATAAACAGTTGAAAGGTTTGGGCAGCATTTCTTAACCCAAATGGCATCCGGATAAACTCGAAGAGCCCAAAAGGAGTGATGATTGCTGTTTTGGGTACATCTTCAGGAGATATAGGTATCTGGTGGTATGCCTTTATTAAATCACATTTTGAAAATACCTTCATCCCACACAACTGGGAGTTAAACTCCATGAGATGAGGTATTGGATAATGGTCAGGCACTGTGTAAGCATTCAAAGCTCTAAAGTCACCCACCAGACCCCAGGAATCACCCTTCGGCACCATATGCAGAGGGCTAGACCATGGGCTTGATGATGGTCGGATAAAACCCTGTTCAGCAAGGCACGGAATTCTTGTTTAGCCACCTTTAACCAAGCCGGGTGTAGTCATCTCGCTCGAGCGTGAGTTGGAGGTCCTGCAGTAGTAACGATGTGATGATAAACATCATGCAAAACTGGTGCAGAAACGGGACGAGGAACGGTAACATCATGAAACTCTTCCAACAGAACCTTGTACTTCACATCCAGATCTGGGAAAATACTCGATAGGCGGTAATAATTGATGTGGTTGCAAACTGGAACACCAGAGATCTCAAGGCCAGTGATTCGATCCAACAACCTTCGCCGTGCAATATCCACCAGGAGCTGAAAATGGCTAAGAAAATCTGCCCCCAAAATAGCATGGGTAACATCAGCGATGATGAAATCCCAAGCAAAAGAGCGGCGTAGCCCTAGCTCCAGGTAGAGGCGTCGTGTGCCATAGGTGGATATGACAGATTTGTTGACTGCAAAAATCTGCAAATCCCCTGGTTTATCCTGACAGTCTGTAATATAGGACTTTGGTAGAATGCCGAGTGTAGCGCCCGTATCTACTAAAATGTTATAATGAGTAGCCCCATCTTTGATGAAAAAGAGACGACTGGTGGTAAGGCCATCATCAATGGCCCTGACCGTTTCCCCATGTGCAAGGCTCACGGCATCTTTTGGCTTTGTCACCAAAGTTGTGATGGTACCAGCAGAGTGTCTTATCTTGGTCCCCTTTAGTATGGCATCGAGATCGTGAACGAGGGTGAATGTTAAAAGGGCGGGCTTGTCGACGCTGATTTTCAAATAAGGAGTCAAGCTTTTCAGCTAATGAGTCTACCTTACTAGCCAGTTTAGCATAGCTCTAGTCGTCTTTGGACAAGGAATTCATGTTTGGGGAAGCTGTCATGGAATCAAGCTGCAAGATGGATGGATCAAGCACTTCCACCATCTTGTCAGCCATTTCGGCAAGCTTTTCCACTGTCATGGTAGCGTCAGCCGTGGCCAGCACAATTCTAACTTGGCGTGGGAGTTGTGACATGAAGAGCTCCTTGATTATAGTGGCATCTCCCATAGCAGTAGATGTGTCACCTGCAAGTTGCTGCATTGACCAAAGTAGTTGTGAGGGTTTCCGATCCCCTAACCTTTGGTTTGTCAGGAGTTGATGCAACCTTTGCCGCCATGATAATGTACATCATTGTATGATCACTCGCTTCATTGTCTCGTAAGCATCAACAGCTGGAGGACGTAGGATCAAATCACGAATGTCGGCAATGATTTCATGTGGTAAAGCATCAACCACTAAATCGAACTTCCGCAAATCGGACCTAATTTGATAGGTGCGGAAACGGTATTCCAGGGTGGCGAACCATGTTTCTGGGTCATGTGCCCAGAAAGGGGGAGGCTTGAATAATTTAATATTTTGGTTGGAGGCATTAATTAAAACACCTTCATCATTAGCCTCCACCTGTGCAGAGGATGAGTGCACCTCCATATTAACTACTATCTAATAAGAAATCAGTAGCAAATTAGTAGTAAACTAGATACAGGCTCACCAAACAGCAGGCACAAGCAATCACAGCCAAAAAAAAATGAGTAAAATCAGCAGAAATTTGACTAAAACCCTAATTCCTAATAAGCAATAGGAAAAGTGAGGCAAAAATGGTGATATGTTGGAACCAAATGTTGAGGTGTAAATTGGATCCAGTTAACGGTTGACGAATGCACAGTGAACGTCCGGGTCACCAGTTGTTGCGTGTTGTCTCGTATAATTTATCACAAGGCTCAACAGAACGTTAGATAATTAACGTTTTATGTTTTAATATAAACTATGAATATGAGTTAATATGAGAATATTTGAACCAATACATAATCCTGTGCAGGAGAACCATTAGACCATACGTCTGCCTTCAGCCAGGAGCAAAATCACAACTGTCGTCTTATTCCAAAAATTTCAAATTAAATTCTATCCAATTCACTGTTTAGAACTCCTAAATTCAAAAATCCGAAATCAAGATAGAACTGACGTCATCCTATCCGAACACACAAAACGAAATGCCCTAAGAATGACGTCAGAAGGAAAACGAAGGTGAAAATACTGGGTGCCAACGTGACACGCCACAGTAGGTACACTGTATGTAGAGGTACTACTGTACAAGGGAGTTAATTATAGCAACAAAGGCATCACACTGTGGAATAAACAACAATGATTAATCTAACAACACACCAAACACATTGAGAGGAGTATGCAGCTGTAGCAAGCCTACCACAGCAGGCATAGCAGGAATATCAAGCACCTTCATCGTAGCAGTGTGAATCATGAGACCAAGTCCCACATATCAATCAGATAAGCACTCAACGAGGGTGGGTATACCCATAACTACACTACTCAGCCCAGAGGGCCACAGAAAATTACTGTGGAGAAATTTCATCTCTCCAACATGCAGAATTTCATCATCTTCAAAATCATGCAGAATGCACGCACTCCTTTCCTCTATCATTCTCTTTAGGATCAACCAACATTCTAATAGCATATTTTAAATTTAAATCATTCCAGTTGCTTATTTCAAAATTTTAGTTTTGGGTGCATGAATTCTGAATTTTTAAAAACTAGAAGGATTTCCGTTTATTAACAAAAAGAAAAAAGTTTTGAATTTAAAAGGGAGTTCTTGTTGAATAGCCTGTCTAGTCGGACATATAATTTCGCTGCTCATTTTATTAACAGTTTTCAATTATTAACGTGAAATATTTAAGTTAGTCATATATTTGTGTGGAATTTATAGAGTTAATTAATTTCATCAGTTGGAATATTAATGAATAGTTGTGTTAAGTGTTTACCTGCCCAGTGAGCCCTGAGGAACACCCGCCAATGTACTGGCCACAGGAGACTGTCCAGAAAAGTAACAAGCAGATTAAACATTTAGGGGTTAATGATAGACCCAGACAAAGAGGCAATAAGAGCAGAGTGATTGACAGAGTCAAATGCCTTTGCAATATCAGTCTTCAACAAAACAAAGACCAGCAAGAAACAGAAAGAATGGCAAAAGATGCAGACAAATTTATCTTACCACTAAATTATGAGCTAGGAATAGATGAATTGGACACACTTGCAAAAAAGGCTTCATTTTTGCAGCATATGCTACATACATTTTTAAAAATAAATATGCCCCAGCCATTACATAGTACTTAAAAAATGCCCCTCTCTGGCATCACTTGGTACCATATGCATCCTATTTGACTCAAAGTGTGACGATTTTGCTACAGTTGAAGGATTTAAAGTCCATTATCCACCATCATGTTAAGCAGAGTGGCCACAAGATGCTCATGATAGAATTACTAACAAAGGGGACACTTAGGCAACATACCTGGAAGGGAGAATCAGTTATCAGGTGGTGGAAGTTGCCCACAAAGGCAAATGAATTTCAGCAGGAGCATCTCAGCCAGGTTGACAGTGAATGGGATGGGTCAGCCAGTGCCATGTGGGACAGCATTGCTAGGAAGATTAGATGTGGAGAGGCACTGTTAGGTAGGGATAGAGTAGGAGGAACTTATCAGGGTAGACAGACATGGTGGTGGAATGAGGATGTGGAAGCTGCCATCAAACAAAAGAAGGTAGCTTTCCATAGGAGGAGGGAAAGATGGGATCAGGTTTCAAAGACAAAGAAAAACGCCAGGAGGACCATTGCCCTGGCAAAGTACCAGAAGTATGAGGCTTTATATGAAAACTTGGGGAAAAGTACAGGAGAGAAAACAGATTTTAGACTGGCCAGGGATACAACTAGTAAGGATGTTACCAGGGCTATAACAGTCAAATATACCAATTATAGGGTCCTGTTCCAACCAGCAGAGGTAAACGGAAGGTGGGAGGAATACTACCATAGCCTGTTAAATACTGCCATCCATGCAACAGTCAGACAGCAACCCAATCACTCCACAGGCAGCAAGTGCTACATTTAAAAGTAGGACCAATAATAGATTTCTGAACCATTTGTTGTCAAACATTCGGAGTGTGATCGGCCAGATAAAATCGTCCAACGAATATATCTGTCTATCTATTCCTTGGGCAACTGTCCTTTAGATACTGTATATATTCTAATTATATTATTATCTCTCAATGAGTCTTTTATGCAAATTTTCGTTAACAGGTCACGCAGTCTGAAGAATGAGGAGGCAATGTCAATCAATTAAACTTAAAAATGACTTTAAGTAAGTAAGAAATGAAGAAAGTACTCTGAAAGTAATAAATTAATCCAAGTCATCGAAATTCTTAAACACACTGCTTCCACACACACTGTTGATTGACATTCATTCATCTATTAATATTAAATACTTTAAAGGTCTCCATACACATTCAGTTTCATCCTCAGTTCTAACTGTTCATTTCAAACTACACAGACCACTACATGTGTGGGGAAATCTCATCAAATTTTCAATTGAAATTTTTGAACTGAAGATCTTTTGGAGTGGCAGAGACTTAACTGACGATAAAACTGTCATACAGTCAGTGCAGAAAGTATCCAGACACCTGAATAAAAATGGCATTTACATTCTTTCTCTTTCTCTCTCAATCTTTTTGAAGTCAGGGAACACTAAACTGACATTTTGCTAGCATGGAACACAATTCAACATAAACTTTAAAGCAGGTTGTACACCTTCTACACTTGGTACTTACTAAATCATCTTCATACCCTTATCCCACCTGTGGCAGGGTCGGGTCTGCAGGTTCCAGCCCTCCATTCCCACCTATCTCCTAACTGGTTGAGCACTTGCATGCTATTTTTGGCTGTGGTGGTTGTAGGATTGATTCCTTCATCTGTCATATTTAGATATTTTTTAAATTTTTTTTTGCATATTTATTATGCTTAATACCTACCTTCATTATAAAACATGTTTTATGGTTGTACCTACACATACCTAACACCAATGCCATGCTTCTTTTGTAGGAGGGGGCAGAGGTCCTGAGTGCACCTCCATTCAGATGACAAGTAAAACTGAGGTCCCCAGTGGTGTAAGATGGCATTTGCACGTAAAACAACCCTCTCTACTTTGTAATAGGTAAATAAGGCAAACATTTCCAGGTGCAGGAGCTCACTCCCTAGCGTCAGTGAGTTGAATGCCCCAAGAAACAGTAGACCGATGATAAATAACCATAGAGGTTGCAGATTTGGTCGGCAACCGGCATTTCAGTATCTCACCCTTGTGTCCATTAAGAGGGATAAGATGGGTACCTGACCCTGCCATAGGCGGGAAAAGGGTTAGGAGTTGCTGATTGGTTTGGCTTTATATAATGTAGATTACCATGTACAGCAGAACTTCGGTATGTCGAAATTCTGCCTATTTCAAAGTTTAAGCACCAGTCCCCGCCTGACATAATGTTGATGAATAGGAAAGATGCTCTGATATTTCAAATCTCAGTTATTTCGAAATCTGTTATATCGGTGCTGATTTTCAGTCCCTGGGATCAGAAACCTATGGGATATATCGAAGTTTTACAAACACCAAAGTATTTCACCCACTCAAGTATTTCAATAGCAACACCCCCATTTCACATATGAAAAGTATTTCAATAGGAACAATAGAGTGGGTTAGTAGGAACAATAGAGAAGGTTAGTAGGTTATTGTTGCATTGCCACAACTGCAAAATGTGACAGTTGGTCCTTTGACCTCTCACCATCAGGTCATAGGTCACAGCCTTTCTGCCTAACCCATCCCTTCCCAAAAATAAGACCAGTCACAATGGCCAATGACACTAAGGTGACATAGGTCCATTGTGCTCTCTCCCTCAGGACAAAGGTCACATCCTGCCTATCTACCCTTTCGTTTCCCAGAATCAAAAGAACGATGTGACTAAGCTTACATCTGGCCCTTTGCCCCTCCTCTTACTCAGTTGTGATGAATTTACCCCTTTCTCTATGGGCATTGACCATTGTATATACAACAGTATATAAATGCATGTAAATTGTAAATAAATGTTCAGTTATTAACCAGCTATCACTCTTGCTAGTTGTCGTTATTTCTTAGAAGAACCAGCCCTTTTAAGGGCTAACCAGCTAGTCCTACTCAGTACTAACCAAGTCCACATAAATCTTGTAGTTGCACATAAATCTTGTAGCTACACTCCTCAACCTCAACAGTCCTTCTCAGAACTCTCCAAATAGCACTGCAACAGGTTATACCGAAACATCAAGAATTACCAAAGAAATACCAAAAGCATTTAATTGCATTGAAAAAGAGAGTGGGTGCAATACTTTGGTGTTTATAAAACCTCTAGACCTTTGTCCTTGCAAACAGCCATTGCATACTGTAGAATTTGTTGATCCAGGGTGGCATGCATGGTCATTGGTCAGCCAAAGTTGCATTTTGTTGCATTATACAGCACTTTATTCTTAGGATGTATGGTGATAAGTGTAGCACATAAAATACAGCACTGTAATACAGTAGAGTGGTTTTAATTGATATTGCTGTAAAAGTGAGATGCCAAAAAGAAAGAATTTGGGTGTTGATGATAAAGTTAATGCACTGTTATGCACAGAAAGTGGAGAAAAAAATTAATGTGGCTCAGTGATTGGGGATACCTTTGAATACACTGTCCACATGGATTAAAAATAAGGAGAAAATAATGGCAACATCTTGCCACAATAACCCTGGAAGGAAGCAGCAACGAGCATCAAATTTTCCTGATGTAGAGGAAGCTCTGTTTCACTGGTTTAAACAAGGAAGAACAAATTTAGTTCCCATAAATGGGCCCATCCTTCTTCCTCAGGCACAGAAGTTTGCAGATGCATTTGGTTATCAAGAATTTAAATATTCTAATGGCTGGCTGGATCATTTGAAGTGTAGGTATGGCTACACCTTCAAGTGCATTGTGGGTGAGTGCTTTGATTACTGAAGAAATGATGTCAGAATGGCAGAAAACATCATTGCGAATAATTCTAAAGCAATATGCTGCTAAAGACATTTATAATATGAATGAAACTGCTTTGTTTTTTCGCATGACCCCTGATAAGACATTGGCTTTTAAAGATGATGCATGCCATGGAGGGAAAAAATCAAAGGAAAGAATTACTGCTGCTATGTGTGCCAATATGGACAGATCAGATAAAATGAAGCTGCTGGTGATAGAAAAATTCAAAAACCCAAGATGCTTTAAAAATGTGAAATCTTTGCCAGTGGATTACTATTATAATAATAAAGCATGGATGCTGTTGAGTATATTTGAAGATTGGTTACATAAACTTGATAAACAGTTCACACGAAATGGACGAAAAATCATCATGCTGGTAGACAACTGTCCGGCACATACAAAAGTTGCCAACCTGAAATCAATCAATTTGTGTTTTCTGCCACCAAATACAACTGCCTGTCTACAACCAATGGATCAGGGGGTCAATCAGCCTGAAAGTTTTTTTTCGTAGGCAAGTGTGGAACATATTCTGCAAATTGTTGATGCAGGAAAGCCAGCTGATGGCAAACGTATAAATGTGCTTGATGCAATATGAATGCTGCACAATGCTTAGCATCTGGTGACTGCAGAAACAATAGCCAATTGCTTCATGCATGCAGGGTTTACACCATTTGCAGCTGCTACTGGAAATTCTGAGGTACCAGCAGTTGAATCTGCTGCCTGTAGGCCATCATCATCACATCCAGGTAACATGTGGGATCATCTTGAGGCAGCATTCCATCTAGTACAACCAACGTCAAACAACCACAACATACAACCAGGCAAAATATGGGGGCGTCTATGCACAGCACTTGCCATTTCAGATGATGTTAAATTGTCTGACTTTTTGAAAATTTATGATTAACTGACAGTAGCAAATAATAAAACTGATGATGAAATCATGGAATCCATAAAGGAGAAACAAGGCACAACAGTAATGATTCTGAAGTTAGACCACTGGATGACACAGAAGATGATGTTGATGACACAATGGAACCACTATTGTCATATTCATATACTGATGCATTGAATTGACTGGCAGTTGTTATGCAGTGGCTTGGATGTAAAGAGACTGAAGCAGACAGCTTTTCATATGTGGATGAACTCTATAAGATTATAAATACTGCACGTTCATCCAAACAAACATTCATTATTGATTACTTTGATAGACAGTAAGACTAAGAAATTTTTGGAGTTTAACAACATTTGTATCCTTTTATGTTGTTTGATTTGTTTAATTAGTGACAAATATTATTTTTTAGCATTGTTGATTAAAATTTTTGCCTAAAATCGAAATTGTCGGTAGTGTTAATAACAGGAATTTAAATTTGTGAAAATGTAAATTTTGATCTGATGTAACTTCCGGAATTGAATATATCAAAACTCGGATATATCGAAGTATTTATGATGGTCCCCTGAGGTCCTACTGTACATGTACCGGCCACGTGGCAACACAATTGCTCTATGTGCCATAGGTTCACCACCTCTGACATACAGCATCTTGATGGAGCTATATAACATCACAAGACATTGACATTTAGTATATAAACACTTTTCATATGATGCAAAATATTCAACTAAATAATAATTTATCTATTTGTCAGCTTTATCCGGTCAGTGTCTAGCAGTGTTTTGGCTCTGTCAAACACATTGACGTTACAACACAGTGGGGTTTTCAATCTCCTTGACGGAGCAATAACACTGTTAGACCATGATAAGGTATTAATAAATCAAACTTTTACTTCAAATATTTATTTGAATAATTAAAAATTCAATGCACCACATAACAAGAATCAAGTTTCTTGCAGTGTTCAGGCTCCGTCAAACACATTGAAAACCCCACCACTGTTGTGTACCATCAAGGTTTTCGAAGGAGCCCTAACACTGTAAGAGATTCAATTCTTGTTATTTAAAGCATTGAATTTTAAGGCATAATTGGTATATCGCTGTCCCAACAGTCAATAAGCAGCTGCGTTTTGTTGCAGTGTATGCAACCCACGTCAATAATTTATTTGAATAATAATAATAATATTCTTCATATTAATAATAATTGCGAGATTTAGTATGCATGATCTCTACTTTCGGCCATGGGTTGCATATGCCACTACAAAATGCAGCTGCTTATTGACAGCTGGGGAACCGATATTACAATTATACTGGCATTTTAAAAATCAGTGAAACCTCTCCATCGGTCCACCCCTGTAATCGGTCTACCTCATAGAAAGGTCCACTTTTTTAAAGAACGGAAAATTCTCTCATAGGCGTGCAGTAATTTTTACCCCTATAATAGTTCCCCCCTGACACCGGTCCAAGGTCCACTGTCTACGCTGTCCACAATGTGACTCAACCCCTTGAATGGGTTCAAATGTCACCAAAAATTGTAGGGTATGAAGGAGGATCATTTCACTGTGAGTTTGCTACACAGTGAAACCTATCTATCAGTGAACCTCTGTAATTGGTCCAACCCACAAAGTCCACTTGTTTATCATCATAATCATCTCACCATTATCCCACCTGTGGCAGGGTCGGTTCTGTGGGTACTTATCCACCACTCCCGCCTATCCCCCACCAAGTCACCATCCACACTGCACTCCTCCGTGTCCCTTTGCACTACCTGCTCCCACGTCCGTTTTGGTCTACCCCTCCCCCTGGTACTCCCAATCACCCGTAGTCCCACAATGGACTTAATAAGTTCCTCCTTACCCTCCCCATTACATGCCCATACCACCTCAGCTGATTCATCTTCTCTGCGATGTTTCCCACCCCCAAGCTACATCTAATATAATCGTTTTGAGCTCTGTCAGCATGTGACACCCCACACATGTAACACAGCATTTGCATCTCAGCCATTTCAGTTCTCCTTTCATGGTTTTTCCTAGCTGCCCAACACTCTAAGCCACACAGCATAGTGGGCCTAACTACCGTTTGGTAAACTTTGCCTTTCAACTTTATAGGACCCGGTGGTCGCACAGGACTCCACTTGTTTACCTCCACTTCCGTCATCCTGCATTAATCCTGTGTCATGTAGGAATCTATCTCCCAATTGCTCTGGAAAACAGATCCTAACTAATGAAACTCTTGCGCCACTTGTATCACCTCATCCCGACAGCAAATCTCACCCCCATGCCCTTTGCCATTCGGTACTCTGTCTTCTTCATGTTCACCTTTAGGCCCCCTCTTTCCATTGCAGTTTTAATGTCTTGTAGGCCCTTCTGTGCGTCTTCTTTGGACTCCTCAAGCCTTCCCACATCATCAGTGAATACCAAACACCTATTCCCGTCAGCAGCTCATCCATTACTAGAGTGAATAAATATGGGCTAAGTGTTGATCCTTGATGTACACCAACCTGCATGTTAAAGCATTCAGTATATCCCCACTTTGTCCTCATACTAGCAATGGACCCATCATACTCTACATATCCTGCGCTATCCTAATATGGCCTTCATCAACCCCTTTCTATCTTAAAAAGCTCCATACTACCTGTCTAGGGACACTATCATATGCAAAGGTTAACTTTTTTAAAGAATGAAAAATTCCCTGGTATTTTGATTAACCCCCCTAATCAGTCCACCCCTCTGATGGGTCCACTTTTGTAAATCCCCACAGGTAGACAGATTAGAGAAGTTTCACTGTATTTAAATAATTAATTGAAATATAAGTTGTTTTAATAATAGAAAAGGAAATGCCTACTACTGATATGGCTCCGTCAAGCAGATTGTAAACCCCACAATTGTATTGGGCCCTGTATATTAACATCGGCATACCGTAACATCAACCTGCTTTAACCCTGCAGTACTAACCATGGTACCATAGTAACACCATTACTAACCAGTAGTCTGAGAGACTACCAATTCTTATAGTGCTTCCTGAGCAGTACTTATAATGAAAATCATTGTTTTTGTTTATGAAATTATTGAACAACAAGTAAAGAACAAAAATTTATTAAAATATCACTAGTATCCACACTCTAAACATATTTCCCCACGATGTTCCCCACAAATAGCTCGAATACATGACCTGCATCTATATCTGGTCATTCTCTTCAATTTACTTGGACAAAAGGCACATATTTTACGTTTTCTAGTTTCTGATGTTGTTGGGGATTCTTCCTGTAGTGTTTCTCCTAGAATTTCTCTAAGTAATATATTAAGTTGTCGTGGCAAACTTTGGATTTCAACTCGCTTCCTTATCCATGGTTTCATCAGTTCCACACTAACAGTTTTTGAAAATTCACGTCTACTCATTGGATTTTCTTTCTTCTTTATCATATTGTGGCAATAAATAACATAACTGTTAATAATGGCTATGTTTATCATTCCATAAAATATGCACAATGGCCAGCGCCTGGTCTTTCTACTACAGCTCATGATGTTGCACATTTGGTCCAGTGAATCAACTGCACCTTTGGTTGAATTGTAGAATTCAACCATGTCTGGTTTGGTGGTTTGGGAGTTAACTGAAGGATGTTCATGCATAGTGGACAACAACAGTACAACCTTGTTTTCTTTCACTTTATATGAAAGAAGGGTTTTTTCTTGGTCGAAGCAAAATATTGAGGTTCCTACTTTTCGGTTTTTCAATTGTAAGAGTTCTGGAGGAATCTCACGCTTGTTTTTCTTGAGGGTGCCTGTTATGGTCAACTTGTAAGGATTTTTCAAGAGATCTGTTGCAAGTGGTATAGAAGTAAACCAGTTATCCATTGTTATGTTCCTATTCGATTTATAAATAGGTCGAGCCAACTCTTTCACAAAATACTCTCCTAAAGGGGCACCTTGTGTCTTTGTGTGTCTACCAAGGTATGGAATTGCATTGACCATGTACTTCGTTTTCACATCACACAGCATAACTAGTTTCAGTCCATATTTTGCAGGTTTACTAGGGATATACATACGGAATGGGCACCTACCCCGGAATGCTAAAAGTTGTTCATCAACAGTAAGAAAAGATCCTGGTTTATAAAGTTCCTTACAAGAAGAAATAAACAGATTCCACACCTCACAGATTGGTGCAAAATAGTCATCTTTTCTTCTTTCTAGCCTAGATGACTTGTCATCAAACCTCAAACACCTAATCAAAAACTCAAACCTCTCACGACTCATTGCTGCTTTGTACTGCTGGCCACAGAGTAGATGGTTGAACATTTCTCTTGTTGGCAAATGGTTATTTTTCATAGCAGCTGTTTGTGCCAGTATCCCTAAAAGTGCATGGAACTCTTCTACACTTGTTTCAGTAGTAGTTTTCTTCTTTTGAACATAGGCTAAATTTTTGGCATTAATTTCAACATTAGTGTGTTGAAGAATTTTTAACACCAGTTCATTGTTGATAAAAAGCAGAAAAGCTTCAAGAGGTGAAGAAGCTGTCCTTGCAACCCCTGCTGGACCCTGGACTATATGAACAACATTTCTTGTAGAAGCACGAGTCTTTGTGGTCTTCTTTTGAGTTGTGCTCCAATGGTGTTTATTTCTTCCAAAGAGAGCTGGTTTCTTAGGTACAACAATTAGATCACATTTTTCTCTTGAAGTGCTTGGTTGAGGATCAGTTAGTTGATTTGCATGTAGTGGATGGATATGGTCTTCATCACTGTCATCCTCATCAGAATTTATTTCTTCTTCAACTTCATCTTCACTTTCACTACATGTTCCTTCATCATCATCCTCTTCTACTTCCCCTTGTAACAAAACTTCAGCAATATCAATAGCTGATGGAATAGTGGCAAGAGACTGAGCCATTGTAGATGACCTAACAATTGTACAATAATGTTGAAGTCTATCATTTATATATGTATGAAATTCAAATATGCCAACAGAAGTTCACTTTACAATAAATGCAATTAATATTTTCTTATTATATATACTGATTTTCCTGTATTTGTATTTGTTATGGGTAAAGGCCACAGTCTGGATAATTCATGCTTTACCCACATGACAACAGGATAATTTATTCTACCCAGCCCAAGATGACTGGGAAATTCATGCTTTACCTTGGTAAAGCCCTTGGTAAAGCTCAAATTATCCTAACTCTGGGCCTGGACTGTGAGAAATATACAGTTCAAAACTAGAATTTAGGTGAAAAATTATCAGCTGCTCTATGCAAACAATGGCTGTTATTAGCTAACACTGGCTTGAAATTTCATTGCTTTAGAATTACATTATTTATATGAAAAGATGCAATTATTTTACTATTGCCATTATTTGGTCATTTTGCCAAGAATTATACACTGAAAGCAAAATTTGTATAAGAAGAATAACTTTACCTTTGAAATAGTGTTGAAAACCTTCAGACAGTAAACCAATTTTGGTTGTTTTGTAAATGCAGTGAAATACAAAGTTTCTCAAAAGGCAGAAAAATCTTAGATGAGCAGCACAAATTTAATCCAAAAAAGTAACTATTTCATAGACAGTCACAATTTATAGGAAAAATAACAAAGGGCCCTTATCTTAAGTACAAGGGTTAGGCAATAAGAAAAGGTCCCATTGTGCAGTGAAAGAAGAATGAGTAATGGCTCAAAGTTCAAATTACAGTTACTAGCTATAGAAACATCTTTGGTCAACTTGAGTTTCCCACCCACTATTACTAACCAGTAGTCTGGTAGACTACCATCAGCTTAAAACTCAAAATGTAAAATTAAAATTCATGTAAAAATCATGTCAAACATCTTTATTAACTTAATTAGGAAGCTACTGAAGGTCGCACATTTCTACAGTTTTTCTAAATATGAAAAACATGATTTTTCAGCAACCATGGTAGTCTGGCAGACTACCGGTTAGTACTGCAGGGTTAAGGAGCCATTGGTAAAAGAGTATTTCAATGTTCCCAATGGTTTCGTCATTCCTTGCAGACAACTCGCAGCGCTTCGGACGGTTACAGATGTTAAAAATACACATTCCGGGGCCTGTTGCACTTATTAATGTTTTGAAAGTATTAACTGAATTACTGATAAACTGAGAATGGATACAGTTGTTCCAGTCATTGTTTTTCAAATGGTGGGTAGAAATAGGATGTTTTTCTGAGATGAAAGATACATGCAATGAATTATCTCGGCCTCCGCCCCACGAACAAGATACATATCGATTCTGTGAATGATCTCGTGTAGCCAGGAATATCCCCCGATTGTACGAATGTCGCTTTTCTAGGCACAGAAAAATCTCTGAAAAATTTCTTTCCGCCCTGAAAATAGTGTTTAGTCATAAAAATACTTGTCTTCGTCAAAACAATAACATGTGCAACAGGCCCCGGAACGTGTATTTCTAACATCCAACAAAAGCGCCGCAAGTCGTCTGCAAGGAATGACGAAACCATTGGGAACATTGACACTTTTTCCTCTAAACTGGCCCGCAAACCAATCTTAAACGGTAGTGAATTAAACTAAAATTTAAAAACAAAATAAGTATTCATACAAAAGTGAGATTCATTAAAATAAAAAGATTCATACAAACGGGATATTCCTGGCTACACGAGATCATCCACAGAATCGATATGTACTGTATCTTGTTCGCGGGGAGGAGGCGAGAAGGCCGGGGGACCGAAAGTAGAGATCATTGTAAAAGTACTTTACCAAAGATAATTCATTGCATGCATCTTTCACCTCAATCGCAAGGTAAAATTAGTAACCGGGTAAAATGGAAGGTGTAAAATAGAACCTACAAAATAGAACAACCGGGTAAAAGGGCAAAATACCGGTAGTCATGGTAATACAAATAGTTAAATATTCCGCATTTACCACTATTTTTATCACTGTCCGTTTTTATTACGTTTGTATTATTTTGCTGACAATTTCTTGTATGACTTTCCTGTATAACATGGTACACTTGGTATTTGCACACTTTCAAGCAAACTTTTAAGTACACACTTTGTAGTACGCTTTAAATCGTTCAAGTGTGCTGTACCCGCTAAACTACACAAGTGCCGCTTTTATTTAATAATTGTTTTAAATAATAATAATGTCATACTATTTGGAAAAATTTTATGAATAATAATACTATTTTCAACTTCATATATTTGAAATTCCTTTCGCGGGGATAGCGTACGGCTCCGTAGAATGCATCAGCCAATGAGAGCGGCCGGTGTTCTAGCTGCCACGCCTAGCATAAAATACATGTGCAGGGACACCGATACAACAATTATGCCCTTTAATTAAATAAAAATATAAAATATATGGATAACTTACCTTACCGTGTTTTCTTCTTGGAGCCATGCCACCTCTCACTGCAATTCCTTTGTTTATGGAGGGAAAAAACCGTTGCGGGTTTCAAAAAATAAAGGCGGCAAACTACGATTCGATATGAATCGATAATCCGATATTTTGCAGCGCCACCCAATGTCGGTAGAAACACTACCGTTTAAGAGTCCGGAAGTTCCTACACGTTTACCCCCACTGCACTGAGTGCCCTTGAGCCCTTATGTGCAGTTATACTCTTTCCCTGAGATGTCGCTGTGAACGCTAGACTTTGCTTAGTTCTTAGCATTGCTAGTGATGGCGCTAATAACGCATTGGTAGAAAGTAAATTTTTTTTGGCGCGCAGGGTTCCTAGCCAAGGGTTCCGAGTTCGATTCTGGTGAAGGCGACTATTGTTGATAGTGTTTTTTTTTTGTGATTCTATATACATTTTAAATTAGTCATTTCTCGAGGGTGGGGAGGGGTGAAAAATTTAAATAGATCGAAGATCAGTTTACTTTCACGTTGAAACCGTCAGAGAGGGGCATCAGAGAAAGACAAGTCACAAAATAAGCATATTTTAGGTGTCTACTACACGAAATCAATCAGCACAAGTTCGCACCCAGAATTGCCCACCTTGATCGATCAGGACCGTACCGATAGGCCGAGGAATTCAATTGAACACCAACGGGCATGAGCCTGACTCCTGTTGCATTGTAGTTATTGTGCAAAAGGTCAGATACCATGCAATATTATAACCATATCAACATCATCAACATCACACCTTTATCCCACCTATCGCAGGGTCGGGTCTGCGGGTTCTAATCCTCCACTCCCGTCTCTCCCCAACCAGGCTTTCATCCACGCCGCATGCAATCATGTCCCTTTGTACAACCTGCTCCCACGTCCGCTTGGGTCTCCCCCTGCTCCTGATGCCACCCACCACCTGCTGTCTCATAATATACCACGTGAGCTCCTCCTCCCCCTTCGCATCACATGCCCATACCACCTCAGCCTATTTTCCCTCATCTTCTCCGCAATGTCTCCCACCCCCAAGCTGCCTCTAACATACTCGCTGTGGACTCTGTCAGCACGAGACACCCCACTCATGTAACGCAGCATTCGCATCTCGGCCACTTGCATTATAACCAACAAAGCATTAATTTACCTGCCAAAAATTTCTATTTTGGTTGGGAAATGTGTTGAAACAGTAGGGTAGGCCGGCATCCCCCCACAGACAATTCGGTCGATAATTCCTGCGGGCCTCTGACGTCCGGCATGTTCATTGGACCCGCAGACCCGACCCTGCCACAGGCGGGACAAGGGTATGATGATGATGATGTACTTGAACACCAACAACCACCAGTAGTAGATGACCATAAAAAGCCACTGTTGCAAACCTGGGAGTTTTCTCATGGTGCGCATGTGGTTCAAGTTCAACATCCCAGATATGCGAAATAAATGAGGTGGCACTACATGTGGCGGCCCGTGACATCGGTCGCACCCCTCGCTAAAAGAATTAATTAACCATCTTATGACACCACGGTCCACGCGAGTCCCTCTCGGAATACACCACCTCAAAACGTGGGATTAATGGCCTACTAAACCACTTTAAAATGTCAACTCCTACCCCTTTTTCCTCAGGGTCAGGCACCCATCCTGTCCCTATGAATGAACACAAGGGTGATATATTGGATAACGTTTTTCCGCAGCCGGTTGCCGAACAAAGCTGCAACCCCTATGCTTATTCATCGTCGATCTACTATTCGCTGGGGAATTCCACCGAAACGACGCCAGGGAAGGGGTGGGGCGGGAGTTCCTGCACCTGAAAATTTTGCCTCATCCACCCGTGGCATAGTAGAGAGGGTTCTTTGACGTGCAAATGCCATCGCACATCACACGGGACCTCAGTTTTACTTCTCAACCCAAGGAAGGCGCACTCGGAACATTTCTCTCGCTTGAAAGAAGTCAACCCATCTCGGTCCAGTATCGAACCTAAAACTATTGGTTCAGTTACCGAGCACGCTCTCAATTGCGCTACCGAGGCGGGATTACTAAACCACTTTCTGTTTCAGAAAAATAAAACAAATTAAAATTTAATAATTGATTTAATTAAATACTCGATCATTTTATGGGAATATGACAAATACAGTGATGATAATGACTTTTTTTTACAAATTATTCAAAAATTCATGAGATACATCCCGTTATTAGCACCCTCATGTTAAAACCAATGACATTTACAATATAAACATCTAAATGACCATTAAAACTACATTGGCACAAGGATACTTAGGACACTTAAGTGGACAGTCAGAATTTAAATAAGTTGAAGGGGAAGAAGGGTTAATTTTATATACACATGTAACATAACGCAGATAAAAAAAAATAAAACTATAAATCAGTGCCTGTAGTAGGGGAGGAGGCGGACAGAGAGAAAGGGATGGTTCTGGTGGTGTCAGTGACGTACTGAAGTGAACAGAAGGGAAGAGGAACACTTAGGACCTCCCCATCTACTCACCCAAAAAACCAAACCAACAGGTTCAGTTAGGATTGAACCTAGAGCTCAAAAGTCAAGAACATTAATAACTGAGCTACGTTTAACAATGAAGCACCTGCACCGCCGGTACTACTATACTACAGTAATTAAAAATGGGTCAAAAGCTTTAATTCTGCGACTTTCTCAAAAAATATTTTTTTAAAAATATTTAAAACTATACAATATCAAGAAAAAAATAACATAAGAAAATAAAATTATTGTACTAGTATATATTAAATTCTCTGATTTACATCTGATCTAGGAGGAGGATATCCAGCTACCACGAGCCTTGGTCTTAAAAATCAGTATATCCTGTAGAGTGAAATTCAGTAGTTCAAGTGGTGTGCTCTTGGTGTAACTTAGTGTCAGACTTCTATGTTGGCTTTGAGACCCCTGGAAACAGACTTTAGAGCCGAGAAGTCTATCTAAGAGGATTGATCTTTTGAAATGGGGGAGGTAAGAAATGCAGAAAGGGTTGTCCAGCCTCTAATGGTTTCCAAGAGCCTAGGTCAAAATCGAATTTAAGCACACTACGATGTCAACGGTACCAAATGAACTATTGAGGTCAGATTTTACCTCAACCTGAAGGAGAAAGATGAAGAAAAGCTCTGAATAACATTACCCTGATGTCCTTTATATCGCCAATGACCCTTTCTGAAAGCTTAAAACCCTGTACAAAATGTGCCACAAGATCTGAAAACGTGCAAATGTCTACAGTTAGTTAATTTTTCTTGAATAACAAATGGGCATAACACACTATTACGATAAAACAAAAGCCGGCACACTTCTGCAATGCCCACTTCCGTTTCAGTAAAACTCCTGTGACAATAACCACGAGCGGGTATCATAAGCGTTGGTTCTGTAAAATCCAGGATAAATTTTTTTTTTAAAAAAATCTGAAATTAAGGTCCTACTAGTTTTATCCAGTTCCTTGGACAGATACACGTAAGTCTTCCACTAGTCTGCCAATTTCAAACCTAACTTCACTTTGTACTAACAGGCTAAAGAGGAGACACAAAATTAGAGGTATCACTACTTGCTTCGTGTGTATCAAATCCACCTGTCTACCTACTCATTCTGTGTCTCCCATTGGTGCCAGCAATTTTATCCCTACAGAATTCAAAAAGAAGAAAACATGTCACGACTCATAAGTCAATTATCGGAGAAAGGATCTGAATTGGAGGAGATAATTGATGACTTAGAAAATACTGATGAGAACCGGTGGACATTGGAGAATTCAAACAGGTTCTCGTCGATATCTGTAATGGAGCCGCCACAGACGGCACCACACGACTTCTTGGTAGTGCCACAGGCTGGGATACCACTGTCGAACAACAGTTCACAGCCGGAAGCGAAATACCTTTGCGACGTCTCAACGATTCCGTAGGAGCAAAATTCGTTTTCCTCAAGAATTTCTTAAAGTCATAAGGTCCTGCATCTTCTTCTTGAAAGGAAGTGGTTTCTGGTGGTGCAACTTCAGCAACAGGTGTTTTCCTTAAGAACCTCTGAAAATCGTGAACTTCCATTGGTGATCCACCGCCACTGCTCATGTTACCAGCAAACACTTCAATCGAATTCCGATGTCTATTGGCGAACGATGGAGAATTCAACGAAGTGGAAGATTTTAGAACTGTGGACAATGGTATGCTGCTGTTGTGGTAATCGGAAGCGGGTGACTGTCCTAATGGAGGTGATAGCTGCATAGTTGGTCTCTTGGCCGGTCTGGGTGCAACAGGTTTAGCAATTCCCCCATTTTGATCTTTTACTTCCAAAACAACTGGAGGTGTTCTTTGCCTTTGATCAGCTTGACCTTTAGCTCCTCGTGAGTTAGGAATTTGAGCAACGTTCGCAACAATCCTAAAAAACGGTGACAGAGAAATACGATAAATTAATAATAGTTTATAAAAACCTCAATAAACGTTGATTAATTTAAATAATCAATAAGGAATGCAGAATTTAAAAAAGGCAAACAAAGCACTAAAACAGCTTACTACCATGCGTTGCAAAAACCATAATAACTACTCTATCATTTCAAACAAATAATGAAAGGGGTAAACGGAAACGTATAAATTCTAAAAAAAAATAAAAACTTGCAGAGAAAATATTAAACATCTGAAACGCCGGTGGCTCAAATACTAAAATAATTAAATTCCAGGGCACTTCTACAAGTTCTTACTTTTTGGGAATATGGAAATTTTCAGCCCAGCGAAGAGGAGCATCCCAGCACTCTTCAGGAGAGAACCTATTAGTGTACGTCACGAAGTATTATTTTTTTAACACAAACTTGCAACAGCCAAGTACAAAATATTTCACAATTAAAAATCAAAACATTAATTTAAATTACAATGAATTAATTAAAAAAAGAGTAATTCGATGACCGGAGAGCCACGAGTCCGGATAATTTCAAAAATAAAAAAGGACAAACAAAAAATGTATGGGAAAGATCATCAGCATTAACTCTTTCCTCCACCTATGGAAGGGCGGGCCTATAAGTGACCTGTTGGGCGGTATTTTCACTGGCAGCCGGCTGACGACCTAATGCTGCAATCCACATGCTTATTTACCGTAAGCCCATTTCTTTAATTTACCACAAGGGGCCACACCCGACGGAAGACGTTATTAGGGCTCACCCACCTCGGCCAGGATTAAACCTGCATCCACGATCTTAAAATGTCAAGCACGCTTCCATTGAGCCACCGAGGAGGGTCAGCAACTATACAGAGGGACCTGAATAAGGCCCCCCCCCCCCACAGCATCCACAAGGGTAGTACTTCTCATATTTAGATTTTCGGTTTCACAAAACGTAATTACCACAGTAAGAAATGTGGCTAAGAAGTATCTTTATACCTGTTGCCGTTTCTGTCCTTGTCACTATTGGATTCTGTGTTGGCGTTAGGAGGGGCCTTAGGTGCTGGTCTTTTCTTTGGAGACTGAGATACCTTTTGCACAGAAGTGCTAGGACGAGACTCTTCGATTGAGACGTTAGTGATTCGTTGCTGCCGTTGAATTTCCTGATTATTGAGGTGCACCTAAAATAAAAGAATCGGACCACGAATATTACTACAGCGTATGAGAGGATAAATAACGTATTTTCTACGTCACCAAGAGCCAAAACAAAAGAAACTGAATCGCTAAAATCCAAATGACGAACAAAATATCATCCCAGACGGTATATCGTTGTCACGCCAAACATCTAAAATTTAAGGAGGGAGGGATAAAAAAACGATAGTTTCCCGTACGAGAGAAACATTTATCCAAAACCACTTTTACAATATATTTAGTTTTCACAAATTGGTTTTGAAACACAATCAGTTTAAAGAAGTCACCTGTTGCGAAAGCGCTGTCAACTGCTGTGCATTTTCTGCAGAAAGTCTTTGCAGCTGCTGATAAACTGTTCTTTTGCTTTGCCATCTCAGAAAATATTTTTTAATTAAAGCTGCATCTCTCGCCTTATTTTCATCAGCATTCAGGTGTTTTGCATCTCCATTATTTTCAACTGGTGGTTGTGGGGCCGGCCTTTTCTTCCTATCCTGCTCACTTTTTAAGTTTTCCACTACGTGCTCCAAATGACTAGAAGGATTCACTGCATTCTCTTCGTACAAGTTGAAAATTTTCTTACGTGCTAACCAACCACGTGTATCTAAAAATAAACAAAATAGTTTTATATGTAAATATTAATATTCTGAGCACAAGAGTCTAATGTCCATTAAGGTGGCTATATGGAAGAATAGTGATGATAACACCATCACGTAAAGACGACTGAGAAATTAATACGGTCCACCTGCACGCCAGGCAAGAAATTAAAACACACGACTCGTTCACATCATCATACCCTTATCCCGCCTGTGGCCATATAGGTAGGGAGCGGCTTATTGCGTTGGACACACCAGTTCTCGTCTGATCACTGACGTTAAGCAACGCAACCCCAGCTAGTACTAACATGGGTGGCCGCTTGGGAAAACTGAGCACCGTTAATCGTCGCCTCTGTGCAGTCTCTGCATTAGAACTACGCTATGGACGGGGCTCTAATGGCCTTGTAGCTGAAGGGCCCTAAAACACGGACAAAAAAAAACAAGTCATATAGGCTCTAAAGGAGGAGGCCGCTAACGCCAAATCGCAACTTTTATACAGCAAAGGACGACCTTAAGATAGTGATAAGAATGACAACCTAACAACCGATATGGAAAATTTTAAAGTCACTCCAGGTCCCTTCAGGGTCGTGGTCTGGACCTATACGTAAATCTGGCACAGCTTATTTACACCCGAAAGATCTTGACTGAGTAAAGCCACTAGTAACCCTTTTCCCGCCTCTGGCAGGGTGGGATACCCATTTTGGTCCCACTGGGACACTTGTTTGTTTGTTGGTGTTTTAGGGCCCTTCAACTGCAAGGTCATTAGAGCCCCGTCCACTGTGTAGTTCTGATGCAGAAGATGCACAGACACTACACTAATGCGACGATTTTTGGATACTAGCGGTACCCAGTTTTCCTAAGTGGCCACCCATGTCGGTACTAGCTGGGGTTGCGCTGCTTAACTTCAGTGATCAGACGAGAACTGGTGTGTCAAACGAAATTCGCTGCCCCCCACACTGGGACACAGGGGCGAGTGGATGCGGACCTAAGCTGCAACCCCTCGATCCAGCAAAGATCCTGGAACTGCCTCTGACGCACAAGTTCAGCAAACAATATCTGCACCATTAAGACGAGAAAATCCCAATCGAGCATAACGTAATAAAATAACTTACATTTCTGCAAAGTTAGGGCACTTTGCGCCATAAGCCACTTTTCTCTATTCGCTTTGACTTTTGCTAACCATCGACGTACGCACGACTGCACAAGTATAATGCTACGAATGTAGTTTTCATAGAGCCTGGACAGATACTCAATATGGTAGTACTTCAAAAATACTTTCGTTTTACCAAGCGCCCAACCATCCATTTTGAGACGCACTAGAAGTAGACGACAGCTCTCTCGATTTGCAACAACTCGTTCAGTTATTCCATACGCCAAACAATGATATCTGTAATTCAGTGCGTTAAACTATTCATTAACTATCTACAAAGATTTTGGCAGCCACTGCAACGAAAATGACAATATCATTAATGGGAAACCTTCTCAAAAAGTCCACAAATAACATGCGATGAGAATATCCATTTTGACGAATCTTGATGGCTTCCAAGATCCCCGCATAGGATAATTGAACTTTCACAGACAATCGGTCAAATTCCGTCGGTGACTTGTGACCGTTAGGTTTTAGGCAACGTACGAAATGAGGTGATCCATGGACCATCTTCTGCAGAAGATCCATCAAGGAAAAACGAAAATACGTTGCTGAGGTTTGTTGGGCTCTTGTTTGACTAGCCAAATCCTTTGTCTTACACTACAAATATTATACAAATATAAAAACGAATATCAACAGCAAATTTGGTTGACCATCTCTCTTACTTGACTTCCAAATATTCCATTTTTTAGAGGCGCGAAATCGGGTGAAGTCATCCGAATTAAAGCCGGTTGAATATTCGACGAATATAGATTGCCCGTTTTGGTCAAAGGACATTGAAACTGAGATCGTATTATGTCATATTTGGATCGCCGAAGTAGTTGGATAATTTCTAATGGTAAAAAATTGCGATTTTTTTCTAAGAAATTCACTGCAGAGTAAGTTACCTGTGAAAACAACGAAATGTAAAACTGATCTCTACTACTGTAAATGATTAAATAGGGAATTAATACACCTACCGGGCCAGCATAATGTTGAACCATGAACAGCAATTCGTTGGATCTTGGCCTTCGATAATATGCAGAACGAATATTATTGTGAAATTTTTCTGCAAGTGTAAGGCAGATTAACAAAAAAATGACGTCCAAAATTGTAATAACTACTAGTGCACACCAACCAATTAGTGAAACATCTGTAGCTTTTGGAAAATGACTTTCTTCATCTAAGAGCGCTAGCAGCCCCATAGGTTTCGATAAAAACATATCCAGTACCGGTCGATTATCACTAAATTCAATCAGATCAACTTCGACACCCTCACTCATATACTCTTTCTACAAGAAAGTACAATTAAACGTAAATAATTTAGACTATCAGAAATAACAGCTAAGTAAATGCAATTGCTTACTTGTTCCCATGCAAAAACATGCTGGTTAAAATAATACTGCAGCTGTTCATTAGCAATATTGATGCACATTTGCTCAAATGAATTCTTTTCAAAATTTTCAAATCCAAAGATATCCAATATTCCTATACCTAAAGTATCAAGCCTGAAAACAAACACGATTTATTCAAATATCGTCATTTAACCCATCCAATCCAATTCTAGAAAATTTCTTTGACATACTAACCAAGTAACATGCTCCAGTAATAATAATTTGTTGATGCGATTAACGATCCAATCAAATAACCGGCTATAAAGAGCCTTAGACGTAGCATCTCTCGTATTTGTAGCTTCTGCTACACCATTGTGCCTTTGAATTATTTCTCCTCGGGTCACAACACTGTTTTTAGTTAGAGCATCTCTTAAATCTTGAGATGACACACCTAAGAGTTCGGCCACTAAAGCAATTAATAAATAGGAATGAAATAATTATCAAACTGATTGTTAAACACTACTACTGACATGCATAGAAAAAAAGAAACATGAAATCTGCACCATTATTAAGTACACGCACGTCAGCAATGATACTCGTTTCAGTGTTGTCTTCTGAAAGACCTTCAATAAAATCGATATCACCCATGTTTAAAATTGCTGCTAGGATGCGAAAAATTGTATCTATCTCATCAACTTTGAATCCTAACAACTGAAACCCCGAATTTACAGTAGAGAATCTACGATAATTCTTTAATTTTGTTGCATTGGTTGTATTCGTTACAGAGGAACTAAGATACCTGAAAGTAAAGAGTTTTTAAGTATGAAGACATTTCTACGCCACATACTATGCTATGAATTTTACCTATGTGAAAATCGACGGTTATTATCCAAGTGGTACTTTTTTAAGAGATTTTCACTTTCTAGTCCATCATAGATACATGAAAATATGTGAAAATTGCTCTCTCCACTAAAAGAATTAGAATTCTTAGCATGACTTATCAATGTATCGCATTTAAATATAGAAAACAAAAAATGTCAAGCAGCAAACAAAGACACCGACATTGCGCATTGATTACTGGGCAAACACTGATTACTAGGGTAATCAATTCCTCTTACGGCTACAAGAAACAACTATCCTGAACTTCATTTGTTGATTTCATTACCAAACACAAGTTAGGGGTAGAGCACCACATGGGATTAAAAGGAATTAGACATTAAATATTACATACTTAGCTTGGAAAACAACTCTTGAATGCTCCAGTAAATAGACATGCACTTTGGCTAATAAAAAAATTTCATTATTGATAGATATTTCTTTTGTCTAAAAACAATTAAAGCCACCATTTCGTCGTCTCACCTCCTGTGATCTTTCCAGATTTTGTGAAAGACAATTCAAGAAATTTACCAAATCGACTGGAGTTATCATTGATGCCCGTTTTGGCATTACCAAAGGCTTCCATAATGGGATTTACTTGAAGAATTTTGTCTTCCAAATTTCGATTTGGTGCCTGAGATATCGAATAACATCGAGAAATTTTGGTACCTCAAAAGTTGTGATCAGTAATATTTAAAAAACTATTAACATAGGGTCATAACTAACCTTCCCGAGAGCCACAAACTGCTTTAATAACAAATTGGCACTTTCAGTCTTTCCAGCACCACTTTCACCACTAATTACAACACACTATAAATAAAATTCACACAAATAAAATGCTAATCACTGAAAACTTATTTTAATTATACAATGTCTTTTATAATAACGTTGTTGCAGAAGTCATACGCATTTACCTGATTGTGCAAATGATGTAACATCGCATAATACGCAGCATCAGCAACTGCAAAAATATGAGGTGGATTATTTGATCTAGGTTGATTGCGGTATCTCGAGGAATGCTGAAAATTAAATATATATTCAAGTGAATAATTTTGGCTATCATTAGGACAGCTTGCTAATATTGACATACTTCTTCCGAATATAAACCGGGGTCTTGAAAAGGATTCACAGCTAAAAGAATATCACCAATATAAGTGTATATTTGGCCCCTACTGTGGCGTTGTTGAAGTTGCTCCAGAACTATTTCCTAAAATGAAAAAAAAAATAAGCTGATGAGGAGTGAGTTTATCCCTCTGTAATTCAACAATTCTCATATACAATTAATTACAAAAGCAAAATACAGACAAGAATAATTACAATTTATGAAAGGGAAAAAACATTAATTCATCACAAGTTAAGATTTCGAAACATCACAATTAAACCAGTTACACAAGCAGCATACAGGCTTTCACATTTAGGAAATATACCTGGGAAAGTTCAGTCATGTTAGCAAAATCATTCACGACAGTATTCTGAGTAAGTGACAATTTAGGAAATTTGTGAACCATGTTTTTTTCAATAGTTTTCTAATGTGAGTTTTAAAGTAACGAAAATTAAAAAGAACGTTAAGAATGAAAAAAAAAAAACATAATTGTGGCTGAAGTAAAATATTATAGAGTCGTATACCTCTGTTAATGTATCTAATACAGCAAGATCATCAAAAAATATAGGTTGAAGCTTGGATTTGCGATTAGATTTCAATTTGCCATGTTTAGTAGTCACTTCTGGAGGTTGCTTAACTGGTTGGCCTTCGCTGCATAGTTCAATAAAAAGTCCTTTCAATTCTTTACGTATCTGCAAAATTAAAAGGATGACATCAATATTTATTCAGGAATGTGATGGGAATGGGTCACGGAGCTTACTTCATCCACATTTCTATACATGTTATTGATAAATGGATGCATTATCAATTCTTGAGCAACAGGTCTTTGTTCAAAATCTTTGATCAAGCATCTGTGGGCCGCAGAATTACATTTTGCTGATTTTAGTCATCACTTCAAGAAAATTCAGACAGCCATCATCAAACTTACTCCGAAATGAAATCATTAAATTCTTGACTCCAATAAGCTGGATTTTGCAAACCCGGAGGAGGATTTCTTTATCAGGTAGATATAGTGATAGTCGCCAGGCGGAAGGAGAAGAATTGAAAAGTGTTATTCTGAACTGGCCATAAATTCTTTTACTCTATAATTAATAACAATCATTACTTAAGGCCTACCTTGGAATTTGAAAGAGAGCTCTCATAGGATGAATTTCTGCCAAAGGAGGATTTCCTTCTGCTAACTCAATTGCTGTTATCCCCAAAGACCAAATATCGCAGCGAACATCATATGAATAGTCATACTGCTGCTCACACGCGATTACTTCCGGAGCCATCCAGTAAGGTGTACCAACAGACGTGTTTCGACGTCCCATGGTAGCAGCAAGATGAGAGGATACCCCAAAATCAACAAGCTTTACGTAACCTTCTTCAGTTAGCAATATGTTATGGCCTTTGACATCTCGATGCATACAATGATTTGAATGCAAGTAACAAAGGGCCTTTAGGAACAATGAAAAAATACAGCTGATTATTATTACTTAGTTACATTACAACCTGGATATATATCGTCACGCTAACCTCTAAGGTTTCTCTAAGTATATAAGCAATGTGATCTTCGTGCAATCGTTTCCCCATCTTTGCTAATCCTGTAACCAAATCAGTAACAGAACCACCTCCACAGAGCTAGAAAGATTAAACATGCCCAAAAATGATACTTTCGATTCCTAATGTATAGCCCAAATCACAATAATAAAGTAAAATAACGATGAATGTAACAAATACCTCCATAACAAACCACAGTTGATCATCATCGCTACTTGCGCCTCGTTTGAGGTACAATCCATAAAATGCTGGAATGTTTGGATGAAGGCACAGATCACGAAGGACTAGATACTCCTCTTCAATCTCTTCAATGTTATCTTTGATATTTTCCAATACTTTAATAGCAACCCATTTTTCTGAAATTAACAACGTAAAGCAATAAGAAATTATATTATAGAATGTTACAAACTTTATACGCTGTACATGCTGGTGTGCTTAATGCGCGCAATTTTACACCATAAATAGTCGTAAAACCAAGCTCTACTCTGTGTGCTAAGCACAAGATAATTAACACTAACCAAAAAGATTACAAAAAAGGACCCAGTACAACATCCAACTATTGCAGTGATATGCAGGAAGGGCAAAGTGATCGATTTATTTCGTCCCAATTTCGAATTCAAAATTCAGGATGCAATTCTGACACACCAACAAATATGCTAAATCAAAGTAGTAACGGAAATCAATACGTGTTTGAGAATCTTTCGCCGCAAACACTTCACCATAGGTTCCTTCGCCAATAACATTATGTAATTCAAATCTTTCACCGGGATCTGGCAAACTCAAGAAATCCACCCGGTTGCTCAACCCTTCATATTCCATTGAAGTGCCAGGGTAGCGGCGGCAACGCCAGGCTCTAAAAATTCCACCTAAGTTCAAAAATACTTCTGAAAGAGAAAGAAAAAAACGAGGTTAATAGATGACATTAGTAAAAATGCAAGGCGAGAAAAAAATTCATTAAATATCTCACAGTGTTCTTGACACAGAATTCAATTCATGTTCCCGACCATACGTTTAGATAAATTGGTATGATTTAACAGTTGCACACCATTATTCAACATAACATTTGCAAATTGAATCAGTTGTGGTTATCCACCTTTACTTGCTCTGATAACTCTGATGCCACATCAACATAAATCTCACTTACAAATGAAGATTATACAAGAAGGAAACCACTAAAGTGTGACAAAACTAATGCATACTGTCACATGATTAACGGAGATGACATTTTTACAACTAAAGTCGAGAATATAGTGGACGTTTCATTCTTCATATTAGACACTTACATTGACGTCCTTCTGCAAAGAACCCGTCAACATTTATTCATTTAAGCCGCACTAAAACCTTAAAAAGCATTAACACTTTTATCCTCATCAAGTGCGCTTTCTGCCTGAACATTCCAACATATGACAACTCCAAATTAGTTAAGAGTAAGTTTGGATAATATGTTATGGAACCTGTTATGTCGATTTTGACATGCGAAAAATTCAATATACAGTACAATAATTAACAAAAAAAAATCACTATAGTAGCTGTAAAATGCAGATGTGATTAGAAAAACAAAAATTATCGATAAAATATGACATAACGGTGTAATGACATTTTGTAGGGCTTGCAATGGACTTATAAAAATTGCAATCCGATTAGTAATACTATCCAGAAAGTGTCAATGCCATTCAGTGTTTATAAATTTTGACAAGAGGCTTGTATAAAAATGAATCGATATTTTACATTGAGCAAATATCACTGCTATGCTTGAAGTTATCAGATTAAAATTAAGTAGTAGTTGATTATCAGTGAAATTACAAAAAAAAAATCAGGTTAAAATTCACAGCCGCGCCTTTGCAAAGAAAAAAAAACAATTCAACGTCGAAGACCTCATTTAGGACACGAATTCAACCCTGAAACTGACAGAAGGTATAATAATGTCGCTTGTCGAGTGAATTTTATGTAAAACAATCACAAAGCACAGTAAAACCTAAGAATTTTTTCTATAGGTAAAACAATCACAATTTCCTGTTTTATTAAGGAGGAAAAAATTATTTTGGATTTTTATCACAGAAGACACACAATATATTGATCTCTATAAAAAAAAAAACTTTTGAAAAAAGGTATAAAAGCAATATCGCAAATCGCGGTGATAGGGACATAAAAAGTTTATAAATCTAAGGTAAATTTACCATGAAATTCTTCGCAGCACTCCTAAAAAAATTCTCCGCTCAGCTAATGCTCGCAGGACTCCAGTGGGTTCCAGGTGGAGCATCCACATAAAACAATCAAGTTTGCAGCAGATTGCCCCAACTTTGAGCCTGTGAGTGCGTTGCCTACAAGAGTTCTCTCTGGAAATCATAGGTACCCAATCCTGCCAAAGGCGGGGAAGTAGCAATTAGTAGCAGCAGGTTTTGAAGGCGCAGAGGGACTTTAACAGGAGTTAGATCTCAAAAGTTAATTTATTAGTTGTTTTGCCTTCCTATACAAAGACTATGTCACGGTTGTCGAAATCACGTTGATATTCGTTTAAAAAATCACTTGGCAAAAAAAAGGTAACGAAAATAATTTTTGCTTTAAAATACCTTTACGAGTAGTATTTTTTGTAAGCATTAACGGAATTTTCAAAAGTAAAGAATCATTATTCACCTTTAAAGTACAAGGTGTTAACATAAAATTTACGATTGTTATACTGCAACGCTACATCTTAAAACAATTTGGCACTGACCCACAAGTGAATTTCCTTTCTAGAATTCAAGTCAGTTACAATTTTAACAAAAGTCTGAATTCAAAAGGACAAAAAAGTGAATGAAACCCAACATGGAAAAAATCACCGACACGTGAATAACATAAATCTTTTCATTCTTACCGCATATTTTTGTTGGTTGACTGCTAAGTCATATTAGCATTGGCGTCACACAAAAATTCAAGTTACAGTTTTGTGAAGGAAATACAATCATGCGTTAGACTCTATTTTGGCATTAATTACTGTTATTAAAGTTGTAATTACATATCGTTTAATTAGCAACAACTTGACACTCCGTCAAAATGGCGGATTACTATAATACTCCAAAATAAGGGAAGACACAAAATATGAATCCTATAATCCCAATATGAAGCATAACACTATATTTTCTACTGATTTCAAATCATCTGCATTTTCAAAGCATATTTGGGTTGAGAGAATAGCTTATGCAGTGCCAACAACTTACTAAGGCTCTAATCTCGACTTCCACTTGTGGTTTATCTAACCGGGAAGCGAGAGAAGTGGTTGCAGTAAAATTGTCAGCAAAATGCTACTACGTACGCTACAATGTGTTATTTTTATGAAATGTACTGCATTTAATTCTACTATTGCAGCATTACTCATTTAGTCAGCAGATACCAAATAAACCAAGTACTGCACTTTGTGGCGATTTAATATACTGCAACTCATTATCACACCCTTATCCCGCCTGTGGCAGGGTCGGGTCTGCGGGTTCTAGCCCTCCACTCCCATATATTTCCCACCAGGTCCCTGTCCACTCCACACACACTGTCATGTCCTTACGGACCATCTGCTCCCACGTCTGTTTCGGTTTCCCCCTACCCCGGGTGCTACCGACCACCCGCATTCCTGGGATACACCTAACCAGCTCCTCTTCCCCTCTTCTCATGACGTGTCCATACCACCTCAGCCTATTCTCCCTCATCTTTTTCGGCGATGTCCACGGCTAATATACGCATTCCTAATTCTATCTGCTCTCGACACGCCACTCATATACCGCAGCATACGCATGTATTTAATTGTTTGTTGGCGTTTTAGGGCCCTTCAACTACAAAGGTCATTAATGCGACGATTTTTGGGTATTAGCAGTACCCAGTTTTCCCAAGTGGCCACCCATGTCAGTACTAGCTGGGCTTGCGCTGCTTAACTTCAGTGATCAGACGAGAACTGGTGTGTCCAACGCAATTCGCCGCTCATATGTATTTAGGGATCACGTCAATTTGGCGCATGGCAATTTGGCGTAGTCAATTTGGCGTACATACACATTCGGCGTATGACAATTTGGCGTACGGAAAATTTGGCGTACATACCGATCTCTTGGGTGCACACATGTGTTCAAAATTGCAACTGTCATAACCAGTGGCAGATCCAGGATTTTCGTCGGGGAAGAGTTTAGCTAATATGGGGGGGGGGGGTGAGCTAAACCTCACTTATTATGCAAATATAAGTTTATATGTGCATGGGAGGGGTTGCAACTCCAAAACCCCATTCTAGATCCGCGCGTGGTCATAACAGTCATTGCAACGGTCCCGTATAACACAGTTGGGTTTGTTTGTGTTTTAGGGCCCATCGACTTCAAAGGTCATTAGGGCCCTATAACACAGTTATGGTAGGCATTCATTGTTCTATTACCTTGCAATGACTGTTGAAATATGTTGTTACGACCGTTGCAATTTTGAACAAATTTGGGCACCCAAGAGATTGGTATGTACGCCAAATTGTCATACGCCAAATTATATATTCGCCAAATTGTCATACGCCAAATTATATATGCGCCAAATTGTCATACGCCAAATTTGTATGTACGCCAAATTGTCATACGCCAAATTGACTACGCCAAATTGCCATACGCCAAATTGCCATACGCCAAATTGTCATGCGCCAAATTGACGTAGACCCATGTACAGTATTTAATATACTGCAACTATGTAAAAATTATTTGTGATCCTAAATTGTTGAAACAACAAACCTCTCATGTGTTAAAACAATATATGAGAGAATACATCTTAAAGACTTTAATTTGGATGGAATACGAATTCATAAAGCAAATTCATTACCATCAATAACCAGATAACTACACAAAGTATAATTCAAGCAAACGCCCAAAGAACCATTGAGCTGCAATTGATGCAAGCAAATCTTCAGATATTAAACTTTGTACATGGAGACACATTTGACTCGCTTTTTAACCTTGGGTCCTTCAATATTAACATATTAATATGGAATTGAATATTACCTATTTAGTGTCCGAAATCAAATCGCACAGCTTCATTACACAGCCACAACACAAACCGTATAGTCTATATAAATACCTACTATAAAATGAAAAATCTGTTGAAAAATGTTTATTGGGAAATAACACGTCATAATAAAATTACTTAATCCTGCAATATATGTACGTTATGAAATCAGTCATTTCTCGCACGTCGAAAAATCCAAAACACACAATATAATACAGTATATCTCAAACCAAAATTTAAGATAGAGATTGCATTACACACTTACAAGGTATTACGCACGAATTTCAAAACCGGAATCTACTTCAGTGACAATTTTAGCTCTACGATAATAATTTACCGGTGCTATATGTAAAAACTGACCTTGCACTTTTAGCCTGCGAATTAGAGTAAGACCAGGTGATTATTCCATTTCAATATATAAAAAATATGATAAAAAAGATGACGGCTGATTAGTCTATAGTTAGCTACCAAGCGTGAACCAAAATTCGAACGGGTACACATCAAACGCAAATCTCCATAATTCACACATTAACCTATTATCATTTTCTACGTTTCTGCAAATCGGTGAATTCCTAAACATTTTAGGTCAAGCAATTTTCATCTTTAAAGTGTATTAAATTATAATTTATGGTTTGTTCGAACAAGAAGTCCTAATTTATTTTAGAATACAAAGAAAAATTGATAAAACGTGCATCCTTAACAGAAATAGGTCTCGGACGCAACTGGCGGCGAGATTGTTAATCTCGGGTTCCATTAGTAAGGAGCATGTTCTATTAGAAATGCGCATGAGCCATCAGTGGAATGAATTTACACAACTAAAAACAATCATTGCAAACAAAAGCAGAATTTCAGTTAAATTGTGCAAGTGCCAACTTATCCCTAGTCATTAAAACAATCCCGTATTATACAACATAATCATCACCAGGTACAATTCGATTGCAAGCTGAGATAAGCTGTAAGATAGATGTAGGCTTATAAAAACTTCGCTATTTACGATATTTGCTCATATTGCCATTCACTCAATTTTAGTTAGCATCAACAGAAAGTCGCTTGCCAGATTATTATTATTATTGGTTTTGTATCGTCTCAATACATGGGGTAGGCCGGCATCCCCCCCCACACACACACAGACAACTTAGCCAATATTCTTGCGGGTTCCAGACGCCTGGCTGGGGTGCCCCCAGTCACATCATGTTCAGCGGACACGCAGACCCAACCCTGCCACAGGCGGGATAAGGGTATTATGATGATGATGCTCATATTGCCATATACAGGAAAAGAAGTTAGGATCATTTCTGGCAACTAGCTTTGCCTAAACTGACAATCATTCACATGACCATATCACATAACACCGATAATTTACACGAAACAGGTCAGCCAGGTAATTCATCTTAATTTCTTAAACATTATTCTGCAGGCCATAGCAAAGCATAAACAATACTTTGGTAAAGTCCCAAAAGAAAAAAAAACCGCACCATACCATCATACTTTGCTCCAGCTACACCCTCTAATTATAGAGAAACCAAAATTTCAATGCGGAAGTATTCAGAAAGCCATAATTTCGGTCACGAACGAATCAACTATATCAGTTTGGTATTTTTCTACTTTCTAGGTATCGTCATTACCTTTCCTGTAAGGAACCATCACGCATATCATAAAATTTAACCTAAACATTAATAGACGAGTTCAGTGAAGATATTTTGTATTTCACTGTTATAACCTCACAAACATGTTTAGAATATCAATTTTGACCCTCCTAATACTCTTAAGACTTCCTTTTTCAGATGTTTTTGTCACTTTTGAGCTCCTTCCATTCTTGTGGACCTTGAAGGCCTATCAGTCAGTTGTGGCCCATTTAGTTCATGCATAGTTTACTTCGGACACAAGTACAACAGGTGGATGCTCTTTGAATACCACAGCTAGCCATTGGCGAGAAAATAATAAAGGGGAGTTTGTAAACAAGTAATGACATCACACCCACAATCATGGTTTTTTATTTTCTATTTACGGACAGCGTGCCTTAGCAGACAGTCAGAGGATCTGATTTGGTTATTTAACGACGAACTCCTACACCTGGTAATATTGCCGATCAATTGTACTCCACGTATAAACGTTTTTCCCTGCAGTGGTGACACTGTACACACCACTCGGTAAGACCGTTGTTACATTTCCCATTCGGGATATAGCGGCTACCGAGGTAAAGAGGGAAGGGTGGTGATCTATGGAAATGTTCTCGACCTATTCAGTTTTTTCGTGTAGAAAGGGTTAGTTTATATGTAGTGGTGACACAAGGTGGACGCCGACTTTGCTTCCTATTAAGGACGGTGGCACCTTATATCTCGCCTTAAAGAAATTATCCATTTGCCCAGGATCAGACCTTGGAACCATAAGTTCATGAGTAAACCGCGTTATTTGAAGTGAGTTAAGAGTGCGAGTACTGTAATTGTGGGCTAATCCTGTCATCCCTAATTCTTGAGCTCTTGGCGTTCTCGTCTGATCACTGAAGTTAAGCAGTGCAACCCCAGCTAGTACTGACATGGGTGGCCGCTTGGGAAAACTGGGTACTGATAATACCCCAAAATCGTCGCATTAGTGTAGTGCCTCTGCAATCTCTGCATACGAACTACACTGTGGACGGGGCTCTAATGAAATTGTAGTTGAAGGGCCCTAAAACACCAACAAACAAACAAACCGACCCTGGCCCAAAACAATAGCCAGACGAGAGAACTCACGGCATGAAACTGAGCCACTGTAGCAGATGTCACCACTGCTGGGAAACGAACCCTTTTATTACGGAAAAGAAGCACGTAATTTGGCAAAAAATACGAGGTGCAAGTGGTTAATGCTTCTACTGGTCTCGAAACGTGACCGCAGGGGTCAAAACATACTGCCTGACCACTTGGTTAATTGTTGTTGCATAACACATCGCTCTGCGGGTGGAACAGGGGCTTTTAGACATTTTTCTCTTGGGAGCAGTAAGTGAAACCTCATCTGTAAGAGGACATCGAACTGGTCCTTTTTTGTCCACGTCGTGGGTGCAGATTAGTAAAACTGTGTGACCTGACACATAACATGACTACTACTATTCTTCGGTCCCGTTGGATTAAGAGGTCGATGCTAAATTAAATTACGAGCATACTGCCGTCAGAGCCTAGTGCATTTTCAACTCGGTCACCCATTCGTCTACTAATTAAACTTCATGCTGCTCAACTCTTAGCTTTTTATATTTCTAGAGAAATGATATTAAACTGCTGAAGCATGGATGTCAGAAAAAAGTATGAGAGGCACACCGACGCTCATGAAGTTGATATTTAATTTCTCTACCCATTTTAAGTAGGTATACTAACTCTTTATCTTCTTTGCTGCATGCCCTACGTCTTTTTATTATTATATTTTTTTTTAACAAAAAAGATGTGAATTCAGTAAAGTCTCCAGATCATGTCAAATCAACTCGTCTGTCACACGATTTCAGTTCATTTTTCGGGGGTGACTTAGTCACACGCGGAACAGGAGTTCGAAAATTACGAAATACGTGAGTAAGCCAACCTTGGTTGATCTTATCATGGCACGATGTCATTTGCACGTAAACGAACCCTCTCTATACTATGCAACGGGTAATCGTCATCATCATCATACCCTCCTCCCGCCTGCGGCAGGGTCGGGTATGCAGGTTCTTATCCTCCACTCCCGCTTATCCACCACCATGTCCCTCTGCATCACCTGCTCCCACGTCCATTTTGGTCTTCCCTTACCCCTGGTGCCCCCAAGCACATGCATACCCATAATGGACCTAATAAGTTCCTCCTCGCCTTTCATGGTTCTTCCTAACTGCCCAACACTCTAAGCCATAAAGCAAAGCGGGCCTAACGACCGTTCTGTAAACTTTGCCTTTTAACTTTATGGGGACCTGGCGGTCACACAGGACTCCACCTACCTGCCTCCACTTCAACCATCCGGCATTAATCCTATGGGCCACGCCGGAATCTATCTCCCCATTGCTCTGGAAAACTGATCCTAAATAACGAAACTCTGGCACCACTTTTATACCCTCACCGCCACAACGGATCTCACCCCCCCCCTTGCCTCTGGCCGCTAAAATTGAAAGCTAGGTACTCCGTCTTCTTCATGTTAACTTTAAGACCCTCTCTTTTCATTGCTGTCTTAATGTCTTGTAGGCCCTTTTGTGCATCCTCTTTGGACCTCTCAAGCTTTCCCACGTCATCAGCAAATACCAGGCACTGAGGGGGCCCATTCCCTTATTCCCTTCGGCAGCTCATCCATTACTAGAGTGAATAGATATGAGCTAAGTGCTGACTCTTGATGCACACCGACTTGCACGTCTCTACTATGCAATAGGTAGATGAGGTAAAATTCCCAGATGCAGGCGGTTGCCCCTGGCATCGGTGGAGTACCCCAACGATCAGTAGGCTGACAATAAATAAGTAAAGGGGTTGCAGCTTTGGTCGGCAGCCGGCTGCTTAAAAATATCGTCCAACGGATCGACCATGTGCCCGCCTAAAGAGGGACAACGAAGGGTACCCGACCCTGCCATAGGTAAGAAAGGAGAAAGAAAAAGACAGGAGGGGTATCTACATGCACCTCCCTTCGGTTCGAGAAGAGGAAAAGGGTAGGAATGACATTTAGACTATGCGATGTTGATTAGCTTCGGATGACAGGACATGACAGTTATTGTTGTTTTTAATTTTAGTTGTAGGACATCTGGATGACTATGAATGAAAATATTTATTTTCTTTGTTTAGCAGGTGTGTGAGAAGAATTCATTATTTAAAATGTAGCATTGTGACATCTTCTTTAGAGAAATAATATTTTGTTGTTAGTTGTTAACAAACTGAACTGGTTGTAAGTAGAAACAACAATGAATGACTCTTTTTTTTTGTATGTGTCTATGATGGGAACATAGTTGTCAGCCATCACCTCTCTATGTGTTATTTGTCACAGGACAGAAATATCTTGGACAAATCACATATTTTTTATTACTTCATAGTTGTTTTTTTGTTGAAGGGCTATGTTGTTCAACAAATAACAATCTCGACATGTATGCGTTAATACAAAAATAAGTGAATGAAATGAATTACAAAGGCATAGGGATGGCGGGTTCCTGTCTTCTTGAAGACTTTGTCTCAAAATGTCATCTGAGGAGGTCATTCAACAATTCTTACATTATTTAATTCTCGTTCTGACCTAAAATGGTAGAGTGCACTAATCTGTTGAGCTCAAAATACGCAAGTTCGAACCTCTTCTCTCATTTTAGTTCCTAAATAGTGCGTTTGACTCGTGAGTATTTGGCAGTGCCGTCTTAACAGTATTATGGACCCCTGGGCAAAGCAATATGCTCAGGCCCCTACGACAACCACTCACAGGAATAATATGTAAATAGTCACTTGACATGGATTAGTATGGGGCCCTCGGGCAACTGCCCAACGGGCCAGACGGTCTTTGGTCGTAAGTAATCCTGTGGCCGAAACCGGGTGAGATTTTTCTTTCGAGCGCAAGTTTTAGGGGGTGGTGTACGATGTCACTCACTACTGTCACTTCCGACATTAATACAGTATATATTTGCAGAGATCGGCAAACCACCAGGAGAGTAGACTTTCGGCCCCTGCCCTGTCCTCCCCTCCTCTGGAGTCCGCAGAAAGGCAGGTGTTAACGTAAACAGCGCGTGCGATATCAAGTCGACAACCAGCCAGGCCAGAATAGCCGTCCTTCTTATCCCCGTTACTAATGGATTCCAAACCCTACCACAGAAAAGGAAAGGGTTAAGAGTAACAGGAGTTAGAGGGTTAACGGCCTTCGGAGCTGATAAATCGACCAACACGTGATAATAATTACCTATTAACACACTAAATAATCCATATATCAAGAGATTAAATACTAGGTTATTTATAATTATAAACGGATTCTTATCAATACATTGTTATACGATTTAATACGGCGATCCCAGCATGATGCAAGAAGGGTATTTGTTTTAAAAAAACAAAAAAGGGGGTTGGTTGAGGGATACCACACGGGACACCACAAACAACAACAGAAAAAGAAATGGAAACGGAAATATGCATCAGAGAACTGCATAAAAATGGGGCATTTGATTGCAATTCATGTGTCCATTTCAAATGCAGATTCCTTATAGACAACCAAGAATGACTATTTGACAATTTTACGTTTAATGACGCAAATCCAAAAAAAAAATTAATAGTCAGTTAATGCTAATGGCATAATTTTTGTTAGGAAAAAGAAACAATGGTACGTGTTACCGGTCTGACATTTTTTTCCTGTCACTTCTCGCGGAACTGTTACCATGTTAGCTCAAATGAGTAACAACTAAAAAATGACAGATTTTTAAATAATTGACGGGCTACGTTATTTCTAACTTGTTACTGATAATTAATCTAATGATAATTCCACGTGAAATGCCTGTCATCATCACTAACTTTTTTCTGCCGCCCAGTCGCAGGGTCGACTGCCTATTTTTCTCCCATTGGCTATTCATTGGTGTCTTAGGGCCCTTCAACTACAAAGTCATTAGGGCATGTCCACTGCGTAGTTCTAATGCAGAGACTGCATGCAGGACACACGACAACTGATGTGTCCAACGCAATTTGCCGCTCCCTTTGTCCCATCGGGATGCACAGGCATTTCACCGGACAGTATTTTTATGCAGCCGGTTGCCCTGACGCCTCAACGCCTTCGCTTACTTAAATCGCTATTTTTCATCGTTAGGGCAGTTTTTCTTGCACCGACGCCAGGGAAGGGGGTTAGCCCTTACATCGCCAATTTACAACACAGTAGGTTAGTGATTACTGGATTAATATCATGGGGATGGGGAGTAAGCCAAGCAGCCATAACAGGATGAACTCTTAGGAGGCTGCTCGCGGGACATGAGGAGGTAGGTGTAGAGGACGTAGGAGAGGGGAAATTTGCAGCACTCAACGTTCTTTACCAACCACCCATGTTGGTACTAACGTGGGCTTGCACTGCTTAACTTCAGTGATCTCACGAGAACTGGTGTGTCCAACGCAACTTGGCTGCACATAAGTAAGCATAGGGGTTGTGGCCTTAGGTTGGCAGCCGGCTGCGGAAAAATACAGTCCAACAGATAGCTCACGGGATGAAAATGGGCACCCGCAAAGGCGTTGGTGATGATATAGAGACTTTTTATCGGCACTCGTCAGTGACGGATCAAGTACAACCTAGTTTGGAAGTCTCTCTCCTCTAAATACTAGGAAATGTTATCAAATTAATCTATTATTTAATAATAAAAACGTATTGATCAATCAACCGTTTCCTTAATAATAGCTTTCGGAGGCTCCAAGCACGCGATCGATGATCCGCCACTGGCACTCGCCATCCCCTCCTCCAGAATAATAATATGCAAAATAGATTGTGTGTGTACCATATCATTCCTGACCGTCTGTTGCCGATGAGCGCTAAATAAACTAAGTTCAACTCTAGAAGAGTTAAAAGATTAGATATAATCGTTATTCATTCGTATCTCAAGTGACTACTGACTCACCCGACAATGTTTATCTTTCATTACAAGACAATAGATCAATCAAAACTTGTAAAGCCGGTTACGAAAAAAAAAAAAAGAAATTGAATCGTCGAGTCATAAAACCTAATTATGCGCATGTAAAAATTTGAAATAATAAAATAGTTAAATCATATTTCAAGGCATATGAAATTCCTTCCCTTCCTATGCGAGCTGGGCATACTTCCTTTTTCTTAATGAGCAACAATTTTTTTTTCCTGAATGGTCAGTTTTTAAAAATAGCCATCACTGGAATGATGCTTTATCAAAGACACAACACCTGCAGCACCGAGTATGAACTTTTGACACAGAATATAAATTAAAAAAGCTGTTGCACCATTTAAAAAAAAATACACACACAAACCTTAAGATGAAGCAACTGGTGTAATAAACCCATTGCACTTTATGAAATTTCTACGCTTACGAAACTTATTATAACTTATTATTCAAGGGATCTGAAGAACAATATGAAGACGCTACAACTATTTACAAAAAAAAAATAAAATAAAACACCAGTAGTGATCTGACAATTTTACGGGTTTCTGCACTTCCTCTTTCTTTTTTTAAAAAAATCTGATATTTGTTTATGGTCGTCAGAGCGAGGGAAAGAGAAGAGGGTTCAATTAACCTGAGATCAGCGTATTCATTTTAAAAACCTCCAAACACTTAATGAAATACAGCAGAGAAAAATTTTGTTGGTCGAGTGAACAGGAGACGTACAGTACAAGAGACCACTGATCTCTCTCAGGACCATCAAAATAAACAAAGTTAGCAACAGTCTACAGAAAGACAGGATGAATACTTTCGCAGCAGCTGCTTTATTTTCAACTTCAGTAAATGAAGGAGAGGGGAGAGAAACACAGAGACAGGAAGAGAGAAATAGGGAGAGGGGAGGAGAGAGCGGGCAATAAGACAAGGAGAGAGGGGACAAAGAAAGAAAAAAGATAGGGCGACACATACACAGACAGAAACACAGGGAAAGAGAGAAAGATGAGAACAAGTAGTGGAGAGACACATACCAGTAGAGAGAAAGACAGGCACAGCGAGAGAGAGATGCCGGAAAAGAGCGAGGGAAAGGGAGACACGGGGAAATGGGGAGAAGGACAACGCAGGGAGAGATGCAGAAAAAGAGAAGCCAGACGGGGAGGGAGGGAGTGAAGGAACATTACAAAAACCATGAGACTTACATTACAAAGCGAAAATCCTGGGGTAGAATTGATCCATTGCCCTTCGTATCTTGCAAACGAGATGTACACACGGACAATAGTTAAATATGACGACTGCAAATCGATAGTTGAGCGCAGCAATAAGTAAAACTACCCTACTATGACTATGATGAATTCTACATGTATCAGTGTACTTATCTGCAACAAACATACCTATCTTTCTATCTCTATCTAGAATTCATAAGGCCACCGACTTCAGTTCACAAGGTATGATGATGTTGATAATAATGCTATTGGACGGAAGATGCATGCATTTTTACGAGGTAGTACTTTTGTACCTTAATATAAAATAAAATTATTATGAATTAGTTGTCATGTTTATAATAAAAACCAGTAGCTGCCTTTCACTAACGTTTGCAACATTTCTAACAGAGGAAGAGAGTAGCATTTAGTTTTATAAATACAATTAACCATATATTGTTAATGCTATATCTCCATCAATATAGTCAAAGCGCGTAACCAGGTCAATATGAAAGATGTTTGTAAAGAGGCAATAAAAGGATAAAGAAGTTCAAGGCCCCATAATTAGGAGATGAGAGAGATTCGAGTTCAGTTTGAGATACATCCAGTAAATAAATCCACGCGTACTAATTTTATATAATAACGTTCAGATATACAATGCCGTCATATCAATTCAGTAGATAAGTAATTCAAAATGAATAGTTGATTGTATGCTATCGAGAACATTCAATTATCTTATCTTGATCACTAATGCATCTTGTGAACAATACACATAACGCATGGTAATACAGGAATAACGTAATAGGAGCTTTGATAAAATAACGGAAACTCCGGGTTAGGTCATTTATCGTTAAATCAGAAATGAGTAAGCTTCCTCTATAAATTTCTTTCCTAACCAAACTGTTGTTTTTATTCTCCCCCCCCCTTTTTTGTGCGAATTTGAAAATCATACTGTACGTTGGGGTCACTCAACCATTCATTACTCATGGTCATATACAGGCAATAAGGTGCTAGTAGCATCAATTGTAAAACTTCAAATATACTGTGCACAGCAATATGCAACAAAAAATATAGACGGATTGAATTTGATATATATTAATCATACGGTCTACCTTAAATTCTTAATTACCGAAAAAAATCAAAATGGATGCCAAAAATTCTAATTTCTAAAATAAGCCTTTTAAATAATGATTCCATAAAGCACGAATAGCTAACTGTCAGTTCAAATAGTACCGTCTTTTAACATTGAGCATAAGAGACTAACATCCTTCAAGGTATCAAACATGAACAGAAGGTGAAAAAGAACAGCGGTGAAGATTTGAACACGTCTCCCCAGCTAGGAACTGGGAATTGAACTCAGTCCGCTTGCATTCCAGGCGGAAACAGAGTCAATTCCCCCACTCGTCATCCTCACTCTTAATCATTTACATTTTAGAAATGGAAATTTTTGACAGGTATTAAAAAGTAAAACTTACTTTTAAGTCATCTTTAGATATTTTTCACACCGTTTGCGCGCATAACAAACGTTCCTCAATTGTTTTTTTCACATCAATGGTTGCAACAACACGCCATTACAGCAGACTACATTAGAATACAACGCAAGATATAAATTGCCGCAAACTCTCTCATTGGCTACTTGATATTGTTGCTGTTCTCTCATTGGTCAGTTGTTGCCTTACAGCTTTTAATATATGTAAGGGCTGATCACAAAAGACGTTTCAAACAATCCTGAAATGAGAAGAAAGTAGAATAAGATACATTTGATAAAAGATACATATGACATATTTTTAAAGTTTTCACTCAACTATTTCTCATTCAACGCAATAGCAAAGGAAACAACTAACAAAAATGATAATCATCTGTAATAAATGCATGACCCTATCAGGAACTAGAATTGTCATGCCATTAGTCTTGCCAACGTGGGTTGTCGTGTTCCTAGTTTGTTGGATTACCGGTTGAGACTTACATTGAACATTAATTACAAAGCAAATGGAAACCATTCAAGAATTAAAACAACGAATAATTAATTTGGAGGAGCAGTTAGCGAGACGTGGTGAAAATGAGAGAACATCTCGGGGAAAAATTGCCGAAATTAGTAGTGAAGTGGTGGACACTAACCCATATAGGTTACTATGTTTTTTAACCTGTTTTTTGACATTTCAATATTGAAAATAAACATATGTCAGGCATTTTCAAGTAAAAGACCTTTTATGAAAACTTATTTATTAAAAGTTTTGCAATGCGGCCTGATATTCACCAGCTGCTGTTATAATTCTAAAGCGTAGCCTACGTTAAGAGAATTTTATGTTTGTATTACAGTCGACTAATGGCTTTGAAGAGAATGGGAATTGTTCAAAATTACGAGGTATCATATTGTCTATCTGTTTTTCATTTATAAGATGACAATTTTCTTAAGTGATACTCACTTTTATATATATATACATAGAAAATTCGAGATTTTACTGTTGCCATTGTAGGGGTTGGCGGAGTCGGCAGTGTAGCAGCAGAAATGTTAACTAGATGTGGTATTGGAAAGGTGACGTGTTATTTGCATAAAACTTAACAATAACGCTGAACTTTCACGAAAGCTAATTATATAAATAGATAATAAACTTCTCTCAATTTGCAGTTACTTTTGTTTGATTATGACAAAGTGGAATTAGCCAATATGAACCGATTATTCTTTCAACCTCATCAAGCAGGACTGAGTAAAGTAGAAGCAGCAGCAAAAACTTTAAGGTAAATTAAGTCATGTACGCATGCCAACCACAAAACCCTAAATAAATGAAATGTGTTCGTTAGTTTCATTAATCCAGATGTACAGTTTGAAACTCATAATTATAATATTACAACAATGGGCAATTTTCAACATTTCATGGATCGCATAAGGTGTGCAGTAAGCGTGTAATTAATAACAGTGCTTAACAAATTATGCCATTGATGTCACATCTTTTTTCTCTCCTCCTAGTACAGGACATTTGAAGACAAATGGGCCAGTGGACTTAGTCTTAAGCTGTGTAGATAACTTCGAAGCAAGAATGGCTATTAATACTGTAACTACAAATAAACTTTTCTGCTTTTTTTGTTTTTTTTCTTAACTATTAATTAATATTATTTTGAAGGCATGCAATGAACTAAATCAAACCTGGATTGAGTCGGGAGTTAGTGAAAATGCAGTATCTGGACACATTCAAGTAATCATTCCAGGAGAAACTGCTTGTTTTGCTGTATGTACATTCTGTTGTGAAAATGGTCATTTCTTAACTAAAAATTTAATAAATAATATTTAAATTTACGCAGTGTGCACCTCCTTTAGTAGTTGCTTCAAACATAGATGAAAAGACGTTAAAAAAGGAAGGTGTCTGTGCTGCTAGCTTACCGACAACAATGGGAATTGTGGCTGGATTTCTTGTTCAAAATACCTTGAAGTAATTACAAATAGTTTTATAAACTATACCTATAGATATATTCCTCAAGCTAATGAATGAACACGATTGAAACTTTTGACAGGTACCTATTAGGTTTTGGTGAAGTAACCTACTATTTAGGATACAGTGCTCTGAAAGATTTTTTTCCAACCATGAAAATGAAACCGAATTCATCTTGCGATGATACGTTTTGTCAAAAACGACAACAAGAATATCTAGTATTAAAATGACTGCAATCTTATACTAAAATCTTTTCAATATCTTTGGTTTATTTCATCTGCTTTTTTTTTTTCAGGTAAAAGCAGCGCAGACTCCAAAACCTGTTGAAAAACCACAAGAAGACCATGTAATTCACGCGGACAACGACTGGGGTAAGCTCCTATTCTGATGACAGTTTCATAAATTAAAACTGCACTTGACACGCTAAAAATTCTTCCAGGTATATGTGTAGTATCAGAAACAAGTGAAGAAGAAATGAAAGCATCAGATGGGCCACCAGTGCCTGATTTAGTTGAAGGAGTGACGCCAGCATATACAAAGCCAGTTATTGTTACTGAAGTAAGTATGCTTAAATCTTAAATTCCACTTTATGAGAGAATAACTATTTAAATATCTTTTCAGGGTGATGACGATTGTGTAGCAGATACCGACCAAAGCCTGGAGGAACTAATGGCCCAAATGAAAAATATTTAATAAAGATATTATTTACAATGTTTATCATGAAATTGTGTATGTATATATTTGTTAAACGTGGGCCTTCCTAAAAAATTTTTAAAATAAAATGAATGGTGAACATTACTACCGTTTCTATTATGACTACTACTAAGCTCACCTTGTATCCTCGATTTATTTTCCCAAATTCTCTTCATCTACCTGAACTTTTGATGAAAAAACTTGGCACAAGTGTAATGAATGCAATACAGAGCAGTTTGAAGATCATATTATAAGTAAATACATCGTCCAGAGAGCTTATTTCTGATAATATTACACCAGTTTGCACGCATATAAAGTTGTAAGGCATTAGTCCTAAAAAAAAAAAAGTTCACAGTTCAATTAGATATTACATCGAGTTGTTAGCTGGTTCACTATTACTTCATAGCCTACCCAAGAATGCAGTAATAAAAAACAACGGAAGAGAAATGTTTAATAGTGGCGATGATATATTTATAAACCAGTTAGGAGACATTGGAAAAATCCTGGCAAATAATAGGTAGTAGAATAAACGATCCTTATTTTTCTCAATCTGAAACAAATGACAATGTAAACAGAAGTAATTTGATAGACATCATATTTTGTAACGTTCACATTAACTTACAGTATGCTGAAGTGATGTTAGCCGGTCGTAAAAATGATGAGTAATAAATTCTTTGCAAAAATAGTATGACAATAAATAACATAAAGATGCTCCTATGCCTGTCAGCAAACATACTAAGCAGAATCCCCATGCCAGTCCAAATAGTGCTCCAGCTAATACGTTCTAAACGATAAGGGAAATTTTGAATGTGGTTCGCATCTGAAAAATCAAATCCTATAATTGTAAGAGGTTATATCACCATAAACACCGATCCTGGAATTGCCAGTGACTGCTTGTACAAATAGGCGTTTACAAACAACAACAAAATGTAGGAAGGATGGTTTACACGATATTGTCTTAATATTTGCGATAATCGCTTCAGTTCTTCTAAACTACTTGGAAAACGTAAACTAAAAGACAGTGTAGATATATTCAGAGTTCAAAAAATGCAGAAGACAACTGATAATAATAATAATAATGTAATATAAACTGGGATTCACCTAGAGTCTTCCAAATTATTTACGGTTGGCGCGTTCTGCGCTATAATGTACAGCCATAATGTGGCGATCACAGCTATAACAGGCACATAAATCACAGACGCCATTCCCAAAGAAATTATAAAGTTAAGACGTTATTAATATTATAATAAGTTCAAAGAACCTTTTCTTTCTTTTCACGAATTATAACATGGGTGTATTATACACCGCATCTTAAATATCAGGCAATATTCAAACGAATGGTCACACTTTTAACGAGTTGGGTAACATTGCCACCTTATGACGTCATAGATTAATCAAAATTACTCCCTACGACGGAACTTCGGTTTTCCGGCAAATTGGTTCCCTAACAGGTGAACTGGCAACCAGGTGCGAGAAATATTCGGTTGGATGTCGTCAGATAGGCCGCAATCAATGCAGTCTCCTAGGACGAACTTATACCTGATGATTTTATGGAAGGAGATAACCCCTCAATAATAGCATTTCTCCCCTTTTCCTTCACCACTTTACATTTACGCCATCAACTCACCTTTGTACTGATAATATGAAGTTAAATTTTCAGCTGTACTGTAGTTTATTACAGTACTTATTCTATATTTTATAAATTTTTACTGCTTTTGCAAACGATTATTTTTCATAAAGGTTTAGATAAGCAGTCACCTGGAGTTGAAGAACTGATTATCTCTATTTTACATCAATTCTTGTGAGGAAAATGACTTTGGCTTTTTAAACAGCCTTTAGGAACTAATTCAGTTCATAACCGAGATTCCACTGTGTTTGAATTACGTTTTTATGATAACCGTATATGTACAACAATGTTATTTTATATATTACAGTACTGAATTTGCCCCTGAATAACAAAAAGAAAAACATTTTTTTTAATGTAAACTCAATTAGCTTTCTTTCAATTAATTACAGTAACATTCTTAATTACCCTCAAAATATTATTGCAGTGTGCATCGATCAACCCGTAGATCAAATTGAATCAGAAATTCAAAATTGGTTTTGTTTGCACATTAAGGATATCATCACTGAACTTTTCGTGTTTTGGCTTTTTTCTTTGTTGCTGGTCCTATATCTTGCAGTAAGTTACCCATGTTACCAGCATTCATTAATGATGCACCTCCACCTGCAATTTCGTCATGATTTCGTGGAGGAACCGCTGCAGGGTTAGAGATATATAATACTAGTTCTAACGCTCTGTTTGCCAGCGGGAGCAATCGAGAATAATTTGTTACAATGATAAATATCAAAAACGCCACTGGAAGAGCAAAATATGACCCCTGGGTCAATTCGTGATCACCACTAGTTGGCTTAGGACTAAAAACAAATGTAAAATGGCGATAAGAACAGTTTCCCTTAAAAGTCACTTCAGACGGGAGAGAGTAATCATAGGCACCACGTGACAAAGTCGTCTCAATGGCCAAAGTATAAAGACGACCATCCATTGGCAAAGATAAAAATTGGAAAAAACTACTATGACCTAATGCATACGTGTGATCCGTTCCGTTTTCACTTGTAAGATGGACCTAGTGGACAAAGAAACGAATACCAATGTCATGCTACATTCAAACTCGCATTGAAAGACAGATAAATAAAGTTACCTTCAAGGAGGGCAGAAAATCACTCGAGGTCACTAAATTTCCACTGACGTCCATAGTTTTCAATGGTCTAAATGCAATGAAGTGAACTTTACTAATGTCCCCATCCACTACATGCACTATATGAGACTTGGGAGTGCTACGTTCAATGTGACGGTTGGTATCAGGAGATTGTTTCAGTCTGACTTCATAATCACAATGCGGTTTCAAACCCCGAAGGCGAAAGCGGCCATCGCCTTCAGTGCTGACCTCTTCTTGCGACTCATTACATGTGTTCATACCTATTGCTTCAACAACAACTCCAGTCTCAGAATCTCCAGTTAACGTAGTTACACTGCCAAAACAACTAAATGCCACTCGTTTTCCTCTAAAAATAAATTGGATACGTAATTTTAATACGAATCAATTTACCAGGAAAACAAAAACCATATTCATGTGCCGTTGACTCACTTGAGGATCAGGCTGACTGCACCTCCTTCTTTGACTTCTACCATCCTAGACGGTGGATCAAATTGATATTCTTTCATCATTGCACGCAGATAATACTGCCCTGGTCCCAAGCCAGAAAAAAACATTTTCCCATCTTCCTGAGTAAAATTATTCTTTCTGTAATCAACACCACCACTCAAAGATAAAATTACTCCTGAAAGGGGTCGATTAATGACTCCATCTTCTAGGACAGACACACTAATTTCAGCCAACTTGTAAGCTGAAAAGTGTCCTAAAATTTTCCCAGGAGAGAGAACATAATCTTGTTTCTCAGCTTGAACATCGTATTTCGTGTGTCCATGCAAAGGACCCACTCGAAACCTGAAAAAAATATCAACAAGGATTAAAGACATTATCACATAAAAACGATTTTCGATGAATCACACATTACCTGCCATTACTAGGCGTCTCTAAAACAATGGGCTTAATGCTGCCGTCATTAGCAACCACAGTTATTTTAACACCGGCCAACGGAGGATCGATGCGACCTTCCAGAAATAGGCCTTTTTGACCTATGAAATCTACAGCATTTTGCATGCAGTCGTTTAAAGTTGAAATCCTCTTGTTATCAGGATAGAAAAGAAGTTCCTCTGACAATGGTTTAATTTCCAACGTTTTATGTGGCGCTGCCCAGTATGTAAACACATATTCATAGTCTCCTTCTTTGGCCCGATATTTTGCCTGGAAATATATTTTTAAAAAATTTTAGTTGAAATTTGAAAACATTTCAAAACTTAAGACAAATAACTGTGATAATGCCATACAGAAATGGGTCCTAAGACTGCTTCTTCCCCATTATTGTTGTTGGAATTTTGAGCCGTTGCAGTTTCTTCAACCGCTTTGATGGCAATTTTGACGTCAGAAACATTTACACTTGAAATTACAACTCCTGACAGTAGATGACGAGCAGCTTCGATGCTTATTATGGATGGATTCGAAGTATCAAAAACGTATTGCTCACTAGTAAAAATATGACAGCCAACTGGATTCATGACGTAAACTCCAGGCAGTTCTAAACACAATTTGTTCGTACCCTGAAATTTATTATCAACTTTTAAATTCAGAAATCTTAAAAGCTGAATAACAGTCAATACTAGACGATACCTTTACGACGTCAAAATTCCCATTATTCTTGGAAACTGTTTCAGTCTCTACTTTCTGCTTACCAACACCGGATTTGATATCTGAACTTTTAGTTTCTTTAATCACTTCGATTTTGTACTGTAATGATGTGGAATGCGTCGACAAAATCGTAAGCAAAAAACCTTTGTGACGGAACACAATGTTATTCAAATTTTCATTCTTGACGGTCACTTGAAAGCTTTTCTCCTCCCAACACCACAATTCATCTGACGTCATTATTTCGTATGTGCCGGGCAGCACATCATTAAAGGAAAATTTCTTGTTTGAGACACCAACAATCTGTTGCTTGCTCTAAGGATTAATAATTTTAAAAAAATGAATAAAACTTACTCGGCACATAAAAAAAAGGAATTAAAATAATGGCATTACTCTTTGCAAAGCAGTACTTGAAGGTTTTAAAATAATCTTGAGATTTTCGTCACAGTTTTCTAGACAGTGTACTTGGCCTTCCACTTTGGCTTTAAACTGATGAAATGCAAGGTCAGCAATAGGCGAGTCTTTCACAACAACAATTAATGAGCTAGGTTTAAAGACAACAGCAGGATCTTCTATATCTTCAACTGTTGCCTCATAAGTTCCTGGCGCTAACCAGATACAGAAATATCCTCCAATGGAACTGTTAATATCCTTTACATCTTCTTTTTGTGACTTTCTTTTAAACGATATCCTATACTGCACACTTTTTATTAACGAGTCACCGACTAGAACACCGCACACTTCAAATGCAGATGCCACAATGTCAGGTAGATTAGGAGTATTCGGATTAATTTTCACAGGTGTCACGTTAAATTGTATTTTATCTATAAGAAACAAATGATTGTAATAAAGGCATGCAAAAGGAAAATGTGGCATTTCAGTATAGTTACCTGCAACTACTTGAACTTCATAATTTCCAACATGCATATTTTCCAATTGGTATACACCATCGTCTTTCGTCATAGCGAGCAGCTTTTCTTGGACATAGACAGACGCAGCACCAATCCCACGACCACCGATAGAAGCGATAACTCTGCCACTAACACTAAAGCCTTCCACCTAAAATGACCGATTCATTACAAGCGCACTAATTAAACAAATCATTTACATCAGCTCGTAGCTTTACCTTAAAATCTTGTTGAAGTACTACAGAGGTGTGACCCACCGTGACGTCTACTTTTACAGGCACAACATCAAACTTGATATTTTGACTTTTATAAAAAGGAATGACTGTATATTGACCTGGTGCCAGAATAGGAAATCTGAAGAATCCCTCTGGAGATGAACTAACAAAACAGAGCGGCACAAAAGGTGATGGAACTGGTACCGTTTTAGTAACAAATCCAGGCGGTAGGCCAGAGTCACACTGCCTTGGTAACAAATTAGGATCTTTTTTTCCAAATAATATAAATTGAACACCACGAACACCTTCTCCATCATCACCAAAAACACGACCCACTACTTCATATCCAGAAACGACTAAGTTTTCCGGAAGCTGTCCATTGTCTTTCAATACTTGAACCTTTGCAGACCTAGTATCAAACTGCCAAGCTGGATGAACGGCTGTGACGACATAATCCCCAGGACCTATATTCGTAAAATGAAAACCTCCTGTTGCTTGAGTTATGGTCTTTTGTATTGGCGTCTTCAGATCCGAAGCCAAACTTAAAAGTATTTCAATATCAGGTGGACCTTCTAGCAAACCACGACTAACAACCTGTAACACAGAAGAAGCCTTTTAAAAAGACTTTCTTCTCTACACTCCCATGTTAACGATGAGATGTTTAGCTTACATTCCCAAAAATAGAGAAACCTTTAAAATGAAAATTTATATCCTTAGCTTGACTACACATGTCTGAACGTCCATCTACAGTCAACGACACGGTAACAGGTTCAAATTGCCAGCCTACCGGTGGTTCCAACTTAAATATATAAATTTTATTTTACACATCGTCGTATTCGAAATTAGGTTAAATTAATATGATCTGCACTAACCTTCAATACGTACTCTCCTTTATCATACACGGGAATTAAGTAGTATCCATTATTTGGTGCACAATCAGTCTGGTACTTTAGAGAACCCTGTTTCGTATATCTGAAAATAGCACAATTTTAAATGTAATTGTATCAATTCATTTTAAAAAAATACACAAACACGGCAGTACGTATAGCAGGAACATCCCTTGATCAGTGCTTCCCAAACTTTTTGGATGTGCGACCCTACAAACACAAAATCTATTACAAAGTGGAAAAGTCGCGACCCACAGTTTGGGAAACACTGCCCTAGATGAACTACGCTTAAAAATAACTCACAATTTCACTTCCACTCGAGAAAAATCAACCGAAATATCGGACTTTACAAATCCACCACATGCTAATACATCTTGTGAATCAACAATTTGCAAAAAATTTAACAAACTAAATACAGATAAACAACAAAACACGATAGAAATTGGATTAGCCCACATGGTTTACAATTGCGGAAGCAGCAGCCAACCTAAAATATTAAACTCATTACCACCATGTGGCGTTATGAGTCAGGTCCCAGCATCCTGTTACCAAGACGACAACTGAGAACGATAGTTTCTATAGCAACGAAGGTAAACAACTCTGCAAAATTCTCTTAGATATTCGGTATGTTTTCGTCACTTGAACTTCCGAGCGAATTTCAGGTAAAATATTGTCATATTTTCTTTGGTTCATTTCTTTTAAATCTGACCCATACTGAATTTAAAACTATATTAGACAATTAAATTCGACTTTCGAAAAAAGCATCACTTCTGTTACAACAACGATGTCCCAATGTTGAAAGAAAGCAAGGTTAATGGCGGCAATTACCACAAGCCAAACCTTGAAAATGTGAAATACGAAAGCAAACTTGGAACTGCAGCTTTACAACTGAAGATTCCAGATTGGATTGCCTTCAAAAATCAGGTGAGAAAACTAATTCTGACCATCATCGAGATAGCATAAACCAAGAATTCCTAATAATTCTTTAAATAACAGTTAAATGTTAATTCAATTTCAGATCTTAAAATTTGGAGCAATATGCAAAGACAGTTATCACCCTTTCATTCACGAAAATAAAAAATTTCATGACATTTTATACTTCTTGGAGGACGATACTATTCAAGTGGTGGAAACAAATAATAAAAGCGATTCCGATTCACGATTTCGAGGTAGAATTTTAAAAAAATTTGAAATAAAAACGCATGTATAAGAGTAAGAGTAACGGTGTCCTACTCACCAAAATGATCTCACTTATCAGGTACAATTCTGAAAAGACATCAAATTTTTAAAGAAGATAATAATTATTACACTTTAGATGACTTTAATATTAATAAAGAAGTCACATTTTACGGAAGAAAATATACAATTTACAAATGTGACAAATATACACGAGATTATTTAACCAACCTTGGAATACAAGTGCCAGTGGACAATCTGGAAATGGCAGATTCTTCAATCGACATTACGTTATTACAAGTAAGCATTTTTTTTATTTAAAAACAGATAAATCTGAAAAATGAGTTAAAATTATTAATAATTAACGCCACTCTATTCAAAAAAATAAAATAATAAACATATTCACTAAATTTCATTCGAGTAATAGAGACCTGCAACATGTCCTCAAGAGCCTCAGCGAGATTATCCATTTAAGAAATTTCTGGAATACGATGGCAACGTCTTACAATTTTATTGTTTATGGATTCATAAAGAAGTTGACGGGGTCAATACTTTCACCCATGTCCTCTTGTTATATTATTTGGCGGATGACACCATTGAATTAAGAGAAGGTAGTGTCCAGCTTGCAGAACATCAACTAAACCAACAAGAAACTAGAAAACAGCAACAAGTCCAAGACAGAATTTTAAAATCTAAAATTTTGGTTCGACGAACAAAACTTCCCAAGAAAAAGGTAAACAAATTTTGCGAACCACTTCTAAACAGATCTTATTTCCAAAAAAAATATAAATGACGTGTTGCCTGTCTTCCCAGTCCATCGAACCTCTTCCAGGACTAAAACTTAACCAAGATGACTTATCTGAAAATATTCGACAAGACTATTATCAAGACAAGGATCTTAAGATCGGATGTACAATTAACGCCTGGGGCCGGTCGCTCCTCATTTATGACTGCGATGATTTCACTAAACAATTTCTCAAAATCAAATATGGAATTGGTAAATTCACAAATTCCTTCCTATAATTAACATTTAACGATCTTACTCCAATGGTGGCCGCTTGAGACAGCGCATGCTCTAGCACTTATGCCGTCCCGGACAAAAGGATAAATTGCCACCCCTTGAAGCAGCACTCTGTTCGCGTGCTCTGTTCTCACACAGCCAAAATGGCGCTCCGGACAAATGCCCGGGTTGCCCCCCCCCTTAGAGCGGGCCCTGCTTGAGAACACTGGGTACTGCTAATACCCAAAATTCGTCCGAAGTGTCTATGCAGACTCTGCACTAGAACTACGTAGTGGAAGGGGCTCTAATGACCCTTGTAGTTGAAGGGCCCTAAAACACCAACAAAACAAAAAAAAATGCCCGAGTGGCCACGTGCGGCCAAGTTGCGTTGGACACACCAGTTCCCGTTAGATCACTGAAGTTAAGGAGCGCACACCCACGTCAATACCAACTTGGGTGGTTGGTAAAGAACGTTGGGTGCTGCAAATTAACCCTCTTCCTTGCTCTTTCACCTACCTCCTCGTCTCCTGCGGGCAGCCTCCTAAGGGGTTGACCTGTTATGGCTGCCTGGCTTACACCCCATCCCACAAACTAATCAATCAATAAAGAAAGAAAAAAAAGAAATTCTTGACAGGGTATTGGTGACAGTGACGAAAGATTTCCACGGGTTTCAGGGGGTATACAACATAAGTGAGCAACAGTTAGTTGTCCTATTACGTAATTTCTATTAAAAATTAAGATGCATAACATTACAGATGTACAAGCTATGAAGTTGGAAGATGCATTTCCAGAAATAATTGACGATAAAGCTGTTCTTCAACACGATGTCTCTGCAGCAACATCTGAAGACATTAAACCATCCTTTCCACCATACCATCCTCCAGTTGGACACAGAAACTTCGTCAAGTTTATGACACGAGACAAAACGGGATCCGAGAGCCACATTTTACGATTTTTAGCCACACTGTGCGGAAAGAACAACGAAAATAGGCAATTCGTCATTTCTTACCACTTAGTGGATGATACCATTTCAATTTACGAGAAACCACACAGAAATTCAGGTAATCCTTAAAATCAATAAAGAAATAATCATTAAAAAAATAGGCCTTGAGTGTCATCCCAAAGTCGTTTCTTTTCTCTCTCTCTCTGTATGTGTGCAGGTTACAAAGGTGGAAAATTCATGGAGTGCTGTAGGGTCCAAAAATGGAAAGATCCAAACAATTATGTAAACGCTTCAGATTTGTGCATCGGGATCGAAATATGTCTAAACGGGCACTGGTTCAACATTACAGATGCTGATGAATATACATTAAACTACATGGAAAGTCATCCTTACGAGGTAAAGACAGTGGGTCCCCAATATACAAATTTAATTCCATGAGGCACTTCATCAACCGCAATTCCTAACCCATTCCCCGCCAATATCAGGGTCGGGTACCCATATTCTCCCTCTCAATGGACCCAAGGGCGATATATTGGACGCAACCCCTACACTTATTTATCGTCGGTGTACTGTTCGTTTGGGGCATTCCACCGACGACAGGGGGAGAACTTCTGCACCCGGAAATTTTGCCTCTTCTACTTTGACGTGTAAATGCCATCGTACACCACACGGGAAGTCGGTTTTACCTCTCATCCGAAAGAAGTCAACCCACCTCTGTCCAGTATTGAATCTAGAACTACAGACGAACCGAGGGTGCTACCCACTACGCCACTGAGGCACTTCATCATCATACAATAATCCCACCAAAAGCAAGATTAGATTTGCAAGTTCTGGCTCTTCATTTCCTACCAGGCAGCCATCCACCGCCACATAGGACCATGTCACAACCTGCTCCCATGTTTATTCGGTCCCGTGAAGTGTGTACGATGTCACCTGCAAGTTAAAGAGGTCTTACTGTATGTAACGTGTAAGTATGTAAAGCGAAAAGCAAATACTAACCCGTTTCCCGCTTATGGCAGGGTCGGCTACCCATTTTTGTCCCACTGGGCCACATGGGGGAATCTGTTGGACGATATTATTACACAACCGGCTGCCAACCTCTACGCTCATTTATTGTCAACCTATTTTGATTCGTTGCGGCACATTTCCTCCATCGACTTCAATGGGGGCGAGGTCTTATGTGCAGTGGTGACATCGAACACACTCCACATGACCAAGGCTTTACTTCCAATACGACGGAGGAAAGCGCATCGGAACCTCTCTCTTGATCCACCATCGTTTGGAACCAGTGACATAGTAGTCGAGCACGTTGGCTCTGCGCCTCTCTCCGGCTTCGATGAAGGAAAACTGCCCCAATGATGTAAACTTGGCCAACGATAAATAAGCATAGGTGTTGCAGGATTGCGGTCTTCTATATAAATTCCAGGCAACTCTATAACCGTTCTTGGATATAATATTGAAGTACTGCTCTTATTTGCAGTTTCCATCTTCAAATAAACTGGAAATAATAAATAAATTGAAGAATATTACTGTAAACCGAGTGCAAGATTTAAAACGTCAATTTTCTGAAAGAGATCCTGATGGAAGTGGAAAAATTCCTGAGTCTGAATTTAGGTAAAGCCAAAAAAGTATGTATCCTTCAGTTCGAACTACAGTATTTCATATTTATTGTCTCCGTATTTAACAGGTTTGTTCTTCGTCAGATCTGCTCTGAAAATAGCTTAAATGAACAAGAGATTTTAGCATTAAAGAGAGAATATAAAGTTAAGGATCAAATCAGAAAAAGTGATGAAATATCCAACTTACAAACCAAATGTCTATCTCCACTATTCTTACTACAAGCACAACTTAAGAAAGAACATTTTGGCGATTTTAAAAGTTTACTCAAATATTTTGAAAAATGGGATGTCGCTAAGTATGTATCATTTACATAATACCTCCGCGGATAAATAAATTGAATTAGACGGGAATGCCATAAATGTACATTATATACGACTACCAGGACCATTGTCGGATTAATGTATTGGCCAAGATGGTCCAGGCCTAAGGTCCCAAGGGGCCTGGTATTATATAACTTTAAGCATTATATTTAATCTTGGGCTCGAAACTTCCGTTTATTTCTATATTTGCGTATCAATATTTGGACTATCAAAAGTTTTGATTTCGGTGGTTCAGGTTCATTCTTTAAGGCCCATTCGATCTCTTGGCCTAGGGCCTATAAAAACCTTAATCCAACAATAGTGATGGTAGTCGCATATAAGAGAGGGGTAATGCCATTTCTTAAATATGGGCATCTGTGCTAATCTCAACTTCAACTATATCTTGTGTATATAGAACTGGATTTCTGAAAGAAGACAAAGCTTTAAGAAGTTGTATAGCCTATCCATTGCCGGCAAGCAAACATCTGATAAAACAAGCGTTACAAATGTAAAATACCAATAATAGTTTTGCTTCTAAACATTTATAGAAATGCTAACTTTAATAACGTTACTATTCAAACATGAATTTGAGGTTCGTAATAAATACCGACGAAGTAGACTATCAAAGATTCGTCAATAGCATCGACTGGAAATTAAGCCCTTCCTTAACGATGTATACAGTAAGTATTAAGATATATCCTGTCTTAAATAAAATGTCTGAATTCATTACAATTTCTATTTAACAGGACGGAATTTATGATGAAAATGTAAACGACATTAATTATAAACAACTGCTAAAGGATATTGAATGAATAGTAGGTATTGTCACAAGTTAACAAAAGACAAAGTAATAAAGTGTTAGACGTGGTTTACTTAGTGCTATTGGCATTTATCTCATTGTTTTCAAGATTTTTCTTCAGTGTTTTTAAATACGTAGCTGCTGAGCAATTTTCCTCTTGTACTAATTTCCTAAACACAATAAAAGATTTAAAAATGCCAGTGATGTACAGTAGAACTTCGATTATCCACCAGAGTACAAAGCCGAGACAAATACGGCTAACAGAAAACGTATGTACATGAAAAACATTATGAATTTTCCCACGACCTGAAATTCTCTTAACTGCAAGAAACGGATAAGATAGTATGGCAAAGGAATTTGATGTTTATATTAACACAAGAGGAAAAACGGTAAGAACTCGTGAGTGAAATGCTGAACTGCGCTTTTAAATGGGTAACTGCCGACTAAATGCAACAACCCTTTTATCTACCTTTTGCGACATACAATGATAGTGAACCTGAAAATTTTACGCCCGAAAACTACTGTACAGAAGTAGTGCAGTACAAAAATCGCATATGGCGCAAAATAAGTGAATTCATTATATGTATATGCGTTCATTAACAGAAGTTGATGGTTAATTGAAGTTCTAGTGTCCATTTCAAAGGATGAAGTGGTTGCGAGCCAACACTTACAGTGCTAGAGTTGCGGAATTTAGATCTTCTGATAGAATAGGTTTAAATTTACAATCTTCAAGCAATGAATTTATTTCATCACTTTTAGCGCTGATACTTTGATCCACCAACGCCTCTTTAGCATTAAAACGATACATTAGTTGGCGTTTACAACTACGAAGACGTGTAGGCTCCTACTATTTCATAGAATCATAATTGGCGTTACCTTCCATATCAAAATTACTTATTTTACTGATTAATTGTTGAACTTCTTTGTTAAGAATTTCTTCACTCTTTAAATTTGAAGTTTTTAGCATTAGATACATTGACAAAGTTTAATTGCATTAGAATATATTAAAATATACTTGCATAGTAATTCTGCGCTTCTATAAAGTTCATTTTTATACAATCAAGTTGTTCTTCAAATTTAGCTCTGGGCAAACACAAATGATCTTACTTTAATTTACAATTCACTCAAATAAATGTGTAATTCTTACATTGCTTTATTGCGCTCTTCCAAATATTCCTTTAATTTCATCTCAACTTCTTGGTCATTCATTTTCAAAATATCATTCCTTTTTTCAAGTGTTAAAGATTCTCATATTAGTTTTAAAATTGTTACTACTAAACCCTTCAGCAGGTGCATTTAATTTGAGAGATGAAGCCTCAACATTTTTTACATTCAAAATAGAAATTTTGCTAGAAGCGCTTGTGAAATTATACTGCTTCACCTGACATGTATTGCGCCTACCGAAGGGTCAATAATGGGTTTATACTACCGCTTCACGGCTACTTCCATGTTTTCCATCTTAGTTTTCATCTTTCTCAAATTCCCTACATAAAAGTCTCCATGTCAATTTTTCCATATTGCACAACGATCATGTGTATAACAAAAAAACCAAAGATGAATGAACTTCTAATTCAAAAATGTGAACAAACATACAAAGCGCGATGTTGGATTGACTATGAGCCAGACTGTATTTTTTATATGCTGAAAATGTTAATTCATACAATAAAAGTTAAAGCTTCTATCGATAACAGCTAAGATTCATTAGACTGACTAACCTTCGGTCTTTTTTACTTCTAACTGTTTCACTTCCGCTATTAACTGTTTCAAAAACTCACTTTTTTCTAAATCATTAATAATTCGAAGAAATTCATAATTAACATACGTAGTATCTTGAAATACTTTTTTTAAAAAAAAAATAGAATTCATGCATGACTTAAGTATAAATGCGCGGTAATACACAGTACGGTGAACAATCCAGAATAAATATTATAAATGTGATTAACATAATCTCCAAAATCTATTGATACGTGTCCATCAAATTTAACATGGCCATCTCATTAAAGAACAAATTCGTGCGTCAGATATACAGTACAGTATGTATTTCTGGTGAGTTACACCACTAGATTATGGATAAATATAACTTTTAAATGACAGATACTTATAATGCATTATTAAGACAAATTTTACCATTTTGAACTGCTTGCAATATATTAAGAACGGCATTCATACGATAATCTGCTACAGGCAAATTTTTGGCCATTATTCGTTTCGAACGTTGGCGGGAATTAAACTTGGAAAAGAACTCAAAGACGTAAAACGTCCAAAGGTGGAGCGTCATAACTACACTGCTTCCTCTCCCCCAATGAGACAGCAATGTGAATTTAATTTCTATACAGTATGTATGGTATACTGTATTTATAGTGTTATAGTGTTTTTGCCTTACAAAAGGTCTGAAAGACGATCAAGACAACGAAATCTTAATGATGCCTTAACAACGGAAAATTTCACATATTCAAGATTAATGGACTTGACTTTTTAAGATAACTATTGAAGCTACAAGAGAGAAAGAGCGAGAACGATGGCTAGAAAATTAACGTTTGATGAAGATGTCATGTGCCTAACAGCAGATTGTCAAGATGATTTAATTGCTTGTGGTTACGAGAATGGCTATCTGAAATTTTGGGACTTAAGATGTGAAAATTCAATTCTAAGTGGTCGTTTTGGGGAGACGGAATATAATGATATCCCAAGTTTAAAATTAAAAAAGAGTCGAATTCATATAGCATCTGGTAGATTGATCTATAATTTAGATTTGAGAAAAGTTGAGGAAAACTCATGGAAAGTACCACAGTATGCCTTTAATAAGGATGATATTAATCATATCTCAATTTCTGAAAATGATGAAATACTAGCTGCTGGTGATGATGATAACTCTGTCGCTCTAATAGATTTGAAGAAAAACTGTTTGTTAACATATCTTAAAAAACACAGAAGTGTAGTGTATACGTTACAGTTTCGTCCCGGAAAACCTCGTGAACTCCTTACAGGTGGCTTTGACTGTATGCTATTACATTGGGATATCTTCAAAAGTAGAGTTTTGTGTTCGTTTGATCTAGGAGAAATACAGGATCTCAACTGGACATTGCCAAAGTCGTTTAATCCTTCATATGTACTGTGTTGTCATTTTGGTGAATGGAATTCCAGAGGCAATAAGGCAAACATCGTCATTGCTGGCACCGAAAGTGGAAACCTGCATTGCTTTCATTGTGAAAAGATTTTAATGCATCATAGGTCATTTCGGGCTCACGATTTAGGTATCACCGCTGTGAAGCAACTAACCCATCCTTATTCAGATGTACAAAACTGTAAAAGAAATATTTTCTGTACAGGAGGAAACGATGGAAAAGTTAAATTGTGGGATGTCTCCATGTTGTTTTCAACCGCCAGCACAAACGAGACTCCACAAGCGTTGAAAGTAATCGATCATGGCAATAAAATAAATTGCTTGTCCTATGCCTCAGGTACTTATTTACTAATTTGTGATATCAGTTCTGATATTACTCTGTTGCCGATGCAATCTTTATGAGAAATAGTTGGAGGTGATAAGTTTAGCCTCTTTTGAATTTACACCTAACCATCGACCAAGGTTTCTTACAAATCACTGAAAAAAATCAAATTAGATATTTTATGTTCGTTTCAACTGTACATAAATAATTTTTGCAACGCGTTCAAATGTCGGGAGGGCTGTTTTTTCATAAATTAATATGACGAGCAGAATTTAAAAGATCGACATATGTGTCAACTGAAAATCATTAACAACAATTTTGTATTCATACAATATCGGTAATAAAAAATAAAACATGAAATTCACTAGATGAAAAATTGAAGTTACCAGCATGGTAAAATAAATAGTGTGCCTTCTTCTTTCACAAGTCTGGTTACTTGGTATTTACAGATACTGTTAGTTTAAAATATAAACTATAAAACTTCCATTAAAATGTAAATTTACAATGTCAGCAGCAGTAGCAGCAGATGAAAACACCAACGACAACTATTAGTAGTTTTGATGCATAATTGCGTAGTCTCAAAGGCTGAAGTAGCTTCAGTAAATGACAAGGAGCATTTGCCTTAAGAATTCTTGAACAAATAAATTTTCAATCAACGATATTATAGAAAAGCACTTTGCGCGTCAATCTCTCCATCTCTTTCTCAGTCTTCACACTGCTACCGAGCTTGTACAAAAACAGTCTCTTGAGGAAAAAGACCTGCCTCATTCAGTGAAGCCATCTTATCTAAACTTGACAACTGCTTTCTTGGGAAATTGGTAACAAGTTCATATTTATCTTCAGAAAATCCTTTTGATCGCACATAAAGTATTAGTGCCTAAAAAATTAATAACTTATTTTAGTAACGAATGTTGATTAACAAAAATACAACGATTGTCCTTGTTTTACCAAGAGCTTTGATGACGCGGGGAGTTTCAACTGTTCTTTAGATCCATCTGGAAACCTAATGATTAAATTCGATTGTGGGTCTGAAAATGAAACAAGGTGATGATGACATATTCTTAGTTGGAATGAAACGTTATGTTTATGCCTGTAATTTAAAATACCTTCACTAACTCCCAAATACTGTTTCCAGTCGTTCACCATATCGTCATCATTTTTGGAATTACTCTCAGAATTTGGTACTAAGAGATTTTCTCCAGCAGGAATGTTATTATTTACGTTTGATTGTGAAGATTCTTCTGAATCGGTTTCAAATGTCTCAATTTCTACGTCTTCATCTTCAGAATTTTGGGTGGAAAATGTTTGACACTTGCTAGACAGAGAATTCTCATTATCTGAATTATGAACAGGATTACTCGACGAAACAGCGTCTTGCGGGGCAGTGCTTTCAGCGAGTGATGCACGTATCGCAGCCTCTAGCTGTGAGTCCTCACTGGCGTCCAAAATACTCTCCTATTCAACAATGTGAGAGGAAAAAAATGTTTTTGACGTGTCTAGAGAAAAATTTTAACACAAAATCTCTAGAAAGTCATAAGAGCGTTAGTTCTCACCGATCGCGATCTTTTTGTTGGCGGAGACGATAGAACACTACCATCAAGCGATGGATGTGCTGTTAAAAACTCTGAAACTGACAATCCAAAATTTTGATATTTGAGAACCTCAAATACAGTGTACAATTTATTATCGAAGGTATATAAAATCTATAATACCTAAATCACAAAAAGATACTTGATCAATATTATTCCAAACAACCATATTTTCTCCTGTCCTGGGATCGATAATCGCAACATACGGCCAGTGATGCACCTTATAAAATTGAATGTAACGCTGCCCTTCTTCACTGTCATGATAAACCTCGAATGCAGTAAAACAAATAATAAGATAAATTTAAACTTCTAGCAGAAAATATTAAATTATAAATTTGACAATCAATGACTTTTAACACCTACCTGCCAAAAAATAAAATGTTCGCGTACAATACTTTTTACTGCCTGATTACTCCAAACGTCGCGATTTAATACTTGACATTGAAACTCTTGTACATTCTGAATATTAATCATTAGCCATTTATTTTCGTACTGTCCAATTTCTCTTGCCTATAATAACGGCAGTATTAAAATGCGCCCACTAAATCATTAATCTTCAAAATATGACACATAAACACTTCATCGACCCAAAAATATATATTAACAATGTGATGAAATTAATAACTTACAGAATCAAAGCTTCCACGATGCATCATGTCTAAAGGTGGCCTAAATAGATCCTCTAATGTTTTACACTTCTGAGATGTGCTACTACCCCTATTCCAAAGTTCTTGTTCTTGCTCCCCTAAAAAAATTAGGAAATACCTCAAATTCAAATGAAAAAAAATGATTTTAAAATAATTATAGCTATGTACTAACTTGCTTCAGCTTCAAAATCTCTAAACCCATCAAAGACTGATCTTGTAATCCTTCTCCTAGCTCTTATGCCTAAATAAGAGTAAAGAAAACAAGCCAAAACTAATAATGTGTATGCTATTAGTGAAAGTTTGAGCTGTGCAAAGTTTACGTTACCAATAACTAAAGAACCAAACTATTATTTTGCACTATATAAAGTGTTCGACTAATTATTCATATAAGGCTTATACGAAATTGGCACAATATTGCAAAAAAGTGTCAGTTACCTGCTGCAAATACTGTATCCACTAAAACTCCTTGAACAGGTGGGATTGGAGGCCGAACGGTAAGACTACAAATATATATATATATATATATATATATATATATATGCATTCTCATAAGTATAATGAACATGTATTGCAATGACATGCATTGGCACAAAAACTATTTTACTTGCTTACTCATCTAATACAGGTGACGAAGACGACGTCGGTTTGTCAGCGTTCGTCGTACCTTCGTTACCTTCCTCAGCTTCGACATGCATATTTATTGCCATCTCGACATTGTATTTGCATACTTCTAAAATTTTTTTGGCAGCTTCTTTATCTGCTCCTAGAAACATTAACGGACAGACCATATGAATTAATAGGAAGTCGTGACTCCAAATACTTCTAAGCCTAAAACGGGATAAGGTTTTTCGCCCGCACCAGACGTATCCCAAAAGAAGTTATTTATTTTAAATGAAGCTTGGACTAGAAGGTCGCTAATAACGAGCATGAAATTGATATAAATACCTGTAATCGAACAAAACTGTTGAATAGATTTTTTCTTTTCCCTACTTGAAGCCATGGCCAAATTTTGTTTTTGGCTTCATCGACTTCGCTGCCATCTGTTGGAGACATGGTCTCTAGTGGAACTTGGAATAATTCCAAAATATCTCCAGCGCCGTAGTTCTGACTTTAACAATGTATCGGAATTTGTGTTTCCAGTTTTCAATGGCGGGAAATTCATGCTGTAACATTTCAACGTGTCTGAATTTCAAATTAAAGTTATGTAGGTTGATTATTAGTTGTAAAGCACTTGCTGCGACCATTAATGGTGACTTTTGACTGCTAAAAATCAAATTGCATACGGAAACAATTATGGGTGGATCCAGAGGCAGATCAGGGGGAGCACTTCAAGACAAGTGCGCCCCAAATATTCAGAATCCCTTAGTGTAAATCTAGCTAGCAATTACAATAGGTCCTCTATTGCCCCTTAGACAATGTCCTATCTTCAGTGGTTTAGCCAACTGCAGATTGGACTGGCAGTATAGAAATGGGAATAGCAAATGCAAAACTGCCTCATCACTTGCAAAGTTGAATCGTGCATCAGTTGAAATATGCGCCCCATTGAGACACTGAGGAGAGAGCAATTGCTGCATTGCTTCTCCCCCTGGAAACAATAAATATTGGCATAGCGAACAAAAATGTGACCAGAATTTCCATTTATTTAAATACTTAAATGTGAAGAAAGCATGCATTCACCAAAATTTTATATAAAATACTAACGATATTCCAGGAAATTTGCATTGGGGAGGATTGAATGTCGACGTTTGTCGTTCAGTATAAATACAGTATACGTATAGGGCCTTTCATCATTACAATTCCGGTCACTGAAGCTCTAAGAATTGCTTTCTGAAGACGCATTTTTAACGTTTAGGATGATCATTTGGTAATAACAGGACGACTAATTTGTATTTTACAAAAAAATGAGCAAAAAACCAAAAACAAAATTATCAATACAAAATCAAAACATCTTAACATCTTGACTAAACTGTTGAAGAAAAAAGTTAAATCGTTACACAACAACACAATGTCCTTCTCTAACTCGGCTGTCATAATTACAAACGTATACGAGACAAAACAAAATTGCTTAAAATCAGTGTAAATGGTAAGTGAGCACAAATATCTGCAACTCTAAGGGACACCATAACAGAAGTCACAGCGACAACAAAAATACTTTATCAGAAGTTAATTCTTGAACCAGTAATGTATGATAGAGTGTCAATTTGGCAATTCTAAAATGACGTAAGATTTTCTTTAGTACTGATGTTTACCTCCTATTTACACTAACTTCTACTCATTTGATTCGAAATGTTTCTTATAAAAACATTAATTATTGAAAATTATTTAGCTATATCGTCTTCGAGAAGTCCACTATTAGTAATGTATAAGATTATTTCTAAAGTAAAACCTGCCAAAAAAAAAACTGCTGTGTAAAAATGGTCCAGCCATCAAATAATAAAAAACTGGGTAAGGGATAATCTTCTCAAATTGCCTGGAGAGAGGGAGAAAGAGAAAAAACGATTTAGGATCAAATATTACTAAAGAAAATTTAAAAAATTGTTTGGCAACGTCAAGAAAGTAATAAAAAAACAAGGTTGCAGGAGTAGTAAAAAATACTGCTCAGGTTCTCAAATGCTAAGTCAGGTGACTAGGGTTCACACACCAAAAAATTATAAAAAAAGAGGTCGCTGACTTGGAATATTGGGGAAAGGGGCCTGTTTCTCACACGGCGTTGTTTTAAATCCTAAAAACAAGCTGCCACAATGAAATACCATTTAAAAATCATACGTAACAAGATCATATATCAGAAAAGTAAAATGGGAGCAATAATATTAATACCAATTAAATACTGAATGGGAATAAAGAAGGGTAAAAAATTCCATGGCTTTTTACAAATTTTGTTGCAGTCACTCGTTGTTTATAAACGTTAACACTCCTTCCCTAAAAATATCTTCAAAAACACAACAAAAACCTAATTATCTGGATTCTTCAACACTTTAAAAACACTTCTGTTAATCTGACATGGAAAATAGATTTATACAAGAAATTCAATTCATATACACATATAAAATAAAGATGCATGTGAAGGATAAGAGATGAGGGGAACAAAGAGGAGGATGAAAGGGATGAGTGAATTATGTGTAGAAGAGAGAAAAAAAATGGGAGTGTGAATGAAACACGTTTACGAGGAGTGAGTCTAGTGATGGATGAATGAATGAATGGTTGAGGTTTACAAAGGATGAAAGAAGAGACCATTTGCTTCTAGAAAAAAAATGGAAACATGTGACCATTTAACAATGATTTTGTTTTTTTCAGTTACCCAAACGATGAAATTGATAGCCTCTAAACTTTCTTCTCCTTAGACAGAATACGCAGCAGGCTGGAATGTGAAATGAGGGACATGGAAATTCTTTTCCTCTGTCGAAAACTAATTTACAATACGTCAAAACTCCATAATTCACCAAACAGTTGTTTCTGTACTCGTTTGTTTGGGTGGTGCTGTAGTCACGGTAATATCAGACACATCTTCCGTTTCAGATGAAGATGATGAAGAAACCGATGGAAATTTGTCTAGAACAGCAGAAAGGGCTGTCTATAAGTAAAAAAAAACAACAAAATTTTAATGAAGTTGTTCACAATCTTCCATCATTGGAAAAGGGAATTAAAAAAAGAAGATGACCTGTTGTCTGGCTTGTTGGACCATTCGTTCTTTTTCTGACAAGTTGTCTGATGGCAGAGAACCATAATGGTCTAAAGTTTTCACCACATCTGGGTTACTTAGAGTGGACAGACGACTTGATGGAGTGTTTCGACTTGAGTATTCGCTAGTGTTTTCTTCCTCTGAGAGATTACCTTCTGAACTAAAGGTGGAGTTGGACTGCATACTATGCCGATTGACTCGCATCACAATTGTCCTATAATTATTATTTTTTTTTCAAAAGGAAATGAGAAAGCCCGGTTTTTAATAGTACTAGTGTCAAGAAACCAGAAAAGAGTCTGAATGATATTTCTACCTTTTTTTACGCCTTAATACGTAGTCATCGCTATCATCGACTTCTCCTTCTTCTTCCGACCAGGAGTCGTCTTGTCCATCCAATGCGTCACCTTCACTATCAAGTCCTAAAGAACTACTGCCACGATATCCCGATGTCGTTGACACTGCAACAGTGGACGTCGAAAGTGACGGAGAACACGTATTAGGCACACATATTATGGACGATGACGTTGTGATAGATGATGTATGTACAGAGTCATTATCGTCATCGTTAACGCGTTCCTCACTACCGACACTCCTCTTACGGCCTGCACAATGAAGTGGCACTGGATGCCTCTCGATTGTGGTTGCGGTACGTATGTTCGTCCGATCACCATCACCAGAACCCGCTGGTACTTTGGTGATGGACTGGGAATTGCCATTGGAATTAACATCACAATCAACATTTGCACGTTCGTTGCTAGTGTTTCGCTCTCCAATCACCCCAGCTTCTTCACAGTTATTGTTCTCTAAAGACAATTTTCTCAGCCTTGGTAATTCGCCATCTTCCATTCTAGCTTCAAAGTTTGTTTTTGGTTGTGGTGACCGTTCCAATGCTACGTTTGGATTATCACCGTTTTGCTTCGATTTTTGCCATCTTCTTCGCTCCCTATCAGATGAACTTGCACTCTGCCATGCACCAGGACTCGATTTGTCTTCTGGAGAATGAGATGATCGCCTTGACGAATTTCTTTGTTGGACATTATCTTGAGTGAGGCCTAAAAGAAAACCTGGTCGTTCCACCAACATTAAAGGGAAATCTCGTTCTCCCACAGGATTTGGGCTCGTGTCTGTTTCACTAATATCCATGGTTTCTGTCTGAGTTTCTGAATCAACCACAGTTGCTTTATGATCATGGCTTGAACTGACTTTTGGCGTTGTCGATCCATTCTCAGTTAGATGTGAATAATTTCCTGATCCACCTTGGCTTCCAGTTCTTCGATGTCTTGTCTTTCGCGATCTCATTTTTGCGGATGATGGATGATAAGAAGGTGAACAAGGTGTACTATGTTGTTCAGTGGTAGGTGTTGAAAGTTGAGGCAAGATGTTATTTGGACTTTCAGGACTACAAAAATAGATGAGTATAAAGGACGATTGCTACTTTCATTTTGTCTCTACTATTAACATAACTAATCTCAGGAAGAATTGAATTTTACCTTATCAGTTCAGAGGTATATTTGGAATTTCGTTTCTTATTTAACCTCTCTTGAGCTTTTATAATTGGCCTTACAATACGTTTTCTGTGTGCTTTGTACATGTTGTTGGTAACAGACTGCATCTGTTGTTCCCGTCTATTAAATGTGTGTGAATATTAATCGATTTAAGGATTTAAAAAAAATATTTTGTTATCAATACATACTTTAAAATTTCTCTCTCTCTTTGTTCCAGCTGTAACAAACAAGCACTGAGTTCCATATAGAGACTGTTTGCTCTCTCAAGCTTACGCTCGTAATGCTCTCTCACATCCTGTGCGTGTCGGAGTTCTTCACGTCTTCGTTTGACCAGGTCTTCTTCAATATGCGGTAAATGAGTGCTCTGACTTGGGATCTTTTGCATATGTTGTCGTATCTCTTCACGCCAACTGGCCTGAGTCTGAAAATATGCTTCTTTAGGAAAGCTAAGAATCTCAACTGCAGCAATATCTAAATGCATTAGAATGTGACGGAATGAGGGACGATTACGAGGCTTGGCACTCCTAAGAGACAAAATAAAAAATCCTCCCCTCAGTTAAAAATATCTTAATTGTTGCTGATAAAAAGTGAGAATCTAACCAGCATTGTTTCATGAGTAGTTTAAATCCATCGGGACAAGTTGTGGGCACTGGTAGATGTAAACTATGGCTTCCAACTCCCCATATAATGGCAGTAGAGTCAACGTCCTTGTAAGGAGTTTCGCACGTCAAAAGTTCCCACAAAACGACGCCAAATGACCATATATCAACCTTCTCCGAACATGGTTCATTACGAATTATTTCTGGTGCCATCCAAGCAACAGTCCCAGCAAATGACATCTTGGTACTAATTTCATTCCACTGACGACTTGTCCCAAAATCAGAAATCTTCACCACTTCACCATTACCAATGAGCACGCTAAAAAGATTTAATTAAAAATATAAATATACCAAGTCGTTAATTTTTTTTTGCTTTCTTTTACTTAAAAATATTAACATACTTCGGTGATTTTAAATCTCGATGAATTATCTTATGAGCATGAAGATAGTTCATTCCAGATGCAATTTGTTTAGCCCAATCTACCATTCGACTCGGTGGAATTTCTTGCCCTTTCTTTAACAATTCATATAAAGGGCCAAAAGGGCAGTACTCCATGACTATACAATAACATGGTGCTTGAGTGCACACTCCTCTGTAAATTAAATTCCATTATTAAAGAGTTAAGAGACTAGTGATGATAACATGTTCTCCACATATTTCATATCTACATACTTAAACGTTACGATATTCGGATGATTTAATTTCCGAAGGTGTTTGATATCAGTTTCTTGTTCTTCCCTAACTTTTTTGACAGCTACACATTCTCCTCTCAACCTCCCTTGAAATACTGCTCCTTGTGCGCCACTTCCCAACCATAGCAAATCACTAATATCTTCAAACGCAATTTCCCAATCATCTAACATGTGGACAAGCCAAAAACCGAAAATAATTAGAATAAAAAACTATTCTAAAGAAATAATAAACTATATGAGTATTATTTAAAATTTAGTACCTTTCCCTTGCATTTTTATTTCATTGTTTGCAGCTTTGCCAATAATGGTCCATACTGGTCGTAGGCATCCTAATAATCCATCCAACCATCCTCTGTGAGGACCACTGTTTCCATTACCACCAGCTCCTTCTAGTGCTCCACTGCCACCGCCAGAACCTCCACCACCACTGACACCACCGAAATAATCCATTCCAAGATCTTTTCCTGCATTAAAAGTAGTTGGCGAAATATGATGGCCACCTTCTGGAGCAGTTGCTAATGTAGTAGGCGAAGGAATCGTTCGAAGTGAGATACATGTTGGACCCACAATATCATCTTCATCGTCATCGTTGATACACAACTGACTAAAATACAAAAGAGGATCAAAATTGTTTTATATGACTAAGCTTCGGTAAGCTATTTCAACAAACGTGATAACAAAAAGTTTCAATTCACTTACCTATTGGAGAAATCTTCTTTATCAGTGCTACACAAACACAGAATAAAAAGATAGTGTTATAATCATATAAAATAAACTTTTATGTCGTTGGACTTTTTTGAAATTAGTACAACACAAACGTTCTTTAACATAATAAAAAGAAAGTAGTGGAGGCTGGGAAATGAACTCAGTCTACACCCCTCCATTTGCCAGAAGAATAATCGTTTTAAAACTGCTATTTTGAGAAGGTGGAGTTTATTTAATACCTGTTAAAATCTTCTCGGCTGTCCCGATAGGGAAGAGACGATAAAGGAGAAAAATCTTGTGAAGATAAATCTTTCAAAGGAGAGGTAGGAGACACAGGACCACCATCTCCTCTATCAACAGGACTAGCTATCTCCGACGTTGGTGTCGGTGTTGGGGACGTATGCATTTTAATCTGCAATTACGAAAAAAACGTTCTCAAATAACTCTGCCCAGTCTTAAAAAAGGTATCAAGGAAGAAGGTAAAACAGAGTTATTGTATTACCTATTTAATAATATGATGATTACAGAACTGGTGAATGTTTCAATTCTGTCTAAAAAAAAATGTGGCAAGGTGCACAATCCCCAACTGCTAAGCAACGACGGTCCCTTAATAAGGATCCTTCATCAACACAACTTCATCTCTCTTAGATGATGCCATTATGAACTTTACGAGCACAATATATAATTGTACTATAATATTAAATTCACCAAGGAGTAAATAAGACATCTGAAAGAAAACAAACCATTTTTTTAGTCAATTTCTGTGATCCAATATTTTTCTTTTCAAAGTGGACAACATGCGACATGAACTGCATAAAAGTTAGACCCAAAAGTAGTCTAGAAAGACTATACATTATAACTATTGAATAAAACACAGTAATATTAATTTTTTGGAAGTTGTATAGCTGAATTCACCGTCTTTTCTTCTGTGCGCATGTTTCAAATGTCTTACCTCGTTCGAAATGATATACAGTATATATTACGTGCTTAGACGATTTTATAGCGGAGTGTTGTGCGGTTAACGTTCAAGACAGACCTACTGACTGACTGACACAACATTCTCAACACTTTTTAAAAGCTTCTACACACCAAACTACTTTTTTTCTTAGAGGGTATGCACACAGGCGAGTATATATTCTTCATCCTGGTTCATCCACCTGTTGTCACTTTCTCTACCTCATATCCTCAAATAATAGCCTCATCTTTTCTATCCCAGACACTAATGCAGCATCCAACGAGCATGCGCAAATGGAATTGCGCCGCCGTTCTAAGTCACAACAGCGCTCCTAAAAAATAGAAGGTTATGTTCGGGACTAATCAAATGATCACAATAACTGGATTCGAGCCAGAATTTCTCAACCTAAGCATCATATTACATTGGCAAACCATCAAAAAAATTACGAAAAGATAAAAATAAAAGGTAATGGATGACATCATGGTAACGGTGAAAAAACTCCTGAGAAATATAACAATAATAATAATAATTATTATTATTGCTTAGAGCGACGTTGTCAAAATGGCGGAAAATGGGTTAGTAGAAGACTGTTGTCGAAATAAAAGTTAAAAAGAAATTCAGAGAAACACTTCTACACGTTTCATTGCAAATAATTGATTATTGGATTACTTAATGCTAATCTTTCACAGTAACGAATGTTATTTATCGATGCCAAGATGAAGGACGAAGTTCTTAATTAAACATGGAAATTGTACCGGCTTACCCAGTTCTTCCCGCGTTAAAAAGGTTGCCTGAAGGACCAAAAATCAACTTTGGGCGTTATGTAAATCATAATGGTACCAAATGAGTTATCGAAGCCACTTCACATTCACTTTACTTAAATAAAACCTAATAACGTAATTTATTCAATTGCAGATCCTGGCTTGTATCATCATCATACCCCTATCCCGACTGTGCCAGGGTCAGGTCTGCGGGTCCACCGAACATGCTCTGACTGGGGGTACCCTAGCCAGGCGTCTGGAACCCGCAGGAATTTTGGCTGGCTTGTCTGTGGGTGGATACCGGCCTTGTATATGCATGGTGTCTGACCTATTGCACTCTAACAATAAGCACACATACACACACACACATGCGGAGATCCTGGCTTATGTCCGGATACAGATATTTAGGTGAAATTAATATTTTTAAGAAAATAATCTTGTACAACCATGATCAAACCATTTCAAAGATTTTTCCATTGCCATCCAGGATTGGTTACTATAGCGAGTGGATGCATTACTGTAAGACACGGATATGAAAAGTGCATATACCCGTTATTGCACACTATTCCATTCCTATTTGCTACAAACTTTAGTTTCATTCACGCCAACCGGATATCAAACTTCCTAGCAGGTATCTTTGATAGAGATTAATTATAAGCGACAATGACCTTTACAGCCTATATACAAGATTTCTCATTTATTAGCTAACAAAAAAAAGAGGTTATAGTACAAGTAACCAGTACATTCAACTGCCATTTCTTAAGTAATTTCTTTTCATAACATACAGACTATCTTAAGGTAACAATTTACTCCTATGTACGGAATTTCTAACTAGTAGTAATTACGATTTCAATTATCAACCACGACACAATTCGGTACCCGAATTAACAAGATGAAATACAGCATCCCTTCATTAACCAACAAAGGTACATCCTGGTTATTAGATGCTGTTATTGAAGGGCCGCTAAATGGCATCACCAAGGAGTCTAATACAATATAGACACCTTGGTATCACTCGCCAAGTGGGAGGGCGATCGCTCTCAATTCTCTCTAAAATGGTGTTGAAGAGTTCCATTGAGTGAGCGAAAATTGAAATTAAGGGATATTAAGTCAGTTTTGATTTATTTGGTCATTTGATTTATTCGTACATTTTAATGCACGGTTTATTTTACATTCAACGCATGAGCCAATGAGAAAAACAAGGAAAAGAACAACGGAAAGTCACCATCCTGTGAAAGTCGGCCTACCTTGTCTATGAAGGTAATTTACTGACCCTCAGATAGTGGCTATTAGGACACAAGAACTTCACACAACCTTAAATGACCAAAAGCAAATGAAATATTTAACAATGGCCTGTCAGTTTTAAGGTCTATTTATCAGCGCCAATTGGTCATTTACCGTTAATCTTTTGACCTATGAATATATTTAATGATGCTAAGGGCTGAGAGAGTTCTTATATCTGAGGAATGTTGTCGAGTTAAACGTATGTTTTTTTCTGTATAGACAGGGTTGTTTTACGTCCAGCGATCCTTGATCACTTAGAAACATAAAGAAACCACTCGCCTCAATCTCAATCGAACCTGGAGTGACTGTATTGCATTGGACACACCAGTTCTCGTCTGATCACTGAAGTTAGACAACGCAACCCCATCCAGGACCGCTCGGGAACACTGGGTACTGCTAATACCCAAAAATCGTCGTAACAGCGTAGTGTCTGTGTAGACGGGGCTCTAATGACCTTTGTAGTTAGGGGGCTCTAAAACACCATCGACTGCTACCAAGATGTGCTGACTAACTGTTATGTTGTTATTTTTCAATGTAAAATATATTATATTACGTGCAGCATACAAATGATTGGTTCATAATGCTAGTATTATGACTAATGATATTGAATGATGGACTACAGTCAGCCAATGCACATGTAACGATAAGGATAATTCATATATAACGAAGTTCATCGTCATCATTCACACCTTTTCATAAGCAAAAAAGTGACCAACAAATATCAACTAATTTCCCCCTACCACGTAATCTGCTCCATCACTTCATCAAACCCCTCTTCTAAATGAACCTGTTCTCAGATTTTCTTTAGTTGTCCTATAAGAAATGCTAAACAGTCATATTAATTCAACATATGAGTCATAATAGCATTAAAATTTCCTTCCGAAAGGTACACTCGAGTAGTCCAACCTCCCGAAGCGAAAATTACTCAAATCAAAGGTGGGGGAAACGTCTTTTTTCAGTTGTAACGATTCATTTCCAAGAAAGAGAAACTGCTGCGTCGGATATATATTTAAAAAAAACATCCCTTCTTCACCTCATAGTAGTGTTGTAGTAGTAGTATAAGTAATCCTTTTCGTTTTATTTACCTCCATGCACCCCATAATAATTTTTTTGAGTGTGCATCGTTCTGGCAACATGAGAAACCAACAACAAGGGCAGCGGAAGAAGATTACTCATCAGGGTATGGTAGGCGACGGGGCAATTTGGCGCCCTGTATTCCTAAAATAATATTTTAAAAAACACTAGCAATTACTACATATTAAAATGTAAAAATAGTCAACGTGTGTGTGTGTGGAAATAAAATGCATGGGCTAATGAATCTGTCACAAGTTACTACTACTGATGTGTAGCCCTGCTCGAATTTCACTCAAACTTTTCGTCAATTTCACTTATAAAACCAAAAGAAATTCTATCTCGAATGATACATACACGTAGTAGTACTGCACACGTATACAGCAAACCAGCAAATGGCATCAATAAACTATGACATCAACCGTTATTACAGTGCGTGACATACTCGAGAGCGCCTGTCTGCTTCACAACTGGCATTAAAAAAAATTAGGAAAAAAAATTTTTTTAGCACTGGCATTTCTCCAATATATATGACGTAAAACCATAGGAATAACTAACAAAAAAATTAAAACATTTCACTTTATTGTTCTTCGCACATCATTGCATTTTAGAACAACGTATGATGATCTAATCGACCTCTAATATTGTCAACTAATTAATTAATCTATGGAAACCAATATGGAGGAGCAATACTCGATAGGTTTTATCTTCAATCTACTTCGATCTGGATTTTCTTCAAACTACAGATTTTCATTAACCTTTGTGCCGCCAATGGTTTAGCACTTGAATCTAATCAAATCACTACCGATAAATCATATCAACAAAAAATTATGCAACTATTCCTAACGCAACCAACCTCACGAACGCCATCATTTTATTCTTTCGGCTTGGCATTTCTTAGAACATCACACCACCTATGGAACGCTCTCATTCTACAAAAACCGAAACATTTTCCCTTCAATCGATATGACGATACTATGACGTCGACGGAATTCCATAGCCTCCACATATCTACGGCGCGTCAGGTTAGAAAAATTAGAAAAAAAGAACTACATTCCAAAATAAAAGTTCTTATTATTCGGAACAAATGGCTGCCGAAATGAAAAGCCGTTTATTGCGGCTTATTATTAACACTTTTATAATCATTTTTAACGACTGCATTAGGTATTTCTTTAATTCCACCATATGTGCAGTGTTCAGTCTTGTGCAATTAATTATTTGAATTTAAATTTCAGTGTAAATACAGATCCTTCTTTTAGAGAGAAAAACGAAGCTAATGTTTCACGCAATTCGACACTATGAAAGTTTTCTTTTTTTACTAATAACCGCACTAAGAAATTATTACATATCGACTAATTCACAGTACAATGATTATACGCTCCATCAGCGGCACTAACGTCTTCTATTTCACAGGTGCCATTAAACACACAGAAACAACAACCAAGTGTATGACTCAAGTATGTGAGAGACACAGTGACGCCTAAGAAATACCATGGCAGACATTAGCATCAAGAAATCGTCAATCGTTTTATACCGCATTTACACATTCGCGAATACGACGAGTCGAATGACGAGACGAGACTTTCGTCGAAATGTTCGCATTCATACTTTGCATGAAGAATGACTGTTCACATATTCGCCGAATGTCTCGTCAGATGGTCATTCTCCAATCACCTCGTCGCTAGCGCCCTTTGATTCGTATTGTCTCGACAGCTGGTGATTCTCAAATCGCCTCAGGTCACTCGCGCCCTTTGAC
>JAAFCE010006156.1:14523496-14706600 GCA_013389805.1 Trigoniulus corallinus
GAATGAATGCGAACATTTCGACGAAAGTCTCGCCTCGTCATTCGACTCGTCTTATTCGCGAATGTGTAAATGCGGTATTAGAGGTATGTTAGACACAGACGCACATTTTGAATCGATTCTCTCACGCCTCCCCTACTGAATTTCATTGTTCAATACGGAGAATTCAGTTCGAAAGATTCGTATATACAGTAACATTATTATTCAATTACATTATAAGAAATGTTAATCGACTGTGACGTACTTTAATCTCTGATCAATTAATCAATCACAATTAAATACAGATTAAAAATTACTTTGCTCTACAGAAATCAGATCAACATTACGAAAAATTCAGAGTTCGTTTGCTACATTTGGCCAGATAATATCACGAAATCAGAGTAATTCAACTACGTTAGAGGTATTGTGTGATTTTTAACTGCAGAAACTCATTCCTTTTTAAATTAGAGATTCAATTTTTCTTCAATAAATACTATGCAGGGTCGACTCAACAAAACATGCGCAAGAGATGAAATTATCAACTAGTTCGCAGAATTTTCTCCTCTCTTTTTTTTTGGGTCAATGTATTCAAAACACAATCTATCAACATCACTCGATTTCTTGGTACAAAATCATTATAGGGTGAGTATATATACATATTGGGGGAGGAACAAAGGAAGAACCACATCTCGCAAACGGAATGTAGTAATGCTAGAAAGGTCCGTATAATACAAAAATCTAAATTCTTTCCTAAAACTCTAATGTCATAATACAATTAACAATTCAAGGAATGAGCATTATTAAAGTTCACGCTTCAATGAACCAACCATGAAAGGGGTTACAGAGATGATAATTTAGAGAGGTGGAAATGGGACGGAGCAGGCCAGAAGAGAAAAGGTGGAAGAGGAAAAAACACCTAAATACACACAAAAAACAGTAAACAAACAGGTAGGAAAACTATTCACCGCCAACTAACATTTTAGACCAACGAGTACCTCTACTGGATGATGATGACGATGACTCATACAGACAAGCATTTTTATATACCTATCGCACTAATAGTTTAACAACTAGGCTCCTAAAAACGTCGTTTTCAGGTCAGAATCGCAGCGAGACAACAAGAATAGACCACGATCTCTCAGGTGCTAACGACAGATTTTTTTTCTTATTACACATCGACACCAACGCCCACACATGATAATTCAGCAACTAACAAACAATGAATTTTTATAGAACTTCACAAAAAGACGAAATTACCCGATTAGTGACCCCTTGTGATATATCACTACTTGTACCGTCCTCTGCTGTCGGCGCCTGAGGTCCTGCATGATTATGAACCCATGGATGCAAGTTCGATCCTAATCCGAGGTTAGTGGCTCCCTTCGGATAAGAATGCGGGAAACCCCAAGTCCGCCTTTCTTCCCAGAAGGGAAGTGAAACAATGCCACAGGCTAATATGATAGAATCATTTTTGTTCTAAACTGTGAAATACATATAGGTAAAGATCAGAAAAAATCTCAGGTGTAAGAGTTCGGTTCCCTCCCCCCTTGAAGTCGGTAAATTACCTTCAGTAGAGAGGACTATTTTGGACCTTTTCTTTAGGAGGGGCCAATAAAAACCCTAAATCCATCAATGACCAACACCACTAAAGGTCAAATGCGACACTGCCAAGAGAGGGAGAGGAGGAGAAGTCTTTGATCTTTAACTTGAAGAGAGGATATACTCTTACTTTTACACCAGTCGTCATCATGTATTACTAACAACTACTTCTCAAGCATCACAATCACCCCCTCATCACAGGTAAAAAAAAAAAGACCTCTCAGACAAACCAAGCAGATATAATTATACCGTAAGGTAGCAAGAAATAAAATTACAATAGAAAGTTTCAGTCACCCCTGCCTAGTTAAATCCCCCGTTCTCTCCTTCTACTTTTTGTTATCCCACTCTCATTTCCTTTCACAAAACAAGATTTTTTTTCTTGTCCTCATCCTCCTCCGTTTTTCAGAGAGAGAGCGAGAGAGAGGTACACATGATTAATAATAGCCCGAAACAAGTTTTAAGAAAAGCACCAATAGACTTAGGTGGTGAACTTGTTGGCTACAACCTGCCTCCTCTTTATACCTCCACCACCAACTAAATCTAAATCCCTGACATGTCATCCCACCTCTCAATCTGGTCGTCCACGTCTGACAAAAAAAAAGTGCTGAATCGCATAAAGAAACAGGGTGAGTCACCAACTTTACGATTCTCTCTCTCTCTCTCTCTCCCCTCTTTCACCCTCTACTTTTGACATTTATAGTAAAACTCTAGGCAAGACTCTTTCTTCTACAATTGGGGAGTACCATCCCTGACCGGCTTGACTTGACTTTAAAATAAAAAAAAATAAAGTCTGCCTTGGAGGTAAGGAAGAAGAAGCAACTTTACAAAACACTGAATCACGTGTACTACTTGCTCTCAAAATTTTACAATGAACTTTTTAAGACTCAAAATATTCGTATTAAGCTCTGTTAAATGACCTGGTAACAGGATCCAGACTTTAAAGATACCTGTGGGAGGGAGAAAAACAAGATTCACAACTGACAATAGACAAAAAGTTAACCCCTAAAATCCACCTGCAAGTTGGAGGACACAGGAAACAGAGGAGGAGGGAATGAGAATCAAGATGTACAGTATATACTGTAATGCTTTAAAAAAAGTCGTTTCTTATATTTCAGACCTGACCACCCAAGGTTACTCACAGCCCGATTCCAACAAAAAGAGGAGGGGGAGGAGGTCGAAAAAAATAGGCATAAAGTCCATAATGCAAGTATATTATTTAAATTGGCATGTTACAAACTGCACAACATAATAATTATCAAAAGAAAAAAAATCTAATTAATCACAACAAAGGTCTTTGGAATTCACAGTGCCCTTTATCAAACAACACGTGCTACTTAGGGGCAAGGGGAAGGACCTTAGACCATCTTGTTTAAAGACCATCCTAATTTAACACGTGTCTGTCAGGCCTGAAAACCGGTCGTTAACCGACGCCTTTGTACAAAAAAACGTATAGGGTCATGACTCCGTATTCGTGAAGGAAGAAGGAAGGAATTGAGATTTCCCCCTCCAGGTACCCCTTCAACCAGGATCAAATTTGTAGCCTATTTTATACTCAAGGGTCATCAAACACACTATCTCCTGACGTATAGATACGAGGACAATTGTTTTTCAGGACATTTCATAATCCTGACGATCTACGCAGATGGTAGCGCGCTCGACCACTGCATCAGTAGTGCCAGGATCGAGGTGGGTTGGCTTCTTTAGGGTGAGAGGCCCCGAGTGCGCCTCCGTCGGATGGAAAGTAAAGTGGTGGCTCCGTGTGAGGTACAATGTCATTACTGCACGGAAAAGTATCCTCTCAACTATGTAACGAGTACATGAGACAAAATCCCCAGGTGTAGGAGCTCGCCCTCTCCCTTGGCGTCGATGGAGTGCCCCAACGAACAGTAGTCCAACGATGAATAAACATAGGGGGCTACAGCTTAGGTCGGCAGCCCGCTGCGGAAAATTAACATCCAACAGATCGCCCAGATGTCCTTCCAAAGGGACAAACGATGGGTACTCGATTCTGCGATAGGCGGGCAAAGGGTTAGTGGTTGTTTTTTTGCTTTACATCACGGTGATCTACACGTACGTTTTACTCCGTGTTACATAGTGTCGTCGGAAAGCAAATGGAAAGGAAAGTAGTCATCGACTTGGGCTAGGATCGAACCTGTAATCGTGGACTCAAGAGTCAAGCACATAACTCACTGAGTCAGACGTCCATCAACTACAAGGATATCAAGTAAATTATGTCTTTCATTGAAAGGTTTGGATTATATTGTATGTAAATTCACCTCTCGCGCTCTCTCTCTCTCTTTCTATGATGTTTTTAATGTTTGAAATTTAAGAAAATATGAATTTTAAATTTATGAAAATTTGTCAGGTGCCTGCACTTGAGTGAGTCTCTAGTCTACTACTCTATCTACTGCCTTTTTGCCCTCCTTTTGGAAAGCTACCAATGATTAATCGCATCTAGCCATCAGCACCTATCAGAAAGCAAGCGTTTATTTCAGATTTTGGCACATGTCAAGAAGTTTATATATCATATACCAGTATCATCTCAAAACTCCAGCATCATCTCTCTCTCTCTCTCTCTCTCACACACACACACTTCTCTGATTTCTTGGCAACTTACTGCCATCTGCCAGCCAAGATACGTAACGGAATATCATCTTCGACAATTTTTTTCTTCCTCTAAGTGCTCGATTTATAGATTATGCCAAAAAAAATTTTCTTTGATGACTAGCAGAAGAGACGACACGAAGGAAAGCATCGCACCGAAAAATGACATTCAACTGACAAAAGTATTGACATCCTCCCAATCTATCTGACCAAGGTCCACATCAAAATAAGATGCTGCCTTAAAAGAGACAGAGACGTAAACAAACCAACAAAAACTCTTTCCTCTAAAAGCTTTTTCCAAGAATTTTAACGAGAAGTAAACACCGGAATAATAAAGAAAGATCATCGTTAAAACATCGACTTTCAATCGATTAATCGACCCTTGTTCGAACAGTTGACGTCGGCTTCTCCAGTAACACATTTAAAATCCCCACAGAACAGCTTCTAGAGAGAGATGGAGATGATACTCAACAACGTTACTGAAGATATTTAAAATACAAGCCAGCAATTTAACTAATAAGAGGTAGGAGGGGAAGAGAGGAAAAACCCTTTCATTTTAGACACCTCCTCGTACCCCTGAGATCATTTGCACGTCGAGTAGCCCAACACAAGAACATTCTCCTCAACACAGCTCTCAAAATTCTTCACCCGAGACAAGCATACATATAGTACTAACTAACCTCTTTTTCATTTTATATAATTATGAAGTTCAAGGGCAAGCAAATATTTCTTTTTTTTTTTTTGGATTTGTCTTCTTCACCTCCCCTTCCCCAACCTCCCAATTATATCAAAAAAGTAAGCCACCTAACCTCATTATGTCATTTTCGTTTCAGTTACAATCGTCCCAAACTAGGATGGTTAGCTTCCAATCGGTACGAAAACAACATTTCGTCATTTTAGTGATCGTTAATAGCTGTTGCATCATCACTCAATAAACTAGTTTTATTCGGTGGAATGGGGAACAAGGGGGGGATACTTACAAGGGGAACAACGTTAAAACTAATCACTTGTAGATTGACTTTGACCTTCTACTACGTAACTAACTAGTTCGCCGCCTATTACAGGGCCGAGTATACAACAGCTACAGAAATTGCTACCTGGGAAGAAAAGAGTCCATTTCTGTAACGTACTTCACTATAGAGCGCAAGACCACCGTTTCGATCCTAGCTGAATGTGTGGTTAATTTACAGAGGATGGAGAAGAGATGAAACTCCCAAACACCCATTTCGTACCCGGACGGGTAAATAACGCCCCGGCGCCACTGAGAACATTCCTATTCATATAAGGAAATTTTATTATTTAACGCCGACCTACCAATTTTTTCCTCGTAGGAAAGATTTTTTTACCAGCAGTGGTGGCATCGTACATATCCCATCACACGGAAGCACAGGTTTACTTCCCAACCCGATGACAGGGTCGCTTAAAACTTCCTCTCCTTTTCATTCGGTAAAGAAGCCATCCTCCTAGTTGCAGAGTCGATCCTGCAACCATGGAGAGAGTTCACGAGTCAAGCTGGTAACCATTAGGACACCGAGTCGACCTTACTAGAAGAAAAAATTTATACTCTCCTCCCCTGGAATTACCAAATAAACTAAACCTGAAAAAGGAAGAGAGAGTGGGAAGTTGACACCCACGGATCATCTCTAGGAAAAAAAAAAGCGGCGGACAATGACGATTACACACACGACAGGTTGCACGTCGACCTGATGCCACAACAACCCTTTTTTTACTCACATATCTTAAGATCACTCAAATTTACAGCTACCTCGGAACCCACGCAACAGCAAAGATTTTTGGCAGTGAGAGACGCATCATCTTGCGCAGTCACATAGTAATGTTTCATCATCCTAATTAAAAACACAACTGGAGTTACTGGCTTTCATAAAAGAATTAATAAAACATTTATCTACAAATATCACATTGTGCCTTGGTAGGCATGACCTTATTTTGTGGCGCATTAATTATGGGGCAATTACCTTGAACACTTATTTAAAAGCTTCAAAAAAGGGGCATACTTTATTACCAACCTATACGAGGTACAGATGCGGGAGGAAATTACTAAGCGTGATTGAAATTCAACTATAACCCCCCCCGTTACAATTTAACATTCTCCAAGTCAAATCTTTTAGATCTATTACTTTATTTCCTATTAAAACTGAATCTAGTTATTTTGTTTACGGACGAACAAGCTTGAATACAACTTGGAAAAAAAAACAACATACATTTACAGTTCAGATATTACCCGGAATTTTTTTTAACGTCAATGTAATTGACTAAAAGATAAATTTTCCTCCTCAAAAATCAGAACACCGATTTCATTTTAAAAAAATGAGAATATAATGAATATATAGATATATAATTTTAACTGGTCAGCAGGATACTCATTGTTCTTCATTTCCTTACTTCCTCGAATTGCGGACCCAAAAAGTGAAACGATGTACCCTTATGACCAAAAAAATCACTATATACGAAAACGAGTATATATCCTAAAATGTATATATACGCAAACAGTATGAACTTTGATGAGCACTTTTCCTCCTTTTATTGGGAAACAAAACAGACGAGTTGAACTTGTGCCAAAATAATAAAGGAAGCGCGTTTCAAATAAAGGGAGAGAAAGATAGACTTTAACAGTCATCAACCAACCAACCAGTTCGTCTAATTTCACAGTAACCTCAGGTGTTAATGGCCCTCTCAAATCAAACGTATAATAAACAATATATGCATGCATATATAAAAATTAATATTCCGGACGACGTGAAATGGCAAGGAAGGATTCAGAGGTTTTTCACCCTCTCCTCATTTACTACAATATCTTTCTTTGCCGTTTTATGAATGATATTCCACTTTTGTTGTTTATGTAACGTAGGAATCCATTTATCAATCTAGGGCCAATGAAAGCTCCTACACACCTGAAAATTTTAGCAATCACTTTTTTTCACTCGTCGAGAAGAATTCTCTTACATACAGTGGTAAAACAACGTGCAGTTTTCTCGATGAGCAACATTTTTACTTCCTATTTTTAAACGAAAAAAGTAGCCGGACTTGAGCGAACCACCTCAGACAAGCCAGAATCGAACCTGTGCATTACGAGAGCTCACCCGCCAAGTTTTCATATACATAATAGGGCGTAATGATAACACAATTTGAAGAAATTGTTCAAACTAATAAACCTATTATAATTTGAAGTCTCAATAGAAGGATTTATATATTACACCACAACATCCCCCGCTCATGGAAAAAAAAGATTTCCAAAGAAAGTGAAATAACTTCAGTCAGTGGTCATACACATCATCATCATTCATAAGGAATTTCAATACTACGTCACAGTCCTTAAAAAAAGGACAGCATGTGAAATCTAGATAAAGTTCAAAAAGATTATTATTATATTTCTATACAGACCTGTCTTATACTTAACGACCTATAAGTTGACTACACCTTCTTGAAATGTGAACCGCACCTATAACTCGTTGACGGACACAACTTTCACGCGGGTTATTATACTTGAAATGAATCTCTCCCCTCATTTCATCAATTACAGTATTTGCTTACCTTAAATGCAAAGGGGGGAACCCTCGTTTAATTATATTTCCCCTCGCGTACACACAAAATCACCATTAATTTCGGTTCTCTTATTCTGTTCTGGAGGGAAAAAAACAAATTTATTGTAATATGCTCTAACTCAATAAGCGAAAAGTGATTAACGGGTATTACATCTACGCTTTTCTTTTCTTATAACCGGATAATTATACGATTTTTTTATATATCAAATTATCTCGTACTACCATCCGACATTCGTAGCACCGTATTTAGATGTGTAAAATAAAATGAATAGAAAATAAGAATAGTTAACGAATGGAATGTGTCTTTCTTGAGCAATTTACAGTAGAAATATCGTTGCTGTTGTTGTTGTTATAATAATGACAATCATATTTGTCAAGAACCTTTCACAAATTGTGGACACACCGTTTAACATTATAACATTTGACGTATACGAACAACACATATCATAATCGCGAGCGATATATATGCCAAATAAAAAACAACACTCTGCGTCAGCTACTATATTCTTATTCGAATTTTCATAGAACAAAAAATAGAATTTTTAGTCAGCCATATTAATAAATTGTAGAAACGTCACATTAAATACTCACCTAGGAAATGATTTTATGATGAAATTCCAAATAAAGACATTTTAAATCCCACAACATTTGAGCCTCCGTGAATACGATGTGAAAAACGAGAGCACCACCGACACACAAAAAACCACCTTGCGTTTATTTGAGATCTGCGTCGAGTCGACCGAAGAGAAGAAAATTGGAAAACCTCACTCGAATGGTGTTCCGTCAACAGTCGCAGTGTCGTTGGGTTATACAAACCAGAATATAATAGTTCAATGTGCAAAGATTAATCTCAAAAAGGCAACCTCTTTATCTTACAACGATTCTATTGTAATTTGTTTCGCCCGTATAATATAGGTGATATAATGTCATATTTTATCAATCAACGGAGAAGATAACAGTAGAAGGTACAAGTGGGAGATTCATTGAAAGTGGAATCTCCACCATAGGCTTAATTCGAACGTTTTCAAAACACGTCCACATAATATTTCAAGTGTCATTTACGTAAAATAACGTGTCATTTCTTACCATCTAGATATTCAGCTCTAGAAATAGTCCATTTAGATTTTATCTGTCGTCAACCAAATTCAGAGAGAGAGAAATGACGCTAACAATTTATCCCCATACGACCACAACCGTTGCAGTTGTTCCTTTTGGCTTTTTTTTCCTAAGGAACGCCGCGTCCAGGTAAAAGTAGCGCCTCAGTTCTTCTGAACGGAACGTTCGACGTAACGCTACGTCGTTCACGAACAAACAATAGAAAACTCAATCAGAACGCAATGCTCCCTAGCGCTACACAGTTACTCAATATAAAATGATATGGTGCTGAAAAAGCGCTTTCAATATTTAGCGTCTGCTATCAGCGATTCTACTAATCATCGCCCTTCCCTTAGGCAATTCTATTTAGAACCATACTTTTCCAATTTAATTATTACTACCTATTTAAAATAATTCAAACTTAATGCTTAGTCAAAGGGTTTCACCTGACACTACTTGAAGTTCGATTATTAGATGCCTAAGAGCACACACCGTACTGAATAACACGTAAAAACAGTAGACTAGCACAGTCCTATATTGCTAACATGTGACATTAATGACGTCAATGGAAGTTCGAATGAGTCATCTGAATTGTACCGCTAGATGGCGAAAAATGCCGAGAGACGTTTATCGCTGAAGGACTGTTCATAAATAATGGTCAACACGTGCCCTTTTTTTTCAAAAATTGGCAGCTTGTTATTCGTCGTTATTTCTCATAATCAAGACCTACATCTGGGAATGATTATGCGTAGGTGTAATCTTAACTTCTACACCAAACATACGTAATCTTCGAACTCAAACTTACTTTTTACACTTAAATAGCATAAAAATTCATTCTGTCCTTTAGATAAGTTAGTCTTCGGTGTTGTCCTATACCTTCATCCGTATCAGAGACTCAACCACATTTAAATTTCTAGTAAAGAATAAATAACCCGTACATTTAATTTACAGCTTAGCGACCAACAACTACACTGGTTTCGGACAGTCTGCAAGATTTAAAAAAAAAACATTTCTATAATTGAAAGAAGATTAAATAAGCAAAGATTAAAAATACTGCATTGTTCTTACAACAGACTTTACAATGACATTCATCAGAATTATCACCACAACCATCTCTCCCACTGCAAAGAATGGCAGTCGATCGACACCGGCCATTTGAGCAACGAAAATGTTCTTCCGAACAATGGGATCCTAGATATACTAATTGTTGAAATTTTATATTTGATATAAAAAAAACGAGAAAGATTTAAACACCGTAGTAGTATACCTAAATCACAAACGACTGATTCTTCGTCACTGTTATCTCTACAGCTGCTTACAGCATTACAAAACATGTATTTTGGAAGACAAGCTCCATCTTTGCATCTGAATGTTAACGTCGAATTGCAATCTAGAAAAATTAAAAATGAGGAACTTTTAGCTCCTACAGTATCTTTCAATCACAAACACCCCGTTATATTATAAACAAAAAACTCACTCCCAAAACAATTGATTTCATCGCTGCCATCCAAACAATCTCTTTTGCCATTACAAAGTTTGGCTCTGGAAACGCAATTACCATTTTGACACTGAAATGCTTCAGGAGGGCATCCTAAAAATTAAAAGTATCAATATATCGATTGCGACGATATTAAATACACGAAAATCTTTAATAAGCAGTGCAATTGCCAGTTTTGATTACTTCCTTGAATGCAGTCTTCTTCGTCACTGCCATCGGCGCAATTCCGCTGTCCATTGCAGACGAAATACCAAGAAACACACTGACCATTCCTACATTGAAATGTATCTTTGTAGCATCCTGTGCGAGATAGCGATGGCCAGTCAGAAAAATATAAATCTCAAATAAAGCAGAATTTGTTTATAAATATTGCTTACCGGTTTTGAGCGAGTTACAGCTTTGACTAGACACAATACATTGGCACGTATTATTTAAACAATGTGTATAGGGATCCCTCCGTTGACACTGGTCTGAATTTTCGCACTTCTTTCCCAAAGACACAGTAACTTCTGATGAACCTAAACCTAAAAACGGTTATGTATGATGATGACAACTTTAAAATATACCTATCAAAAGCCGTTTATCTTGTACGCTAATATATTGCTTTATTTAAAAAAACATATTTTTGTCGGAAATTATGTGAAATGGCAATGTCCATTACACTAGGAGGCAAACCAGCATAGCTAAGTTGTTTTGCGGGAAAGTTAACAGGCCCAAAAAGATTTCTAAATTTGGAACAGCCCACACAGCATGCTTAATCATAAACTACAACAAAGATAAAGGAGAAAACGAGAACTTTTAACTGTAATAATGTACCGCGTCTTTAAATAATTACAACTTGTAATATTCTATCCTCAATTAAACGCATATAAATCAAAATTATGCTGTAGCATATTCGGTCAGCCGTTCACCTTAAATAGAAAGAAAATGTGCTGCATTATCTTTAAGAGACACTCATACTCCAGAAGATTTATTTGGTTTTTCTTTCAGATGTTAATGATGGCAATAAGTAGAGTATAATTTAAAAATGCATACTTACGTGATATGCAGCGTTTGTACGAATCAGTTATGAAGCCTTGAGCACACGCACAACGCCCATACACATGCGGAATAATGAAGCTACAAAAACTATTTGGACTATGCAACTGGCACTGTTTATCATTTGCACAAAACTGTCCGACTTTAGCATCTAACATAAATGTGAACAATTTATTTTAGCAACTACCATCAGAAAATATAAAAAAAATCGTGAAGTGAAGAACCACTTGCCACTAAGACACGAATCTCTCCTCAATCGAATATATCCCAGTTGGCACATACAAACGCCGCTGACACAATGACTGTGTGGAACTTTCATCTGACACTGCTTGCTCAATAAACAACCATATCCTAGTAGTGAAGCTATAAGAAAAGCATTGACAAGTTTTAAAGACTACAATCGGTTACACTTTCCTTTTACCCGGGGTTAGGTTACGTTAGGTTAGGATCAAGATATATGCATGAACATTATCCGGCCTCCATCACGTCCAGCGAATTTCGACATCATACCCCGTTTGCAGGCGTTTCTCACGTAGCCCGGCCATATAGCTTCTGCCTGGCCTCAACGTTACCTAACATAACCGGGTGAAATGGAAAGAGTAGCCCAACAAATCCATATTCACGAATAATGTATTGTTCTATCCTAGTCACCAACCCGGAAGACATTGAGTTGAGTTGTATTTGATGTGATATGGATAACACGAACATACACCATTATGGCAATGAGCAAATCTCATGTGATTGCAGTCGGAATTTGTTATACAACTTGCCTCCAACTCTAAAAAAACAAGAAAATAATGCCGGAATAAATGAGAAGATTACATGCGATATTATATACAGACTCATTTATAAACCACTGCTTTAGAACATGTTTACATATTGGATTTTACACAACCCTAGTAAGCCTACAAAGGCCCCCATACACGGCCAGCTTTATCTTCACTTCTAACTGTGCAGTTAAAACTGTTGAGAAATGTCTTCAGTTAAAACAGGGATTTTGCCACACACTCACAATTCAAACTTCGAGAATGTTGCCACACACTCACAATTCAAACTTCGAGAATGTTGCCACACACACACAGTAACACAGTTTGATTGCCACTGCTCCACACACACTATGACTCCTATGACTGTGTTATACAGCTTTGGACTGAAGATAACGCCACACACGTAAAGTTAAAGTTCAACTGCACAGTTAAATCTTTTACCACTCCAAAAGATCTACAGTTCAAAAATTTTAACTGTAGAGTCGATGAGATTTCCCCACACACGTAACGATCGAGCTGTACAGTTTTAACTGAACAGTTAGAACTGAAGATAAAACTGAGCGTGTATGGGGGCCTTAAGCAGTAGGTCAATCAAGGAATCCTGAATGGACGAATTTCAGTATTAGGTTATCATACAGTATTGAGTAAACTTACCTCTATTAATTACTCCTTGGCAACTTGATTTATTTAACAATAGAGTAATGAATAACACCTGAAAATGCCGAAAAGCACTCCAGTGATCAAAATAACTGTCTTAATTTAATTGAAATTTCAAAAAAATCTACTTACACAGACATTCCATTTCAACCAAAAGTATCTGTACGTGATTGTTAACATGCTTGTGGATTTTAATTTCAAATTATTCCAACTTGAAGATACGGAAATAGTTATAATGAACACTAAAGCAATGTATGACTAAACATTTGTAGACAGCTCACTACCTTTTAATACAGCGATATAAAGATTTGAGAGTTCAATGCAGTTAATATTCAAGGTAGTACTTCTTCACTTTTAACTCTTGATTTCCACTAATGTCTTCTAGATCAGTTTACTTCCTACATTGGAAATATTTTTCCTTACTTTGTATTCATTCAACTACAACAACCTATACAACTGATATGAAATAAACAAAAAAAGTTAGTTTCAATGCACAAAAAATAAGGTCTACAACTCTCAGAACATTAAGCTAAATTAGAAATGAAAACTCAAGTTGAAACCAATTTCATTCACAATAAATTGAATATCGTCAAGGGGTAAAAAATAGGAAATTGCGATCATTTCACGAATTTTTCTTTGATAGCAGGGAAATGAAATGAGCCATTTCTAAGCGAGTAAAAAAGAAAGACAAACTTTTTAACAATTTGCAATAGAAATAGGTACCGGTTCACTTTCTATTTCACTTTTATGTGTGTAAATGGAACTAAATGCAAATTTTTTTCGCATTCAACGAAAAGTCATGTAATCAAAAGTATCCATTCATGCAGCACTTCAAAAAAATCTTATCTGGGACGCCTGATAAAAAATTGGCACTTTGTATAAAAGCCAATTTACGATAATCAAAAGACGACCATTTAATGTCGTTTTTATAGAGATAATAGGGTACTGCGACAAGATGAAGTTGGGAAGATGTCATTCAATTATGTAACAACAAAAAATCAACAATGTAATTCACTCTCTTTCTTAAGAATTACATTATTTATCACATCTTTTGCATAATACCACAGCAACAATACCAAAAAAATATCGCCTTTGCAACATTGGGGTCGTTCAATGTAAGAACATCATTCATATGTGCATCTATGATTTTTTTCACAGGTAAAGTTCTGACAAGTCTCAAATTTTAGTTACTACAACAACTCACCAACTAAGTTGCACTATCATCTTCAATTTTAAACGCATTTTAAAACAGCAAAAAAATATTTCTTTATGACGTCATATCAATGCCATCAGTTAGCACAATGGATAACATTGCTTAAAAACTCAATGGGATCATTCGAGAAACACAGGAGTAGGTATGGAACTCCACAGGGATGGACATCCACACCTGAAATTCCTGTATCTTACACTTTTATTATGCAGATACAGTTCTATTCCATGTCTGGCAATCACTGGGCATCGAACTTCACCAACGTATGACAAGTTGTTAACATTTACGTCAAAATACTTCAAGCAACTCCTAATCCTTTTCCCGCCTACGGCAGGGTCGGGTACCCATCTTGTCCCTCTGAGTGCACACAAAGGCGATACAAGGCTCCTACACCTGGGAGTTTTGCCTCATCCACCCGTTGCATAGTAGAGAGGGTTCTTTCACTTGCAAATGGCATCGTACACCACCCAGGATCTCGGTTTTACTTCTCATCCGAAAGAAGGCTCACTCGAGGCCTCTCTCTTGCCCGAAAGAAGCCAACCCACCTCGGCCCAGTATCGAACCGAGAACTACTAACTCAGTTTCCGAGCGTTCCACCCACTGCACCACCGAGGCGGATTCCATTACACGGAGTCCAAAATATTTCAAACAATTATAATTTTAATTTCATCTAGGCTAAAGTTTATTTAATTAAAAAGAACAATGGAAAACAAGTCAAAAAACATTCAATATCAAAAGCGCCTATTTAAGCCTACAACTTCTATTTTGGTCAACAGGAAGTTCCACTACAAAACATTCTAAAAAATACAGATGGCGCTGTTGCCATTCCATCCCGCCTAGAACATACAACGCAGTGATAATTCTAGAAATCAATTTTTCATTTTATTTGTGTTCCGTTTAATATATTTTGGTAAATATAAATGGTAGATATATTTTTTTAAGCGTAGAGGCAACACCTTTCTATAACTTCAGAAATAATATCATTGACCAGGAATTTGACAACCTTCATTTGATACTGATCTTTAAAAGAGTATAATCAGTATGTGGTTGTTACATGTTGAAGAATTTTACGACAATGTGTATACTCCTGAGGTGAAATGCAGTAAAAAACATTCATGAGAAATGATAAGCTACTATAGGGTTAGTAAATTCTGCCACATCTTATGAAGCAGTATACATTCAAAAACAGTAAGCATTCAAAGCTTTTACTACGACACACCTCATTCAACACTTGCCTGTTTATACTGCAAACGAAGGGCTTTTTAAGCTGGTAACAATTCATTTCTAGTTAAGAGAGCTACAAGGTTCGCACTACTTCTTTTATTATGTACATTAACTATTTCAATGGTGTGTTTATGAAAGTGTTATATAAAATATTTTTCCTTCTCTGAAAGGTTACCTAGTAAATTTTTCTTTGAACGACGACAATCGCTTCTAGAAATCATTTCTACCTCGTGGGTGAAGAAGAGAACCTTATAAATAAGATGTACCTCAGAAGAAAAAAGGTAGCCCTAATCTACAGAATAGCAATAATCATTTATACAGTATATCTAATCGTTTCAGGTCAAGAATTATGTCTAATAAAGATTATGAAATAAAAAAAGTGCTACTGAAAGGTAAAGGTTATATACAGTAGGTATACTATGCCTCTAAGGTCAGATATGATTTCCATGGTTTCTGGTGGAAAAAGTTCAAATTTTTGAATGAGACAATGCATCAAGTGGATATAAACACTTCCACGGTTATTATTTTTTGTTGTTGACGTTGAATACGTGCAAGATATATTCTTTTACATATTTATACATGCAAAGATTTATAATGCTATTGTAAATAAACATCCGTAAAAGACTCAGCAGGGATGTTTTTTGATGTCATTATTTCGATGATATTCATTTCCAAGAGTTCCTTTGGGTAAAAGTTTACGCTAAAATATATTTTTTTTTTGTTGAAAAAGGGGTGAAAACTTGAAATTCCAGAAAAGATTTAAAAATATATACCCCATGTAAAAATTCATTCAATTGTCTATTGTATCGAACAATCTGCAAACATAATGCTGACATCTGACCAAAAAAAAAAAAAAACAGTTCTTTAGGAGATATTCATTTTATGTCACATTATTACTTTCAAGACGACATTGGCTGAAATGTTTCTTCACCCGTTTTTGAGCTTAACATACACAATTAAGACATGGTAAAATGTTTCTAAAAAGATTCAGCAAATTAATTTGATTGTTGCATTTCAAAGAGCTAACACAAATGGAGGTTGTATGAATTTTTTATTGTTTTACAACCGAAAAAAGGATTAAAATATGGGGCAAAAACGAGCTTTTACTTTACCCTTCTATGAGTTTGTCTTATTATTTTAACTAAAAGAAATACGAGCACGAGCTCTTATGTCTGTATGCCTCCTCCAAAGGTAAGCAGCACAGGAGGTACAAGCTAATACATCTGAGATTTCCCTGATCTTCACCTATACCAGGAGTGGCGAACCTATTTCTGCTGGCTTGCCAAAAATTTAAAAAGCTATATTTTTTGACGTACTAACGTGTCAGATAGTTTGTTACAGCAATATATAATAGGGCACCCCTACTTCCGGTTTGTTACATAAAAAGCAAATTTCACCAGTCGATTAGTTTGGTTTTAAAGGCCAGCATGGAACTTGGAGCTCTTCTTCCTCTGTTCCAAAAGAAAACACCTGCCTTGTACAGAATCCAACCTATACACCTCAGTCAAGTCAAGCACGTTATCAATTTGATTTCTCCTGTTTATGGGTTTGTCTTGAGACAGATAAAAAATCTGGATCACAGACATTAATACAGAACTTTAGACTGTCATGAAACTCATAAAATTTAGCAACAATGTAGACAAGAGAACCATTTGAAATGCAAGATGTAATGAAAACAGCCTGAATCACAAGCACCAATCTAGATTTCAGTGGTTTTTACCTCTTTCCTCCCTCCCCTACAAAGTCGGATCTCATTTTGACCCATTGGGAGACTTGTTGGAAAGTATTTGGACACTATTTTTCTTCCTTATAGGACTTTTCCTCCACCGACGCCAAACTGCACGTATATAGTGACGTCGTACGCACCATCCGGTAGGGCACCGGCTTTAAGTTCCCATCCGACGGAAGGCACACTAAGGACTTTCAAACTCCAAATAAGCTACACCATCTTCATCCAGGCTCGAAATAGAAACCATTTACGCAGTAGTCCAGCATGATACCTTTGCGCCACCAAAGTAGGTCTATAACACTTTATAACTAATTTAATGATTTCCGATTAACAGTAACTGTAGTAAAGAGGATCTAATGACTTTCTTGTAAGTTCACGAACCCCCAATTTGAAAACAATTTGCCTAGAAGAAGTGGGTAATTTCTGATGATGAGTTTCTCTGGCTGATAATGGATCGTGTGAGCAAAGCAATTATTCTTTAGTTTATAATAAAATTTAGGCCTAACAAACCCGTAGTATTTTGGTCGTGAGTCCCACAAACGTCTCAAAAGACCATAAGCAAAATTAAAAGAAATATTACTAGATAAATATATCATTGTAATCAGTGGAGAACATTGCAATCAGTTTAGAGATATATTTTGCTAACATAAACCTGGGAAACTAACCAGAACCAGCATAAAAAATCATTCTGAGAAGAAATTATGATGAATAACTCACCGTATCAAAGAAGAGCAGATGATGCTGATATAAATACACGATTTGAAATAATAAAACAATGATGTCGTACTCCTCCTATTCGACTGAATCAAATGTGATTAAAGTTTAGCCGTTGCATGAAGGTAAATATGACATTAGTCCATTGTGACGTCATCGTAAAGTTTCTCCAATCGAAAGGGCCGCTCAAAAAAGTCGGCATACATTCCATTTCAACGTATTCACCCAAGGTAACGCCTTCGCGCGAAGTGTAATTTTAAACAAAAAAGATGCTTTTTACACATAAACAAACTATGTTGAATATGTAAAAGAGGAAGAAGTTCAACTCCTTCAGTAACGTTCCAAGCTGTGCGCACCAAAACCAATTAATGATGCCCACAACACTTCAACAAAAAAAAATAACATAGAAAATGTTAAATTCTCCTTGGAAGATTTGGTGCCGAATCAAATTATTGGAGGCCGTTAAACGATCATTTCATTCAAGAATCGAGACATGCCAAAAATTAAGTTAGAAATTATGTGGGAAAAATTCAGTTTGAGGTCATTCACCATATTAAAGCAAGTAGTCTTCTACTAAACAACCATCTGTTCAAATATATCAACGTTCACTATTTTACACCGCGAAGAACAGCCAGAAATGTCACACGTTCTATCTGGAAGAACAAAAAAAAAAGAATTTCGATTAATACATTTGTTCTATTATGGTTAGAAAACAAAAATGGATGCTGAAAGACAACTATAAAAATTGAAGAACATCTCTAAATAAGAATGAGTCATCCATGACGGTCTTTTATTTGTGAGGTAAACAAAACCATCATTCATTAATTACCTTGCTAATGTCATCTGTGATCACCATTACAATACCACGCTACAAATGTGCACAGAGTTTCCACCTCACATCCTCGGTTTAAAAAAAGGATAATAACGAAGTAATAGACATAAGGACAATCAGATCTCGACTAGAGAATTCTTAGCAGTAACTCAACGACGACGTCGTTCAGGTAAACTACAATGAGTTTTGTTAGGTGTTTGTTTTGTCAAACATACTGCATTAAAGTATAGTAATCATCTCTTTCACATTTAAGGGGCGTTGGGTTTTTCATTTCATTACCGGATTCATTACCAGAAATACAAAATCTTATCCTTTCCTTCTTCGTTTCAGGACTGTACGTACAGAGGCCAAAGGAAGTACTTGTACACCCACAATAAACCTTGTAATTCAAAACATATCAAACTCAGAAATGTACAGAAAAAGATAATTACAAGTTTTGAGCTGTTTCATCATGTGATATACATTTTATTTTGAAATTAACCCTTGCATTTTTGTCAATTACAAAAACTTGAAAATGTAGGAACAAAAAGTATCCGCACACTTTAACCAACATTAGAAAACATCATAGTCGTCATCATCATCACCATATCCTTATCCCCGCCTGCGGCAGGCTCGCGTCTGCGGATTCTAGCCCTCCACTCTCGCCTATCTCCCACCAGATCCCCGATCACCCCAGACACTACCATATATTTGCAACCTGCTCACACGTCTGCTTCGGTCTCCTCCTGCCCCGGGTGCTCCCAACTACCTGCATTCCTGAAATAGACCTAACGAGCTCCTCCTCCTCTCTACTCATTACTTGTTCATACCACCTCAATCTACTCTCAATTTTTCTGCGATGTCCCCCACCCCCCAGGCTACCTCTGACATACTCATTCCAAACTATCAGCTCTCGACACCCCACTCATACACCACAGCATTCGCATCTAGGCTCCTTGCATTCCATTTACGTGGCTCTTTCTCACTGTCCAACACTCTGATCTACTGTATATAGCATAGCGGGCCTAACCACTGCCCTGTAAAACTTTCCTTTCAACTGAATTGGGACCCTCCTATCACACAGGACTCCACTTGCCTGTCTCCACTTCAACCATCCTCCATTGATTCTATGGGTCACATCTGAGTCTATATCCCCACTGCTTTGGAAAGTTGATCTTAAGTACATTACCTCTTGCACCTTCTTCACCAGTTCGCACCTAGAGAGTACGTCACCATTATTTTCCTGTCCTTCCCAAGTGAAAGCTAAATACTCTGTCTTCTTCATGTCTATCTTTAGCCCTCCCTTTTCTATCGTTTAGGCCCTTCTCTACTTGTTCTCTGGAGTCCCTAAGTTTTCCGATATCGTCGGTAAATACCATGCACTGAGGGGCCCATTCTCCTACTCCCGTCAGCAGCTCGTCCATAACCAGAGTGAAAAGGTATAGATTTAGTGCTGAACCTTGATGTACCCTACCCTTCACTGGGAAGCCCCAGTATTTCCCCAAGGTGTCCTTACCCTGAACTTTCTTTTGTGGTGGTGCCACTAGCTGTTTTGGAACACTGTATAACAACCACTCACGAGTTTTTAGTGCTTTGTGTCCTTAATGCCTAAATTTTCCCCACTTTGCCTCAAATTATCTTGCAAAATACTGATGTAGAATTCAGCAGTTACACTACCTTGAATAAATGCAAGATTCCTCAGCCCTTTTGAAGATACACACCCCCAACACATCACACTTCCTCCTCCATGCTTCACCTTGTCATTCTCGAAATGATCCTCAGTCCTTCCGTGCCTGCCTGCACAGGGTGGGAAGAGCTGACTCGCCAGAGTATTTATTATTATTTATTTGCAACGTACATAAGGTACAGAACATGGTATATAGCGGGTATACATGGTATACAGTAAAGGGAATAGCAGTGTAACACGAGTAAAGGCGTGGGCATGTACAAGCAAAAGGGTACGCGGGCATGAGTACAGGACATCTGGTGCGGTACCAGAACATAAACGGCACAGGACATGGAGTGGGGATAGTGTAACACTGTTAAGGTAAAAGGATGTGGAGATGGAGATGTTTATTCTGCTCAGGGATGGATAACAACGCCCATCACACATTCTTATTCTGAGGAGCGAGGACTCCTGGAATGCAGTGTCACGCCACGCAGAGGGACATACTGTACTTCGTGAAAAGAAGAGCGAGTTAGTTCGAGGCTCAAACTAATAACCAGTGGAGCCCTATTAGGGCACTACAGAAAGCAAGGCTTGCCTGAAATAATATGCTAAACCGTTCCTGGGTGGGATGAACGAATGAACTTCGATCCTGGTACTCGTGAACGGTCACGACAGGTAACATCCCACACCACTATTCTGGTTTCACGGGTTCGATCATGGTTGAGAGAGCAGTACAGGAAAATAATGACATCCAACTACAATTTATTCTGAAACAGGGAGGAAGAAGGGAAAGATGTCGGAAATGAATAGCTTAGGAATGTAGCATAAAGTTCATTTAAAGGCAGGTGACCTCTGACATTGTTTTAACTCTATTTCAAGGTCAATTGGCGATTGCAAAAGCTTTGGACAACGTCAAACAACTCCTGTCCACCTTGGAGTGTGTGAGAGAGATAAAAATAAAAGGCTAAATTCCACTTTGATTCGTGGAAATAATGACCAACAGGCCTACTGCCCTCAACCGGTCCCCACTTATGTAATTTTAGTGAGAAAATAACAATAAACTTACAGTCTTTATGGGCTTGCAACCTCAGTTACGAACGAGATCTTAAAATGTCAAGACATAGAGGTAAAAAAATACTCTTAAGATTTATGTCATCATCTTATTACCTACCAACTACAGAAAATAATTATTTTTTGCCTACTAGAACATCCAAATGTGCCGAGTTATCTGGATTTATCAGCGGGACCTCAACCATGTGTCGTCTGTGGTGACACAGCCACTGGTTACCACTACAAGTGTCTGACTTGTGAAGGATGTAAGGTTCAGTATCATGTTATCAGCTTCCATCAAATTCAGTTATTCCTGTGCCAAAAAAAAACATGAAAGATGGATCATCTGTGTGGAGAGATAGCAATTAAGGTCATCCTTGGCTTGACCCAGACCTGAGAAAGAAGAAAAATGAAAGTTTAAACTCTCAAATGACCTCTTTTAATTTAATTGGTCCTACAACTTGACCTAGAATCCATTTTTAAGGCCATTGTCATTATAACACAAGCCTCCACACGTGACAACGTGCGTGGATATTCGCTTTCATTTCAACTTCTGCATTTAAAACTTTTTTTTTAAATTTAATAACGATAGGGTTTCTTTCGTCGAACCGTCCAAAGAAATATAGTATATGTCTGCCGCAAGAATAAGGATTGTAAAATTGATAAATATTCTCGAGCACTCTGTCAGGAGTGTCGTTTTCAAAAGTGTCTGAAAGAAGGAATGGCTGCAGATTGTGAGTAACAATTTATTATTATTAACTATATAAGCATTCTTCAATTAAATAATGGGGAAAGAGACGAAGAGAAAAGAATTAGGAGGGGGTAAGGTGGTCACAGTTTACGATAAACATTATAAGATTTTATTAAAATGTACCTCTCATACAATACGATGTGTACGTCTCAAGAATATCCCCCATTCCATAAATTATTGCGCCCGTAAAATGTGACAGCCACCAAAATGAGAAATACAGGTTCGTGAGGGAGGGGGGGGGAAGTCATAGGAGTGATTAAAAGACCCTACCTACTTTCAACATCAAGAAGACGCCCCACCGACAATCTGGGGGTCTCAGGACGTCTAGAAATAATTCTTTATAGAACCCCTTTTCGAATGGTCTCATTGGGTTACTGAGAGTCCCACGCCTCGGTAGCTAAATTCGCTGAGATCAGTTCCTTTCGGATGGGCGCGAGCAGAAATCCCCCCCCCCAACTACACCACCCAGTGTTGTGACTGGATGGCAGGGCCGTAACGGGCGCAACTGGGTTTGGGGCGCAAAATGTTTAAGTTGTTTGTCATTGTTGGGTTACGGGCAAGCGAAAGTTAGACACTTGCCACAGGCGCTTCCTACCCCCGTTACGGCACTGCTGGATTGGTCAAGTTCTGTGGTGTGCACGATGCGTGCTCACCGTCCACTTGGCGCTGGTTGGTCCACCGGTTCAATCCTGATTTGTTTGTTTACTTAAAAGATCAGTTCCTTTACTGGAAGGAGTGCAAGACTGAAACCTCATGTCCGATTTCCACGTGGTAGTGGTTCAGTATGGGGTAGATGATGCCGCAGTCAAAATTTTCAAGTTATGAGACTCAATTAATGACACTCAGAAATGACAGGCAGGGAGTCGACGTAAAATGAACAAACCAAGTCCTTCCCCTTTAGCGTGGAACAGGCCACAGGTCTCGGGAGGCGAACTACCAAGGCCAGCCTTGCAACAGGATTAATTTCATATTTTATTTGGGGCAAAATAGATATTGTACTAATTCTCTAAACCTAAGAGCCCAAAATTAGCTACAGGTTACCATATATGTCACCCGCCTCGCTGGCCCAGAGACACACGAACCCTTAGCAACAGATCTGATCCTGACCAAGGTGGATGGCTTCTTTCGGGCTCCAGCGGTCCTTCCGTCCCGGATGGTAAGTAAAGCCGTATGGTGTGTACGATGTCACCACTGCACGTCAAACAACCATTTTCTATATGAAGTAAATATACTTGTAGACCAGCAACGTTCTCAGGCGTAACTCCTAACCCCCTATCTGTCCTTCTGATTAGACACAAGGGCGATATATTGGACAGTGCTTTTCCACAGCGGGTTGCCGACTAAACCTTCAACCACTATGCTTATTTATCGTCTGTCTACTGTTCGTTAGAGGATTCCACCGACGCCAGGGGGTGGCGAGTTCCTACACCTGGAAATTTTGCCTTACCTACTCGTTGCATAGTAGAGAGGGTTCTTTTACGTGAATATGGCATCGTACACCACACGGGACCTCTGTTTTTACTTCTCATCCGAAAGAAGGCGCACTCGGGGCCTCTCTCTCGCCCGAAAGAAGTCAACCCACCTCAGTCCAGTAACGAACCTAGAACTACTGAAGCACTTACCGAGCGTGCTACCCACTGCGCTACCGAGGCGAGCCTTCAGAAAGAGACCGACATTAAATAAACTAATAAACTCGGGTTTGTCTAAAAGTCAGAGGAATGTCCAATCCATCATGACACCACGGTTATTGGTTGCCGAAATCCAAGCCTTTTGCTATGTCTAGTAATAGTAGTTAGGAATTTAAACATTGCTTACAAATCAATGAGTTGTCAGTCGGTAATTGCAAGAACATCGTTGTATTTATTCTTGGACTAGTGGTGTTAAGTACGAAGCAACGAGTTGCAAAACGTCATCTCATTGAAGAAAACAGAGCCAAGCGACGTCTGGCTTCACTCCATCCTGAAAATAGTGAACTTAACAACTATCAGCTTACAGAAGAGGACAAATCACTCTTGAGACTTTTGAGAGATATTTATGAACGGAATTTTGGAAAAGTGAATATATTTTTTTTTTTAATTTTGCACGCCATAACCATACTTACCTTAATAAAAATGTCTGGAATGTCTTTAGGTGGCTAATAAATCCACTGACAGTGCTCTGTCAATATTCAGCAACCAAAGTGAAAGTGACCTCTTGCAGAATTTATCACCAGCTGTTAACAACGTTATCAGCTTCATCACTGATGTGTTCAGCAATGACCAGGTTGGTTTTTCCTCTTTCTCGTTCATTTCAATGTCTTGACAAATATACTGGATCTAATAAGATGAACAATTTTTTTAAGTTTCTTAGTATTTCTCAGACATCATCGCTCTTCATGGCTTGCTACGACATTCTCGTCTTTCGCGCAGCTCTCAGATGGTCATCATCAAATCGACTCTCATCACTGAAAGAATTTGTAACCAATTTCATAGCTGCTTCAAATTTGCGACTGGACAATTCGAGACATCACCTGACAAGTGAATTCCTCGAAGTATTTGTGTTACTTGCAGATGACTTACAAAGTTTATGTCTGGATGACAACGAAGTGGCTTTATGTTGTGCCATGTTTGCTACTCAAGCTATTAGTAAGTGGAGCAATTCTGGTAAAGAGTAGATTCCCGTTTTTTTTTCAATCAAAATTTCATGTTATTTCTGAAATAGATGATGAGGAATCATCAGAAAAGAGGACTAACAAAGAGCAACAGTTTACAGAAGATGTGCCAAACCTCATCAACGCTCAAAACATTCATAATGTCCTCAGTCATTATCTTCTTGACTCTCATGGTCCAAAAGATTTCTGTCGTTGGTGGAAAATATTAGTCAAAGTGCAGTTCACTCAAGAAATTGTTCAATGTCACGGTAGCACTTTCTTGAGTATTCCACTGACATCTAGCGAGACGCAGCATCCGCAGGAATCTAAGTTAATTCAAGAAGAAGAAGAAGTATTATTTATTATTTTCCGCGAAAATTAAGTTCTTCAGCAAACTATTTTATTTCCTACCTTCTCAAGATTTTATTATTACAGTCACCAAAAAAAAAATATTCTGTTTATTTATTTGATGTTACGATGTGACTTCTGCAACCAGAAAGAGCGATCTGGGATATGCGGCATACTGTCCTGGGACAGTTGAATCTTTCTGACAAAAACAAAAGAAATCAGTTTTGTATTATTAAAGAGTTGTTGTAACTTCCGTCATTGAAATGAACACTGATAGCAAGATGCCAAATTTTTTTCAGAACCCAAGAGGGACAGCGAACATCACACAACTGCTTATTATCATTTCTAGCTCTTGTCTCGCCTATGGCAGGAACAGATACCTATTTGGCCCGTCGATATAGCAGGATCACACGGATGAACTGTTGGACGTTGATGTCACAACCCTTGCTTATTTAACATTGTCCTATTCCTAGTTCACCCTTGATAACTCAGTAGTAGCCTCCTTGATGCGTGGGTCCGCGGTTGGGAATCCATCCTGGTCAAAATAAGTGGCTTAATAAACCTTTCTAGGAACAATGCCTTTTCTCGACGCCCGGTAAGGGTTGGGGAGTTAGCCAAGCAGCCATAACAGGGCGAACCCTTAGGAGGCTGCTCGTGGGAGATGAGGAGGTAGGTAGTGGACATAGGAGAGGAGAAATTTACAGCACCGAACGTTCCTTACCAACCAACCCATGTTGGTAATAACGTGGGCTTGCGCTGCTTAACTTCAGTGATCTCGCGAGAACTGGTGTGTCTAGCGCAACTTGGCTGTTCCAGCTCAACAATGCCTTTTATCGACGCCCGGTAAGGGATAAACTCCTTCACCTGGAAATGTATGTTTTACCACTTTATTTCACGTAGAAAATGGGTTTTTACACGCAGAGATGAGTGGTGCATACCACCTTGTACTGCTAGCTCCCTCTTGAACCGGAAACAGTCCATTTCTTTGGACAAGGATCGAACGTATAACCATATCCTCACGCAACATCATCACATAATAGTTATCTTTTACTTTAAAAGTAGTAAAGGAGTGTTGTGGTATACCATTCCCACAGGTGAATGGATACTCATTCAATTGCATTAAGTTAACCACTTCAGATTGAAAAAAGAGGTGGTGTTTACTTTCCTGTTTCCCATGTGAACTAAGTCCCATTTTTAAATAGTAACTCCGTCAGTTATCAAAACTCGTAATTGAACCCACCCTCACAATTACGCCAAGAATTTCTCGAAGTTTTCTCACAGCGAAAAATAAACAGATGGTATGCAAAGTAGGTTAATTGTTTAGTTCTCGACTTCAGCACACTATCAACGCCTAATGTCCCTAATCTAGCCCTAATTTCCACATATGGCAGGGTCAGGTCTAAATTTAGAGCTTCAACCAGCTCTTCAACCCCTGTTTAGATAAGTATTTTCTCTCCAAATTACCTTCTCCCAAGTCTGCTCCTTGCTTCTCAGTCTCGCGAAAGATCATGGACCTACCGAACTCTGTATACCTCATCCTCCTTGATCACCACATATCCCAACTCCCCCCTCCATCCATATTTTCCTAGACAACCAGGGAAAGTGGACAGACAGAACAGGTGATTCCACGTTCAATGATAGCGTCTGATATGTGAGGCGATGACTGCCGGTTCAGGGTTGTGGGTCCCCTTTTTGGAAGAGAGGATGTTGGTGGTGCGCAGCATTTCATCTCGGATGGAAAATAATGCGTAGGTCGCGCGTGCGAAGGGTGCACACGATTCCGAAAAGAGCTTGCAGCTCCCCATATGGCGTCGGTAAGTTACCTTCCGCTTGAATCTTGCAGTGTATACAACGTTATCCGTACGTCATTGAACATTTTCTATGCGGAAATGTATCTCAGAAAATTTCCCCAAGTGTAAGGACATCGATTCCTTAAAGTAGACATTCCCACCTTAAACACCAGGTGTGCCGTTAGCTTGCTTCCCTCAAAGGTAGAGAGGTACGAATCTCATCCAAGACTCTCCTCCAATATCTTCATCGAAAGCGTCGTTAGGGTTGGTGTCACCCCCCCTCTTCCGAAGAAAGCCGCTTCTTCTGCTTTGGTGTCACCCCCAATTCTCATGGTGAGAGCGGTGTCACCCGGTGCGGCCCGCACCCCCTAGTGACGCAACTGGGAGGAGAATAGGTACAGACCCTCACCACTCTTTTTCTTTGTGTGAAGGAAGGGAACCACGTACAGTAAGTACATTAGACTGAAAGGCAGTCCCCGTCTCTCTCGACACACCAGTTCTCGTCTGATACTAAAGTGAAGCAATGCAACCCCAGTGGGCGCTTGGAAAAGCTGAGTACTGTTAAAAACCAAAAAAATCGTCTCATTAGCATAGTGTCTGTGCAGTCTCTGCATTAGAACTACGCAGTGGACGGGGCTCTAATGACCTTGTAGTTGAAGGGCCCTAAAACACCAACAAACCCGTATCTCAAGCTTATTGCATGATCGATTCTCGTGTGACCTCCCCTTCCGTCCCAGATGAAGAGTAAAGTCGTGGATTACTGTAGTGAATCTTAAACCACCATAAACTGCTCTTTTTTTACATGGATCAAAATATGGACAAGCAGAGCCGGACAAGCTAGGCCTAGAATCCCGAAAGGCCCATAGTTGGGTTATCATTCATCATACCATCTTAATGCCCTCTACTGTATAAAAGTCCATTCTATCTTTCGGCCTAGGTCCATAAAAATCTTAATCCGACAAGGCAGGATAGCAGCTTTGCACTAAGGTGTAGACGCTTGCTCACTCGCCTTCCCTGTCTTCTAACGTCGGCTAATAACTTCACAAATAGACAGACGTCAAAATAAGCCATCAACTTCAGCCAGGATCGAACCTGCGTATCATGAGGTTAAAATGCAAGTACGCTGTCAATGAAGTTCCCAAAAAGAAATGGGAATAACTCACCCTCGTATACTTACTATACTTTTATTCATCAGTTCAGCCGAAGAATTCTTGCAAAATGGTAAGAATTTGATTCCGAGAGTACATTCCAGTGGATCAGCAGCGCATGTTATACAATCCTATAACGATAGTAAAAAAAAAAACAAGACAGCAATGAAATTAACGATCGGAATGGAAAATTTTACGTAAAAATATATTAAAAAAAGTGCCTACAGTAATAATTAACGACATCTGTTTGCTCCCAACCCACAAAGTTTCGTAAATGTTTTTACTGTAGGTACAGTAACTTTCCATGATGTCGAAGTCCAGTTTTCCAGCAAGACAAAAAACTCTTTTCTATCTGTCAAAATTAGGTTATTTATTCATTAAACATTGATCTGTTTATAAAATTAAGAGACATATCCGAAAATAGAAGAATGTCAACTACTGTTATCAACTAGGATGAATTTTAAATTATTAATACTTTACATAGTACGTAAATTTCGTAATGGTGACAAGAACTACTTCAAGAAACTAGGGTAGAGAGATTAGTATTATTTTAATACGACTTCTGTTAGAAGCCCATTGAACAGTAACGAAATATTTCTAATTTTATTTCGATAAGTTTAAAAATAACTAGACTGAAAGGGCATGGGACTGGATGATGCTACTGCTGCTGCACCGCTCCCCTCCCCTACCTACGCATTTTAAGACATACGTAAATTGGGCGCAATTGACGAAATGTGATTACGTTTCATAAGATGAGTAACCTTTGAAATCATTACTACTTCATAGCAATAACACCATCAATTACTAAGCGTATTTATAGCACCAATTAAGAAATTGTCACAATTGGAGATTAATGTAGAAATAAAATTACTGATCCAAGGTTGAAAAGGAAATATCTAAGAACATTATAATGGTAACCAAGTTCCTGTTATGCTGCAAATAAAATGAAGAGTTAATATTATACAAGGAAAAAATATGCGCATTTTCTGCATACGCTTGATTGTTTGTTGTGACCCTGTCATTAGCGAGATCAGGGAATGATGATGCCTACCAACTTGTTTGTTGTCAACCTTTCAGCTCTGAGGTTATTTACCGCTCTTTTATGCTCTACGCATTTATTTTCCATGTTGGAATGACATTATGGGACTCACCTGGGTTCGATACTGGACCGAGATGAGTTCAGTGGCGTACCGAGGGTATTCTGCGCCCGGGGACATCTGTCCCCCCCCCCCCCCCCCCCCTAGTTACGCCACTGGGTGAGTTGGTTTCTTTCGGGGGGGGGGGGTTAGGGTTTTAGTTTGTTGGTTGGACTACAAGGTCATTTGAGTCCCGTCCACGGCGTAGTTCTAATGGAGAAACTGCGCAGACACTACACTAATGCTAGTATGCATGTTATGCTAATGAGTTGGGAGTAAGCCAAGCAGCCATAACAGGCCGAACCTAAAGGAGGCTGCTCGCGGGTGAGGAGGAGGAGGTAGGTGTAGGGGATATAGGAAAGGGGAACTTTTCAGCACGCAACGTTCCCTACCAACCACCCATGTTGGTACTAACTTGGGTTTGCGTTGCTTAACTTTAGTGATCTGACGAGTACTTCTTAACTTTAGAGATCTGACGCAACTCGGCCGCACAATGCGACGATGGGCCGACGATGAGACGAATGGGTATTAGAAGTACCCAGTTTTCCCAAACGGCCACTCATCTTAGTACTAGCTGGGGTTGCGTTGCTTAACTTCAGTGATCAAACGAGAACTGGTGTGTCCAACGCAATTTGCCTCTCCCGAGAGCTCTCGAGTGCGCTTTCCTTCGGATGAGAAGTAAAGCCGAGGTCCCGGTGGGGTGTATGATGGCATTTTGCACGTAAAAGAACCCTCTCTACTAAGCAACGAGTAGATGTGTAAGAGCTCACCCCCTGGCGTCGGTGGAGTGCCTCAATGAACAGTAGACCGAAGATAAGTAAGCATAGTGGGTGCAGCTTTGGTCGGCAGCCAGCTGCGGAAAAGTACCGCCCAATATATCACCGTGTGTCCATTCAGAGGGACACAAATGGGTACCCGATCCTGCCATAGGCGGGAAAAGGGTTAGGAGTTGCTGTTGGAATGGCATTATGCACAACAAACCCAACACCTCAACTACCGAGGCAGACTATAGAGGAATAGGTTCCATGCTTTCAGATCAGGCGAAAAAAACCTCTCATTAAACTCCAATAGTCGTTAAACCCCCAATTTACAGTACATAGAACAGAATCACTGCAGCCTGAACAAATCTTAGCCTTCATTTTCAATAAATAAAACACTTAAAACAATTATATTTTTTAACGAGTTTCAAGTTTGCAAATAAGTTACTTCTGGTTACAACATGAGTAAATTTTACAGAAACCGTTCCAATATCTTTACATCATACTGTATTCTGACGATGAGAGGTTTTTCCGAGGCCAAAAAAGGTCTATCACATGCAATACTTCAACATACATGACAAAAAAAGTTAACAAAATCGTATATAATTAAGATCCTTTCAAATGTCAGTCCGAAATACTGTCAGTCCAAAATCTCAGAACGGAGATTTTCTAAGCTAACTTTTGAACCAGATTCTAGAGTTAAATTATTTTATGGCACAAGTAGAGACAATAATCTCCAGTGAAGTGCATGGTTAACATCAATCGTTTTTAGTATCTAGTTTTGAGATTAAAAACAATAACGATTCATCAAACTCTTTTTTTAAAGGTCGAAAAGAAAAACTATGACCGAAAAAACATCTGATTTTTTTGAAATTAATGTGCAGCAAACTCAGTCATAGTAACAATAGGAAATTTCCAGTAATTCATGAGTTGCAAAGTACAGTACACGAATACATTAACCCATGTACTGCACGAACAACTCTTTCAAAAACTTTAAGGGGGAGTGTGCGGGAACTCGAATTTAAACTGACAACTTTTGGCTATCAAATTGGTTATTCGAAGTTCCTAGAAAAAGTATCGAATATCCAAATATTATTAACATAAATTAAAATTATTTCCCATTGATGATTTTCGTACTTATGCTGTCAGTGAAGAAATATTAATCCGTGAATGTGGGCTGTTGGTTCTCTGATACTTTAGTCTGGAGAAGAAAAAGTGACTGACATGATTTTCAGAAACGTTAGACGGGCCTTACACGTTCAATCTGGCATCAGGTCAATCTAATTCTGTGATCCAGATTGATAAAAGATTGAACGTGTAATGGCCACATTGACGGATTGATGTAATCTGGATAGCACTGATGCCAGATCGAACGTGTAAGGTCCGTCGTGGATGATATCCTATTCTCACTAACGACAACGCGTTCCAAGGAATGTGTACATGGTGAATTAGAGGTAAAGAGGGCTGTGAGAAATGGGGTTAGGTTCGGTTCGTTGGTGCTTTAGGACCCTTCAACTACAAGGTCATCAGAGCCCCATCCACTGCGTAGTTCTGATGCAGAGACTGCGCAGACACTACACTAATGCGACGATTTTGGGGTATTAGCGGTACCCCGTTTTCCCAAGTGGCCACTCATGTCAGTACTAACTGGGGTTGCGTTGCTTAATTTCAGTGATCGGATGAGAACTGGTGTGTCCAACACTTCCATGGGGTTAGGGAATTTTCCTGTACAAGAAAAGTCAATTCATATTGAGATAATCACAGTCATCTTGGCAACTACTCACGGAAAGTGTTTACGATAGTAAAATATTATAGTTGGAAATCAGATTCCAGCAGTGATGAAGATTCATATTTAAGTGGATGCTGGAGACATGGAAGAAAAATCTAAATTGAAAGTAAATGAATAATTGTTTATCAAACTTACTATGTAAATAACAAAGGTTATTTGGAGGATCTGGCTTGTGTATATGTGATGAAAATGGCGGATAGAGTAACTTTCCAATAGGTCTGATAGTTCAAATTACATTACATACCATACTCACGTTGGTCATTGATAAACCAATGTTCAGCAAAAGGACGGGCTAGAGATTCTTCCCATTGTTCCCAATCAAGCTCAATGTATCATAGGTCCGCATCACTGTCATCTAAAAGTTACAGTATATTTATTACGTAAGACTTGTATCATGTTCCATTATATTTGAAACTGTCGTTTGACACTTCATATTTTAAAATTGTTAAATATCCGCTGCATTTATATACAGTTAAAGTATCGATTACCTTATTACTTCCTCATGACAGTATATCTGGTTCATCAAGTTCATGGCTTCCTCGTTGTCAGTAAATGACTAGAATACAGCTATTGGAGGTTGCATTCAACTAAAAAAATCACGCAAAATCGCTAGCATGGAGCTTCCAAAACAAGCCAACAAATCACCCTGCAAATCTAGGAAACTAGAGCATAATGAACATACAGTATGTAGTCAAATTGTAGAGGCAGTCATTCCGCCAAAATCGGATTCAGCATCTATAAAAAACATTAGTAAATCCGCCATTCTATTATGGTTTGCTTATGCTTCATTATAAACTCGGGATGTGGCCGGAGTCTGAAATTATATTGTCGGCTTAATTACAGTAGTTAAGAAAGGGCTTAACATACCGTAGGTGATTGAAAAATTGGAAGAACAGGTGATAGAAATCTACATATAACATACAAAAGTGATTTTTAGGGTTACATAATATGGGTAAATGCTAGCCAACCAGAGGACTTAAGTGATTTGCTATCTTATGATCGTTCGTGGCATGGCGAGGAGCCAAACGGCCTGTTGCCTAGCCGTTGCTTATCTTCAGCAATAGGGCAATACCAAACTAACAAATTTGCACTTAGCATTACAGTTAATAGACATCAATAATAGACGACGACCAACTTAGTAACAAGTGGGTAAAACAAGTCCTTCGTTTTATAGTGGAAAGTCACCATGACCTCTACATACAGTAATCATGAAAAAAAATATGCAGTAGATATGAATTAATATTACTGTATTTGAATATAAATGCAGATGGGATGATTTCCTACAGCGAGGAGCAGATCTTTTCAGGAGGTGCTATGCTAATATCTTTACAGTAGAACTCCAATTTTCCGAACTCCTATTATCCGAATCGCTTTCAGAATTTCAGAAAAAAAAATTATGAGGAAACGTACTGCGATTTTCAAAACAATGCGCGACTTGGCTGCCTGAAAACGGATCCTGACAGTCAAACAGCTTACTTTGACTGAGATGTTCAGCAAGCAATGACTGTCATTTACAGTATGGTACACGTACATACTGCACTAATGTACAGCCCTTTTAAGTACGCTTAATATGTAAAAGTGTTGTCTTTTCATTTAATTAATTAAAAGCTCTTTTTATTTAAAAATAAGATTTTTCTCCCATTTAGACCCTTTTTTCGGAAAAAATCCAATTATCCGAATGGGGTCCGGTCCCAATTTATTCGGATAATTGGAGTTCTACTGTATTTATACCCTTAAACATACATTAACGAGTCATGCACTTGCACAGGAGGGATTATAGATTCCAACATTTGACTCAAATCAATTGATGAAAAAGATCAAAGGTGTACCGCCACTCTCCTTCCATTCAACATTAGTAAAAGTTGAAGTTGAAAACACATGACTTTTCACACCACGGAAACTCCGTTAATGCAATTTGTTGGAAGAAAAGTGATACTGTTTAATAGATAATGACATACACATCCGTTAATCTTGTATAAGTCTCCTTTCGCGAAATCGATGTAGAATGTTCTAGTATGAGGCCCTATCCACCTCATGAGGAGGAGAAGGGTGGGAAGGTGGGATGGTAGCGGGGAAGGGCAAGCACTTCACCACTTTCAACCTATTGCCAGCCTTGAGACTTAATAGCCATCTTAATACTCACTTTTATTTTGCTCCGCCTCTAAATTTTCCAGTTATCCTATATTTGCTAAATCTCGTTAACTCCCAAGTTTTCACCAATGATGACTAATAAAAAAAAGAAACAGCCAATGATATTCTAATAACAGAATTTCACTAAATGTCACACCCATTCCAAAATTTAGAGCAACCTATAAATGAACTGCCCCATCCTAATACAGACAGTTTATGGTGGTTCCGACCAAAGGTTCCTGTCAATAAACTATTCAACCAGGCAATCCTCGTCTATTCGAAATATTAAGATCTATTACAACATATCAACAACACATCGACATGCCCCAAGTCGAAGAAACGCAAGTTATTATAGTCGGAGCTGGCTTAAGTGGTAAGAAAAAAATTCCTTCATTACCTTTAATTATCTTGCTCAACGTGAACCAATTAACAACTGCTCAATGTGTATAGGGCTGTCCGCGGCTCACTTGCTCAATAAGCAAGGGATTGATGTCCGTATTTTGGAGGCTAGAGATAGAATAGGTGGTCGCACTTTCACCGTTCAGGTAAGTCATGAATAAACTTTTCATTCGATTTCAACACTCGATCTAAAAGAGCTATGATGTGATTAATTTGTGTCTATTTTCTGTCATCCATTCTTCCTACCTTATACGCCTCATGTAGTTATTTTAATGAATTCATCAAATGGGTCATAAGCTTGAATGCGTCAATATGTTTTGCATGTTAATGAATGAATATAACCACCTTACCTGCTGGCTTCATCATTATTAGGCACGAATCCGCCACTTATTAATTGCTTATTACTGTGATTCTTTAGCAAAAACAATACGGTTGGGTGGATCTCGGTGGTTCTTATGTTGGATCAACTCAGAATCACATTTTGCGACTCATCCGTGAATTAGGAATCAAGACCTACCCTGTCTATGATGATAAAAAATCCATTCATTTAAGCGAGGTGAAATGCTGAGTCTCACTATTAATTATTTTTAAATTGGCCATTTTTAAATATTAATTTAATATTTTTACTCATTAGAATAAACGGGATGTTTATGACACCCTGTGGCCAAAATTTAGCTGGCGAAACCCACTGGCTGCTCAAGAGGTTCGATTCATCATGGATGTGATGGATACAATGAAACTTGAGGTAAGTTCCGGTAGTACTTTGATCATTATTAACTGAAATTACTGTATTTATATTTTAAATGCTGCATCCTTTAATTATTACAGATACCTCTTGATAAGCCATGGGAGGCACCTAAAGCATCTGAATGGGACAACATGACTCTTCAAGAATTTATTGATACTCACTGCAAAACGAAGTACGCTTAGGTCACTTACAAAAGTATTCGAAATTCACCAGAAATAACTTTTTTATATCTTATCTATGAAATTATAGGGAAGCCTATGAATTCTTACATGCAAACTGTCAATCAAATGTATCCAGCGATCCATCCCAAATCTCACTTCTGTGGTACTTGTATTACCTCTTGAGTTCTGGTGGCAATCAAAAAATTTGGACTGTTACTAATGGTGGTCAAGAAAGGAAAGTAGAAGGCGGGACTATGCAAATATCTGAAAAAATGGCGCAAACGTTAGCAGGTTGGTTAATGGCTTACATATAAACTTACATGGAAAATTATGATAAATTTGAGAAAGCCTCAAAAAGATGCACCATTACGAGCGCTTCATTACTCGACATCACTTTTCTAGCAGTAAAATTGGCATTAAGTTGTTTATCATTCCTTGTTTCAGACAAAATTAAGCTTAAACAACCGGTTTACAGCATTGAACAGAAGAATGATAAAGTAACAGTTAAAACATTGAGTGGAAATATTTACGAGGTACGCACTGTCAGAAGGCATCATGTGGCAAAGTGGTGACGCAAACATTGCACTCGCACACTGCCCATTTTTTAGTTGGTGGCATATACAGATAAGAATCAAGATTCTTTAAGAAAAATGGCTCCAAGTAGTTCGAAATCGATCACCAAATTATGCTTGTTAATTAACCACCTCGGTTCTTCATCTATATATGCCACCATTTTAATAATTATTCTCTACTTAAATCGACCTTTGGAGTAGTCTAATCTAGTTTCAGAATTTTTTTTTACCCTTCTCCCTGAATTGACAATTTGAAGAGCTTTCATAACATTAACGGTCAATGAAGTTGATTTTCCGGCTCGTGCAAGAAAGAACGCCATCGAATGAAACGTTCTGTGTTTTGACCGCACGAATTGTTCTGAAAGCCACGTTAGCGAGGCGATTGGTTGGGCCCGGTCACGTGATAGTAAGGGGGTGTTTAAAAGTTATTGTCAATTATATAATGACTTTAAATTGTATTTTTGAAATTCCATTATGCCTATATGTTATTCAAATTACAGTTTTGTGATTTTAGGGTCACTTAAAAGCCATATGAGCATACACGTATACATAAGCGTAGTATTCGTTTTCATGATTGTTAACTGCATTGCATTTTATCCCGAATACATAGATAGCGCAGTAGCACATGTATAAGTTCAATAAGGTACTAGTGAAGTTTTCATCTAATGATGGCTACATATATTTCGATTTTCAATTTATTGTTTTTTTTAAATGATTGTGTTCTGTTATATGAAATAATGCAGTTTAATTAAGGAATTGCGAAAACAATTCTTTTCAGGGTCAGGTTACTACTTGACCCAAGTACGTACCCAATTCCATAATGGGTCAATTATGGTCATCTATACTTAAGGTACAGTAAAATCCTATAAAAATGAAACCTATTAATACAAATTTTAGACTAACTTATTAACGAAGTTTGATATGAGCCTCAAGTTTTTCAACCACAGTCAGTTATTTTCCCTCTATTTATCTATACCCTCTCAAGTGCCCTATTAGCCATCTTTTTTATATATACTGTATAGTAATGTCAGATATTCCCTTACAACAATTTTCAATAGTTTTTCTTACTAACAATGATAGGTTGAAGGTTTATTGCATTTGATTTAGTCATTGTATTTCAATTGTCGTTTTCTGGTATTTTTTCCTACCCAACTTGGACGCACAGGGCAAATATGTGATCCTCGCCATACCACTTCCACTGCTACAAAAAATTCATTATAACCCACCTTTGCCACCGATGAAAACTCAACTGATACAACGCGTGACAATGGGTACTACCATCAAATGCGAAATTTACTATGAGACTCCATTTTGGCGTGAACTTGGTAATGTTTAATAGTAAGAGTGCTTTGATTTGTTTCATGTTTATTCGGTCTCAACACGTTTGGTTTTTTTTTCACGAATAGGCTATAGTGGGTTTGCTACTAGTGGTGATGGCCTTCATGTAGTATGCAACTCTATTGACGACTGTAAACCAGGGAGCAAATATGGTCAACTTACTTGGTAAGTGCATGTTCTGTTAGCATTGCATTAGATCTTTTACACATATTCATATCTCTAATTGACACTTTTCAGTTTTATTGTATCTGACAAAGCTCTCGAAGTGCAGCATCTGACAACCGAAGACAGATGTAAAATGGTGGCCAAATTTTTGGCAAAGGCCTTTAATTCTGATAAAGCTCTTCATGTATGAATGTCGTCGTCAACATTCTTTTTATTAATTCAATTACAAAATGTACTAACATTATATTTCTGCTGCAGCCGGTACACTACATCGATAAGAATTGGACATGTGCACAGTACACTGGTGGATGTTACACTTGCAGTTACCCGCCGGGAGTATTATCGAAGTACGGAAGGTGGGTTTGCTGACTGGATATAAATGAAAGTAATGTATTATAAGTTAGTAAACATTTCATTTTCTGGTGTTTGCTATCTACAGATGTATTAGAGAGCCCTTTGGATCAATATTTTTTGCTGGCACTGAAACTGCAACTGAATGGACTGGTTATATGAATGGGGCAGTGCAGGCTGGAGAAAGAGCAGCTCGAGAGGTACAAATAAACTTTTCCTTATGAATGTTTTATTGCTTCATTTGCCAGAGTTATTAATCTGATTAGTATTTCTTGTTTACTTTGACAGGCATTATGCAAAATGGGCCTCGTTAATGAAAATGACGTTTACGTAAAGGAACCTCAACAGGTGTTTGCACAATTATACTCTTCACGCTTTAGTTTTAATAGGTTTTTAATATATTTTAACGAATAAATCATTTTTTTCAGAGTCTGAATGTTACTGATCGCATTTACACCCCAGGACATAATGTTCCTTACACTGGAGAGCATCCTCCACAGTTGTTCTGCAAACTCTGAGGTAAGAACACTCAAACCGAATAGTTGAGTAACAATTCAAATGAGTAACAATTTACGTATCACAGATTAGCCTGGAAAGCATCTCTGTTAAATTTTTGGGAGGAGAAACTCTGCAAAATACTGACTTCAGCACCTGCAGTTTTGAATCACATCATGCTCTTACTTTTTAATGAAGATTGGTATTTTAGAAAAACATACGTGAATTTTTAGGGGCATGACAATTTTGTGGAGAAAATATCTCCCCCAAAACCTTACCACTTCAAATATTGAAGTTAATGGTATCATTGATGAACATCACCATGCATCGATAAGCAACCTAAGGTCTGCCGAATTTTACAAAACATTGATGATGCACGGGGAAGTATATCACTTGAATGATCAGCGCATGACATTACGAATGATGAGTCGTAATACTGGTTAATCATATTCATATGCTTCATTTTTTTCTGTATTTTTTGTTGCCTGTAGGGTAACGATGTCATATCACTGATAAGTCGCTCATTTTACATAAATACAAACTTAATAGTAATAAAGTCGTATCTAAAATTATTTTTTTTTTACATTTGGGCCTAAATGTAATTCTGTAAACATTTATTTAATTAAAGTCTTAATTACAAAATACGGAGAGATTTTATGATTGGTGCTCATAACCTCGTGGGTACACAACCCTCAAAAGGCGGAAAATGGGGTATGGTGTGAACACATAATTATACGAAACACTTCCGTTTAATTGTAGAAACCTATAACCCTAATATTCTGCAATCAATGACACTTAAAAATTTTCGACTTTTATTGAATATGTGATTCACATATACTTTAAAAATGATCGTCACGAAGAAGAATAGGAATTGACTAGATTTTCCTTTTAACATAATTATTGCCTTCAGAAATTATAACTAAAACTTAATACTTGAATCTTAAAAAAAAAGTCTTCAATAATATTAAAAAAAACTTGTATATACATTGCCTAGTTATCGTACAGTGAAGGTAAAGCAGTACTGGGATTTGATGCATGTAACCGAATGCGCCGTCCAGCAATACTGTGCGAATTACCTCCATCACCACCTTGTTGAGTAGCTGTGCTGTTGCTCCTTCCAACTGACACTCGAATTATTTTTTTAGGAGCCCCAGCATGGCTGACAGATCCAGTCTAATAACAGTAGAATTAAAAATAAAATTAAAAGCCTTTAAATAATTGAGATAATATTATAGTAACTTACATCCCAACCATGCCATTCTTTTGATGTTTTCTGCCGTTTCTTATCCTAACAAAGTTATACCAAAAGAATGAGAGTCGGCTTGGATACCAACATTTTTCATGTCAACATAATCACAACTTACAATAAAACTGATAAAACAGCTCGCTGGAATCCACACCATTAAAGATACTATGATTACCGTTCCAACTATGTTATCATTTAAAAACTTCACTAAAATTAAAAAAAAATAGTAAAACACGAAGAACCCGTTCTCAATTATATATTTGAGAGGCAGGAGATGCAAAGTTGGGTAAAGTGTAACAAGTTTAAATTGAAAATCAACTTTTCAAAGTAAAAGCTAACACTGATACCAGTAATAAATTAAGTAGAACGGCCCTCTACTTACAAACTGTATTTATGTTAATATCTTCAATAATGTCCCAAAATCGCCCAACAATATCTTGGACTGTCTTTTCACAAACGCCCTGTAAAACATGTTAATCACCATGAAATTGGATTATGGCCATAATATACTGCCTGAAAAATACATATGATGCACGAACGTTATTACAAAATCCATGAATGCATGGAGTACCGTCCCGTAAAACCTCTTGAGGCTCATTCGGCAGGCACGACATATTGGAATTAGTACGACAGCATCGTTTACAAGAGTTGATCACTAAGATTCCATTTCATTAGTATGAACAAGGACCACATGAAAATAACAGTAATGAATCAAATGAAAAAAAATCGACTAATTACGCAGCTAACTAAGTAGTTAATGAAAATAACAATTACCATCTTCACACATGCATGAATATTTTCCCAAAGTTTCACAAAATGGTCTACATTCACCGGCAAAGCAGCTCCCTCTGAAAATCAAAGGATAAATATACATCAATAAAGTAAGAAGACTCGATAAGTGCAAACAATCGATTTATACTAACCTGTCAAGGCATGGTACATCATCACTCTCTTTTGGCGACCGTGGGCACTCTGCTGAAGTCCCAGTACTACCAATTAAAGATGGTAACGGATTGGAATACTTCTAAAAATCACAATAGCAAAAAAAAGGATATCTGCAGTATGAAGCTTTTTCACAAGTATTAGGATTAGCATCACGACATTTCCCATTTGGCATGAATTTGCAGTTTTGACAACACGGAGAGTTCTTATCACTGAAATTCAATTATCAACAAATATGTAATCAATATCATTCTAGTTTCTAACTCGCTAGAAATAATTTGACAGAACCTGCAGTTAGCACCAACTTTTAGATGGCACGAACGGTCACAACAAGCATCTTCTGCATTGGCACTTATTAAACCAACATCACACTGCTCACCAGCTTCCACTCTCATATTCCCACAAAAAGACTCTTGAGGCTCTAAACATGTGTCTACATGAGATGGATACCCAAAGTCAACACATAATACCATTTAAATTCTCACCTTTAAAGCATTTGTTAGATTTTGACATCAAAACTGCTCCAATAGATCTTAAACTGCAAGGCGAAAAACACTGTAACAATTAAATTAGTATAATGCACATGCATATTTACACTAAGCATTGCATCTTTAACTATTGTTAAACTTTACCTTGTTATTTTGATCATAGCCCCTGACTGAATACGTGTACATTAAATAAGATCCTCCTTCGCGAGAATTAGGGGAGCATTCCTGGTTATCCGGATCATGTTCACTTCCCCAGTTGTGTCCTGAATAAATGTTTTGACACTTACAGCGTTAGAAACGCCCTTATAGATACGATTATAATAAATATGTAGAGTTAACACTTACCGAATTCTATGAATTTCAAATTATTCGTTCATAAATATTAAAAGAGTACTGTCTGTTAATAACCACATCCTATAAAACAAGCTTTCAAAAATTCCATAAACTTTGCATACCATGGGCAGTAACCAAATCTGCTTCACGAGTGATGACGCGTTGCCCATAATGATTACGGGAACTACTCAGTCCAGAATTCAGATACAAAGTATGTCCGTTTTTAAAATACTCCGGAGTGCAAATTCCACCTACGGAATTTTTTCGTGAAGAACCAACGTATGCCAACCCTAGAATACCCCCTTCAAATTTGATATCGGTAAACAGATGTGCTAAGCAGTAACTGCGGTGGCCGGGTTCCCGACTAAAAACCTAAATTTTGATAATGTGATTACTAATGAATGTGATTACTAAAGGTATATGGGCAAGAACAATTTACCTCCAATAAATCTCGAACATTCCATTCTGATCTTTCCATATTATAATGTAATTGATCGGGAGGCACAGGAGTAGCTTCCTTATGAACATTAATTTCCTCAATAACAAATCCCATTCCACTGAAGCCATCTTTCTTTTCGTTGTCACGCCAAATTGTGTCAACATATATTTTGTGCACTCGATCCAAAAGGGATACTAAATAATTAATGGTGGTTTTTTCATTCCGTCCTCCCATGTTTTGATAAAACCTATAATCTGCCACCAACAATAACGGACAGCGGCTCTTCCCTCGATCAAACTCTTCCGATTGTTGTCGTTTAATTCTATTGCTATTACTTCGCGATGAACTTTTTGATTTGCTCATTTTTCCTATTTGATGGTGCGCTTGCTCCTCTTCCTCTTCATTCTCATCGTGGTCGTCGGGTCCTTAATAGAACACATGAAACTCACAGTCCAGTGAATCAAACAAGGAAAATTGAGAGATAAAAGATATACTAGGTACCTTCTCGAACATAACCACACACCTTCAGGCTATGAAACGTCGTCGTAATTAATGAATAGGTTTTGTTTACAATACTTATAATTCAAAAACATACTTTTGTTTAACGAAATCTTCATGATTCCACATATAAGTAACATCTGATGTACGATATGCTATCATTGAACTGTTGTAATCCTCCTCTAAGTGACGCCATGCAGGCTGACAACATCAACGCCAGAAATAAGTTAAATGAACTTAAATTTAATTATTTAAAATTAATTGTCCAGACCTCCACAACGTATGTATCATCCGGTGTCGTTATACTTGCAGTCATCAGACCATCTTCATAATGCATTGTGACATCTGACGAACTCTCTCCTACAAAGAGTCACTAAATTCTAGACATAAAATAAACATTTAGGACCAAACATTTGTACCCAACAGAAATACGTACCAACTACTCTGCCCTCATAGAAATTGCCTTGTTCGACTTCAACTGGTTTCTTGTAACCATGAGCATCTAACGAATATGCCCGGAATTGAGACGATAAAATTTCCTTTCGAGGTGTAAGCATCAAGTGAAAATCCCTATTAAAATATTCAACAAAAATAATTATATCCTCAAATGGATTTGTGTCTAATGGATAGTCAATACCTTCCAAGGGCTTGAAATTTTAATTCTTTCACAAAATACGTATACGGACTAGCATTAATCTCCCTTTTAACGACATTATGCGAAACATCATTCATATGAACTAATTCATAGTATTTCAATGCTTTCTCCAAACCTAAACACAAATGGCATGCCAATCGGTTTAATGAATAAACAATGGTTAACCCCATCCCTCAATGACCGACAATTATTCACCTGAATTCTTCTTTTGACCAAACAACCAACAATGGGCACAAACTATAAAAACAATAATCCAAATGCACGTAAGTTTAATCATTTTAGCTTAGCGCATCATTCTCGCACTTGGGATAAAAGATGCAAGTGGGGAAATACGCTATTCACACATACTGACTAACAGTACTTTAAACATCTTTGATGATGTAAAATTTTATGGTGAAGAAATTCCACAATCAATAATATCATCTGGCTCACAATAAACAAAAGGCGGATAACTTTATATTCGGCATAATTCACAATTATTTTAAACACAGTACTATCAACGAATTTCGTAACCCCCACAGTAAAAAAAGCGTTTCTTTCCCGATAGATGGCAGGTAACCACCGATGACGTCACTAGCAGACGAATGTTTACAGGACAATCCATAAAATACAAATTTTAATCCAACACTTGTTCCATACACAACTGCATTGACAAAACTGTACAATTACATAATCGCAAAAGAAGAAAAGAGAAATTGACCAATCCATTATTTTTTACAATAAATAAAACATGGAAGAGATACACGAACGGATTTAAGTACACAGCTTAAATTTAAATATATACATGCATCAAGATGAAAACATTATCTTTGTATAGAATATGGCAATTGACTTCCAACGTCTTGGAAAAAAAACATATGCAAATAATAAAAATAATACGAATATGCGTAAATACATACCAATAATAGGAGACATATTTACAATTCATTTGTTCTGACAGATATTCATTAATTTTCACGCCTCGATTTCACTGGTTTAACCATACTCCTCATTCATAGTCATGACGATTAATAAACAGGTATATTTTTTAAAACCTAATTCCGATTTCCAAAAATCAGAAGCAATAATTATGACCAGATACGTGACATTCAAGAGTTCATCCCCTTAATTACTTTCAAAAAGCTTAAATCAACCGATTGACGGTTGGATTTTGGAAACAGAAGTTTGTTGAACTCTTTCAAAATAACAGTTCATAATTCAAAAACAAATTAAATAAAACAATGAAGTTTTTTACAACTTACATATGTAACGTGTGTAAGCTTGATAATAAGTTGGGCAATAAGGCCTCTTTCAATTAAAAATATGACGAAATGAACACTAACAAAACGCTATTTTTATGTAAAAAAAAACTATTAAGTAAAATTCGATTATTATGATGAGATGACGATTTGGCCTCTACAGGCTGAATATTGTGAAAAAAACACAAAATATCTTCATGTCGACATTTGGTATATTATAAATGCACGCACAAATTAAGGCACTTTCATTATGTTTAAAGTAAAGGAGGTAGCTACAGAATTTCTTTGGAAAATATATTTTAAAAAATAGTCATGTAGAAATACTGACAATAAAAAAGTTTACATATATCTCTCTCTCCCTCTCTAAGAAAATTTTTTTAAATGTTGACACATTATCCTACAAACGTCACATCATTTTGTTCAATGAACATAATATCGCATAAGAGGAAAAATAAAGTATAAGTTAAAAATTATACATTATAGGCACAATTATTTAAAATAAATAAAATAACTGAACCGCTCTCTATTACCCTTGCTCTGCATCAGCAGACTTACAATTGCATTGTTACCTACTATACATTTGATGCTGGCGGAGATCAGAATAATCTTAGACTTGCTTGTTAGTCCTGATTCTAAATAACGTTTAGAGAAGATACTAAATAATTAATTGAAACCAAAAAGGAAGGAATGCACTTAGTGCAAAAGTAGATAAATTAACAATCGCTTGAATTAATTAAACTTACTCTGTCTGTTGATCACAGGTGACGAATGAAATAAGTAATATCTTTGCAATCCTCCAGCCTCTATCCAAGATGAGCCTGCTTGTGACTACTAGGCACATGGAATTTAAGTAAAGCAGTCACTGTTTGAACAACTTGTAAAATATTCTTCTCTTCCAAAATGTCTAGAGCTGTGCAGAAGCAATCCTGTAAAATCAAAAGAGTATCACAATTATACCAGTGGAGTTCACAATTACAATACTTTGCGTGATAAAAAAAAAAGAGCTACTGTAACGAGTCACATAAAAATAAATTGTAATATAAATTGATAAATTATCAGAAGGTTCCACTTCTGAATCATGCTTATATAAAAAAAAATTAGCTATAATTTTAGCATAGGTATATTTCAGTACTACTAAAATTGCCTTATACGTACAACTATCTAAGGATTTTTGTCAACTATCAGATTCTACTCAACTAAATGCAAAGAATTTATCTCAAACCAAAACATCAATTAAATCACTATAAAATATTATCAATAATATTACAAAAAAATATCAAACTCAAAACAAAAACACCAGCCAATGGTTGCAATACTTTAAAAGTGATATGTAAAAGAAAACTCATTAAAGTCGGGACTGTAAAAGGTAAGATTCGTCTGAAAAATTTATTAACGACAAATAAAACAAATTTCAAATGAATTAATAATATAATTACTCTACAGTTCCTTCAAAGTTTTTCAATTTGCAAAATAAAACAACTTTATTTATTTCACTACGTCATTTTTCGAAAGTCATAGCAGTTAGAAAATTAAAGGAATGGCAAAGAGTGAAACAAATATACTTAGCTAACTATTCATCAATGAAATGGGTGTATTGCTATGCCTCAAAACTTGAAAAAAGGGCATCACATTTGTTTAAATTAGTAAGGGTAAATTGAAATGTTAAATAAAAGACCCTGTACACACAACCCCAAATACCTTGACATTCATGCACCAAATGACGGTGCCATTCATTCGGCATAGTAGAAATAAGATGAATTTCTAATTTGTTAGTTGAGATTCTATAAAATTATAAGACTATAAACGTACATAGTACATATTGTGTTGTTGAAATTAAATTTAACAATGAATTGGGAAAAACAAGAAAATATAATACAAATAAATCAGGAAACAAAATGGCTGCATGACGTCACAAGCGTTCTAGGCAATTAATGGAACACAGAACATAAGATGTTCGATTTAATGGCGGGAATTTCATTCTATTCCAAAATTACCGACATAAGTCAATTGAAATGCTATGATGAAGTCACATTATATAATACACATTTTCACGACTAGAGCAATAGGGTAAGAGGCATGACATCAAGAAAAAAATAAATAATTTGATTCTCATAGTATTAAAAATACTGAACAGAATGCCCTAAATTTTATGGAATGAAATAATGATATATTTACAAAATCAAAAGCTTGACAGCCAATGTGTAGAAAGGAAACACTGCACTTTACTGGCACTTAAGAACTAATGCAAGAAAGAAAAACCCAATACAGAATATCATCATCACAATTAGGGAAGGAGATAAGTTAACTTAAGCGCTAACCCATGTTTTTGTTTTCGGTAGGGATGTTGGAAAATGAGAAGAAATGGAGATCGTTTTAAAACACAGACGTGAACATACTTTCTACCGTCTAGTAGGCACAAAATCAGTCCCACAGCTATACTACAATACGTAAGTAACAAAAAAAATTGTTTCAAAACGAAACAACATCTTAAAAACAAGCTCCAAAACCAGAATATTAAACAATTAGGCACTTTTCTCAGTAACTATTTCCACAATCTTTAAAAGCATGTGGACACATGTTAATGCTTTTGTAAAATACTATTCTACGAGTTTCAGTTACTAATAGAGGCTCCAAAATTATTGTAACTAAATATCTGCATCCAATCGATAAGGATAGCCAGTATTGTGCTTATACATACTTTTAAACTACCTTTTATCCCCCTCACTGAATTTGTTTCGCGATTTGCTTTGTAGATTACAGGAAATGCATTTATAAACAATAAGGATTTTGAACAATTCCAACAGCTTTCACAACAGTCAATGTAACACAAATGTATGCACAGTAAGCATCTATTTAAATTTCAGAGGGAGTAAGTAACACCACCTACATGCCGAAAAAGGTCAACTACAGGTCTTACATGCCTTAAAATTTTCAATAATTCACCTATTAGGGAGATTGAGTGTACAGTTACCGATAACTATTTGTCCCATAAGCAGACGACACTTAAGTTACGCATGCTCCGAACAATTAATTTTATTTGTGGAGCATGCGCACCTTAAATTTCGTCTGCTTAGGGGACAAATGGTTATCGGTAACTGTACGCTCAATCTCCCTATTATTACAGGCGCCAAAAACATTACAACTTTTACAGAGGAGGCGGGGGAAAAAAAGAAAATAGATGTGGATGAAAATTTCCCTCTAATTTATGGTCTATAGTAAGAGCTGCTCAAGCTATCAACATTGTTAATAAATGGTAAAGTAAATTCCTTACGTAACATATAAATCATTTAGTTTCTTCCCGACAGAAAATAAAGTAAAACGTAAGAACCTATCAAGAGAACTATGCACAACCAAGAAATCGCAACGTTGTCGTGCATTCCACCTTCAACTGCAGTTGCTGACGACGACGATTTTCGTTGTACTGTGAACCTAGAATCTCTTAATAAATGACGGACTGTTTTTAAAATATTTCTCGCCTCAGGAAGCCCTTTCAATACATCATCACAAGTACAAAGATGCTCCTGGAAAAAAATGTGACAACAATCCTACTGTTGGTTTATGATATCAGGTCAAAATTCGTCATAAGGTGAGCATGAAGGTAATAATAAAAGAGTAAGAGAAAGTCTACAGCAACAAATATATCAAAAGGGCATTATTACTATTTTTTTATATATATATTTAGCTTGGTAAGAGGATGAAGAAAAATGAGAGATTTATATTGGAGGAAAACGCAAAATTAGTAATTAAGCTTGGCACAATAGCAAATCCTCGACTCTATTAGAATATTTATCTACTTCTCGTCTAAATTGTTCAACCATCTCTTAAATTACAACATATTTTAATAACTTTTTCTTTGGCTCAACCCAGTGATGACTTAATGGAAGAAATTTCTAAACACAGCTTAACATGCAAAAAGAAAAAATTTGAAGACAAACGACACCATTTTAGTGCAGAAATAAAGGCAAGAAGGAAAGGGAATAAAGGTCATCAAAATTATGAGTGATGGTGATCCCTGATTATGAAGTGCTGAGAGCAACAGCAAGCAAAGCTGGGATATTTAAGTAAAAAGAGTACAGTAACGCCCTATGGCCCGTCTGAAATAAGTCAGAGTTAGTTGGAGTTTCAAGTTTTGGAAACAAGTCTAATCTTCCGTAGATTAAAAACAAGGTATCAGCTCGTTGGGATTCTACCTTTATTAGTAATATATAAAATGTTAAACATTTCTCAAACGCATTTCAAAAAGTTAACATTACATCGATGTCACTTTAAAAAAACCTCTTTCTCAGGCTTTATTTTTAAAGTTTTACACCCTACCATTCTTGAGATCGATAAAATAACCATAACTACACTATCAAAAAAATTTGTACATACAAGTACAAATTAACACAACTACAACTTAACACTTTTAGTACGAACAACACAAAAAAAATTTTATTTATTGGAGGGTGAAGAAGAAAAACAACCCTGTCACACCATTGGCTGGTATTTGAAACCTGACACAATTTAGAAAAACCCAAAAAAAACCTCTTTTGGCACGTAAAAAAGGCATATAAATAAAAAAGCAGGAGTGTGGTACTCACTCGACATATATGCAAGAAAATGTGAAGTAAACTGGTGTATATACCATGATTAATATGTATTATATTTGATTCAGCAAACAATAGAAATTACGTCCGCAAAACAAAATTTGTCAGTGCGAGTTTAGTTATATATGCAAATTAAGGAATTACAGGTCTCTATATTTACTATTATTTATTTATCACGATTATCAAAAGTTAATTATATAGGATGGCCATAAGGGAATAAACGGTTGATGGAATATGCATTTTTTTTCTACAGGTATGTGCAACGAACAAGGTGACGGATGTCCGTGCAAGACGGGTGGATGTTAAAAGGTAAATTTAAATAGAGATGAAAAAGATAGGCTCACCTTGCAGTTAATTTTAATAATAACAGAGTACTTATTTAGGACTTAACCCGTAAGAATGCATCAGTCTCAAACCAGCCCTTGTACCAACAAGGAATAGAATCTAGGACAGACACAGGAGGCGGACAAGAGAGCAGGTAAGTGTGTTACTAAACTATGGGAACAAAATTGGGAGAAAGCTTGCAGAAAGGTGAGACAGGACATTCCACGATTATTCCCTACTTGATGGCACACCTTTACACACCCGTCATCACCAAATAATCAGATGCTCAAGCTCCTTCCCTAATAACTTGGAGGAGAGACTAGCACCTCAACCTGAAAATCTGTCCCACCTACGGATTTATTTCTGCTCCAGAAGTAATTCAACTAACGTCACATTCAACGTAAGACACATTTAAAATGTTTCTCTCCCACCAACAATGTTATTCTAGAACGGGAGATTTTAGGTGACCACTCATATAACATAATGCAGTTGATGATCATAGAATTCAAATGTCAAAAATTATAATTTAATGAGCCCCCGTTAGGACAAATGACAATGAATTGCATTAAAAAAAAAGTTGCGACTTTTAAAAGGGAATAGGAAAGAAGTTGCAGCTCGAACGGTTCTTCCACCTATCAAATTCGGCAGATATAAATCTATTTTTTGGGCCATCCTACATTTTAAGTATGCGAAAGAGCTACTAGTAGTACTCCGAGCATTCAAAGGACAATTAGAGATATAAAACTGTCATATAACCCAACAAGCGTATTATTGTTGTTAGCATGATAGTTAGTTAATTGTACGATGATGTTAAAATTCAGTAAATGCAACAACATTTCGCTACACCAAGCGACTTACAATCTCAAAGGAGTGAGGAAAGCATCTAGCAGAAAATTTTCTTGGCATTCAAGCAGGTGTTGACAAACAAATTCTCACCTTTAAATATCTATTATTTACATGCAAATTTAAGAGGTCTTGAATGCTTGAAACGAAAAATTACAATCACTCATAGTATTAGTAATGTACAACAAACACAAGTTAAACACAACACACATTCCAGTGCAGCAAACAAAATGTTCTACGTTAAGTTTTGAAGATGTTTTTATCAAAGTTACACATGCAACAACAATGAACATAAAATTATTATTATTACTACTTAGAAGCCAAGACAATCACATAATTACTAACAAACTTGAGAGTTTGGTACAAAAACATCATAACTGAAAGATCTCAATTTTATTTTCACAACGAAAAAAATTTACGACAATATGTCACCCGTTATAGCCATCACTCGATTGGTGGTTAAAGTATCAACCAATATTTATGAAAAAACACCAGTAATGAGTGATACCCCAGGGAGTCTAAAGTCTAACCCCAGTAATAATCCCGTTAACATCTACTAATATCGGGAGAAGGGGGAGAGCACGAAAACAGGAAATTAAAAGGACATTAAAAATGTAGGAGGGGAAAAGAGGGAAGGGGCGTTTATAGGATTTTTGAAAAACGGACATTTGCAAATTTTCAGAAAAAGTTAAAAAAAAATATCAAAGTATATGATAGTGGACAAAAATGTAATATTATCTTACCTCTGGTACACCAATCCTTCTACAAGCTTCTAAAAAATTTTCAATATTCCGACGACATTTCGCTATTGTCAGTTTTGGCTAAAAAAAAAAAAAAAAAGTCATTTTTTTTACCCTCTCTGTCTCAATTAAAAAAAATGAACTTAAAATACCAACAATAAAGAGAAAATTACCACAGCTGGCGAAGGAACATGAATACTAGCCACAGATCGTGGCCTCACATGATTGGCTAAATGACAAAGTACTACTCCATCAGTAAGAGCAGATGACAGATCTTCTGGCAAAGTTACTTTCAATCGCATTTCAATAGCCTTTAAATTAAAGGAGAAATTCTTCAAGCAAACTGTACTGAACAAAATAAAAAAACTACAGCAAATCTTACAAGTCTCAACTGTTGAATGTGTTCCTTCTCTTCACGTGCCCGTTCCAACTCTCTCCTGATGGTATAGGTACTATTGACATTTGGTGCAAATTTTGAAGAATAATTATATCTCGAATTCCCGTGAAGAATTGTACCATTAAGAGGAGGCGGCGGCGGACTGCGAGGTGTATACGCGTGAGTAGCGGACATGGTGGAGGAAGAAGGAGGTGGTGGTGGCGGCAGCGGTGGTGGTGGTGGAGTAGGAGACAATGAACCATGATCCTCATGACTATAATGCTCAGATTCCGCACAAGTTCTCAGCGGGCTTGTTCGTGACTGGGACATAAAAGAGCGAGAATGAAAATTTAAGAAGATAAGAGCTGCCATTTTCTATCTCTAAACTAACCTTGACATACGATAAGACTGCTTCTTTCTGTAACTGCTTCTGTTTACGTTTTTCATCTTCAATTCTTAGTTGAGAAATTTGTGACTCAAACATATGTGGATGTTGCTGCTGAGAGTAGGCATCAGGTTGTCGACCACCATATTCCTCTTCCTATTTTTTTTTTATAAATAAACGATTAAATACCACTCATAGGATCTGTGAGTTTCTATAAAGGATTTGCATGAAACCTTAGGGCCTGTAGCTCCCAACCTAATTTTACCACAGAACCTTTATACAATTTCCCACAACGACACATGATATTTTACAAACAACTCCATGTACATTGTAGGCTAATAAACCAGATTCAATGACATTCATTAGACCAATCAAAACGAATTCACGGATTCAACGGGAGACATCTCAACCAATCTATCCGAAACTGCCAAAAGGGGATCCAACAAAGTCAAAACATAAAATAGCCACCGTGTTGATTTTATTGCACCAAGCGCTTTCTGATTAAGAAAATGTCTTTTACAAATACTTACAATACTGATATGATTAGGAGCTGGCGCTCCAGCAGGCGGTGATCTGGGAAAAGCACTCATGTCCATTTTTATCGTACCATCTGGAATGGAAATCCTGAAAATGGAAGCGATATTAATATTCGATATTACCCCTAATGATACTTGTTAGTGAATGTCGTCAAAGCAGACTGAGAAATAAAAGCCACAATGCATTCAACAAGTCAATGACATTCTCAAGACATACAGAAAGAAAGAGAAAGGGGGTAGAATTCAAACGAAAAATAAACCAATGACATAAGCACGTAATAAAAAGCTCTTCAATGTGTATGTGTGCATGGTGCACAAACATTCCCAAATTTACGGAAAAAAACAATAACAAATGTTTTGCTAAACCAAACATGTAAACTCACCCAGCCCCAGTATCTAACTGAGTTCGACGATAAATACTATTATTTTCAACACTCCTTTGTAATTTGAGGGCCTCCTTGTATTCACGGTATGTTTGAATATGTCCAAATGGATTCTCATTCCTCTCATTTACTGCCAGAGGGATACAACTAGTTGTACCCTCAGGACCATCACTACAATTAAAAAAAGTCTCTTTCTGGTCGAGGATACTAGTGGGAGATGAAGCATTAACAGTACGCTGAGAACTAAAATGAAGGGATGCAAAAACAAGGAAATAAAATAATATAAACCAAAAAAAAAAAAAAAACACCAAACCAAACCATAGCGAATCACTCCTCTCAAACACACTAAAATTAACTTATTCACTAAACGTGCACAAACAACTCTTGATTTTATTTACCTGTTTCGCCTGACTTCATTTTGCTGATGTTCTAGAATTTTGGCCGCTGCTTTACGGCGCTCATCGGCAAGTAATGCCTCATCTTGATCATCACCATCAATTAATTTAATATCATTTCTACTTTTAACATGACGCTTTAACAAATCCTATAAAATGAACACATAATAAATACATTAACTATGATGATGCCTCATTCAAAAACCACAAAAAATTTTTCACCTTATTTAATTCATTTTCAAACGCAATATCTGAATTTGGACTAAGGGTGCTAGGCGTGCTGAGTCCTGTTACACTTCCATTCAAAGAAAATTCATTTGAGAGATGATTATTTTGAGTAACAGCCTGTTGAGATAACGAAGGTGGGAGAGAAGATATCCGATCGAAATTGGGAACAGGAACAAATGTTGGTTGATTATTTGTTAATTTGTGAGAGTCTTTATCTCGATCTAGTCTTTTCTCTTTTGTTACTTCAGCAACTCGTAATGCATATTTTCGTATGTCGTCATTGTCGCTTGAAAGCTATAGTAGCAATAAATTCAATGCTTCTTTTTCACTAAATTTACTCTTAATACAATTAAACAAAGATTAAATCAATAAATTTACCTCTTGCGAATCTTGTGACCAACGTTTATCACCTTCTGACGTACAATAACCCGAATCGATAGGTGGACGTTTATACCTATGCCTATTTTCTAATGTAACACCATTAATCCTGTGATCCACACTGGAGATGATAATAAATATATATTAAAATATTAAAAAGAAATCGTAATTTGTTTTAAACTCAATAATTTGAGCAAGGCAACCTCGTAGTCCGCCTTTGAGATCTCCTGTAATCTGACTCCGCTCCAAGAACACCTCGTTTTCTGTCCTCTTTTTGAGCCTGAATATCCAGGAACTTAAAGATATGTATTCTTCCTCGAGTACATAACTAAAAATGAAGATTAATATTAGCCAAAGGCAAAGGAAGAAAAAGAAACTAAATCACGATAACGTACATAAGCTGGTGGACAAGACAATGGATTGTTGTCTAAAATTAATTCAACTAAACTATCCATGAGCCGCAATCTAGATGGCAACTGTACTATCCTATTACCAGAAATATCTAAGAAGATCAAATGTAAAGCTGTGATTTCTGGAAATATATAAACACAAAATGGAAGCTTACTTACAGAGGATGATCATTACTTAAAAAGAAATTTCAACAAACATACCAAGAGGGAGTTCAACCAAAAGATTCCTCCTTAAATTTAAAGATTGTAAGGAATTCAAAAATCCTATTTGTGGAGGAAGGTGAGAGATCTCATTACAACTGACATCCTAGAGGTCGGAAATCAATTCAAGGTGAGAAAAAAATAAATAATGCTAAGCAACAAACGAATAAAACTGTAACATACCAAGGCCATTAATTTCTGCAATTGTCTTATTTCTTCAGGCAAAGATACTAACTTATTGTGACATAATATTAGCACTTGAAGTGACTGCAGTTGACAAATGCAAGGTGGAATAACTGCTAGTTGATTACGGCTGAAGAAATGAAAAAAAATGTACAATTACAAACAAAGTGCAACCTCGGTTAGCAAACAACAAAAACTGGTCCCGGTTTTTGAACAACACATCTGTAAGCAGAAGAGTCAGTTTTACCATAGTCTAGACCAGGGGTGGGGAACCTGCGACCTTTTGGCTACTGTACTAGCCTTTACATACTACACTCAGATAAATGAATGTGGCCTTCAAAAATGAAAAGGTTCCCCACCCCTGGAATCAAAGCAGCTTTCTGTTCAAATCTGCGATGCTTTTTCGTGATTTTCTGCGAGTTTTTTTATATACATGACTATTGACTCTCTTTCCTTCCATCTCCTCGCCACATTCCACTTACAGCACGCCATCAAAACTCCTTCGAACAGATAAAAGTGAAGTTTCCTATGTATACTGCCCAGATGAAATTTCCTGTGTTCATTTTTTTGTTTAAGATTCCATGTATTTTATTTCTTTCTTATACGATGTTATACTCTTATACTAGTAAAAGTTTAAATAAGCAATCATCTGGGGTTCAAGAATAGATTATCCATTTTACATTAATCCAAAATGGGGAAATCGCTTCCGTTTTCGAACAACATTTAAGAACGACTTAGTGTTCGAAAAGAGACGACGTTCTATTGCAGAAGAATGTCTGAGTATTTTCACATACCTTAAATTAAGATGGATTAAGCATTGTAACTGATTTATGCTATCCGGTACACTACGAATTACATTATGATAACAGTCAACTTTCTCGGCAGAAATGAAATCACAGACCTCTCGAGGAAACTCGGACATACGATTCTTAGAAAGATCTGAAATCAAATAACACTAAAGATTAAAAATAGTAGTGCTTTTAAGAGAAGGAACTGCATCAAAGACCAGGGTTAGAGACCTTGGAACTGAGCATCATGAACCTTACAACAAAATGATAATATTTATGACAGGACATTAATTAAACTCAAAACAGACATGGAGTAAAAAAAAAGGTAAACTAGTAGACAAGCTAAGACAATAAATGAATGAACAATACTTATAGTAATATCCAAGATAAACTTTCACAAAGAAGAATGACTTATCCTAACTCTATATAATTGTAAATCTTACAGAGATAACTAATGCGCAACTCATGTCAATTCCAAAGATATGTGGAGTAAATAATATGATACTGGAAATTAAAATAAACATACAAATTTTTTTTCCTTCGCCCACTAAACAGAAATCGTTGATTCTAGGATATCAAAGGTCAGAAATTATCTAGTGGTCACATGATCCTCCCTTCTGACTAGAAGTTTAGGCCTAACATTAAAAACCTAAACAACAAAACTAGAAAAATAACCCTTTTTTCTTCGTGTTACTAAGACCTCGAGAATTACTTTCGTTTAGTAATTTTCGCATCCTGAATCCTTTTATACCCATAGTAGGCGTTTAAGGATGGATAGATGACATCTGCACCAGATTCTACTTATGTGACAGAAGGTTGACTACTTTTAAGTCCTTCTTATCAGGGAGGGAGAGAAACTACCAACAAATGAATAAAAGATTTTCAAAATCGTTAGTCAAATGGCCTATTAAAATACTATCACAATTATCAATACAGTTACGAAAGAAAGTTGAAGGCGAAGTTCTCAAATGGAAATGAGTATCTTCATGCACGAAAAAAAAATGCAAAAAATCATAAACATTTAATTTCCTGACCTATATCTCTCTTAAGAAAGAAACCCGAGAAAGACAATAAGTAGTCCTTAAGGCAAAATTTATACCGGGGTATTAGGTTTTATCAAAACAGCGCATTTTATGAACAGTTCTTACTGTCAACGTCAATATAAAAAAAGTGAAAGTGAAAATAAAAAGGACGTGTTCAACGTTGCCGGAACTGTTATTTTTAAAAACAACAAATTTGACAAAACAATTTACTAGATCAGCTTGCATCAATCACTGGTGTTAGTTGCACATCTTCAATTGGAAAGTTATTTTTTGTTGTTGCTGCTGTTGTAGCCTGCACATGAAGGAACAGCACAAGGACAGTTTGTTGTAATTAGGGTTAAAGACAAATTAGTATGCCAATCAATTAGGGCGACAATTATTCAAGGATTGTCAAAAGCATCTCGAATAGCACGCATGTCTTTCCCAAGTAGGAAGTAGCTACAAATACTCTACGGTCTGGAAAAAATACGATGTCTCATGACAAGTATGCACAATTTGTAATTAAATGTTTCCCCCTCTCCCACCTAAAACCTTTAACTTGCACGTGTGCCCTGCACACTCTTTTCAAAAATGTAATTCATGTTAATGCGCGGATCGGTTTATTGCGTTGGACACACCAGTTCTCGTCTGATCACTGAAGTGAAGCAACGCAACCCCAGCTAGTACTAACATGGGTGGCCGCTTGGGAAAACTGCGTACCGCTAATACCCAAAAATCGTCACATTATTATAGTGTCTGTGCAGTCTCTGAATTAGAAATATGCAGTGGACGAGGCTCTAGTGACCTTGTAATTGAAGGGTCCTAAAACACCAACAAAGCAAAGTTAGTGCGCCTCACTACATTAACCACGTACATGGTTTCAGATTCGAGCCTGAACCGAGGAAGCTGGCCTCTCGTGAGAGAGGTCCCTAGTGCACCTTCCGTCAGATGGGAAGCCCTTACTACAGTACGTGGGGAGTAAAATGCATGTGTAATTCGGCGACGAAAAAAACCCCAAGTGGAGAATAACATGCCCCAGCGAATCTAAAATAGGTTGACGATAAATAAGCAAAAAAGGGGGTTTCAGTAGTAGGTTGTGTCAGCAGGTTGCCAAATGGGCCAAACATTTACCCCGTTGAGTAAAAATACCGTCCAACAGATCACTCATGTGTCCCAATGGGACAAAAATGAGCCCCCGATCCTGCCATAGGCTGAAAAAGGAGTTAGGGATGATTATATTTGAGTTTATGATTATAGACATTAGTGAGCAGATGACAAGGATTTCGCAGCCTCTTCTGACAAACCACGGGCAGTGGGCCAAATATTTACCCTGGACTAAAACGAAAATTCACAAATAACGCATTACGAAACAGATAAAAAACACAAAGAAAGAAAGGATAAAAACGTGGTACTTTTGATAACAGGTTAAAGCAATAACTGGTTGCTAGGTGGTAACCGTGTTGGTCCTTTGTACAATATACCAATAAAACATCAACCATCTCACCTGTGTGTGTGTGAGAGAAAGGAGGCGGAGGCGCATTTTTACAGAGAGAGAGAGACCTGGAATTATCTTATTGCACGGCTCACAAGCTAAAAAGCAAATAATCCATTCATTCAAAGCCTTACGTGGGGAGACACCGTGGGACATAAAAAAGGCTCTGGTTAATTGCCACATAAACACCAAACGAACACAGAACAAGAGAAATAAATATGTATGAAAAAACCATGGTGTAAACCACGTCATATTTCACAGCTTAAAATTTATCTCTAAGTTTAAGGAAGGAATACGGCTGACAGTTCATTTTGAAAATATTTGTGGGAGAAAAAAATGGTTAGCCAACAAAATTCGTCAGAAATGAAGAATTTTGACTGCCAGCGGATAATTTCTAGTTATTTTCATTGCACAACAAGAACAAAAAATTATAATTGAAAGCAGCTGTCAAAGTAGAACCAGTGACCCCCAGAAAACAAATATTTCACTTTAACGACATTAAAACGTCTCAATTTTTATATGAGAGAAACTTTTAAGGACATCCAGAGTGCTCAACTATGAATGAGTAATGCTAATTCTACTGAAACTGACCTCTACCCTCCCGTCCACTTTAACAGATTGGATATCCCGCAAGTGTTAGATATCCAGGATTGGAGAAAAGCAAAGACAGAAAAGGGACTGACCACAACAGCAGCAGAAATAAAGACAGAAACTAAAAGATAAGACTTGGGAAGAAACGAAGAGAGAGGAGTGGGCACAAGTGATAACTTAAATATGACTGCTATCAACCTGATGTCCATGACCTTTATGAATACAGTAGGTGGCTGAATATATTTCACCGCGAAGTCCAGATGGGGACGTTAAATAGTTCCAGCTTCGATCCTGGACCGAGGTAGTTTGGCTTTCGACACGAGAGAGCCCCCGTGCAAAAGAACCTTTACTACAAGGAAAGCAAGGAGCTCGCCCCTCTCCTGGTGTCGGTGGAGGAAAAGTGTCACAATAAATAACTAGGCCGACGATAAATAAGCATAGGGGTTGCAGCATTAGGTTTGGGTCAGTAGGCTGCGTTAAACACCGTTCAACAGATCGGTCGCATCTCCCACTGGGCCAAACAAGGGCACCCGACCCTATCGTAGGCGGCAAAAGAGAGTAATAGAAGAAAACAAATGTTAACAATGATCAAGCAAATCATACGCTAATTTATGCTGCAACTTCTACTTGTAATATAGAAAACCTGCAAGGAAAAATGGTTAAATTAAAGTACTGCCTACGGCAATATTGAGAATTTAATATAAATGTTTCGCAGGTGAAATCAACCACCTGGATATTACCAAACACCGTCAACATATGGCTTGCAACAAAGACCTACTGCCTATTATGATAAAAGTCAGTGATCTCGCTTATCTTCATTACACCTTCCTTTCTTTCAATTTTATGGGCGTGAAATAAAAACAATATCATACAGTGGCCATCATTCATATTTCATAAGCTACCTTTTTCCTTTTTTTTTCTTAGTGGACGTCGGCCAACTAACGTTACCTAAAAGATCTAATGTAAACTCTTTTTACTTGTCATCCAACAAGATGTATAACGTTCAGAAAACACAAATTTCGCTTTAAAGTATCAGGATGACCTAATACTCAACGTTTAAAAAAGGAGGCTTTTTGCAGCGACTAAACAACGAACTACAGAAATGAGAGAGAGAGAAAACTTAATCTAGAAACTTTTAAGTGTACTCAATTATCAAGTGTTTTAATCTGTACAGTATATGAATAATGAATGGTGCAATTTGTAATTGGTCTGTGTTATGTCACTCAGCTGTGAATGAATATTCTATGAAAGCTAAATACTTGTAGAGGCTACTACTTTTCAGGCTAATTTCTAAATCAAAGAGTTTCACTACTCACAGTACTGTTATACATAAAATAAATTTAGGTTAACGAAATTCAAATTCATGAGGTACAACGCACAAAAATGTAACCTAACTAACACAACGGAAGTCTGACATCTGTGCAGCGAAAGATTAAAGAGACTGACATATGAATTCATTGCAAAAATTAGTCTCAAGACATTTAATTAAACTACTGAACCATTCTATAGTTTTGAACATGCAGTATTTCTGTCTCAACCACACCACTAAAAAGATTAAAATAAAAATTTAGCCTACGTAACTTAAACGCTTTTTACCTGAAAACATTATGTCTAGGTAAAAAGAAAATACAGTATACTGTACTGCAATTATTTAAATATTCATTTAGACTCTATACACAATTAAAACATATATAAATTGACTTTTTAATAATTTCCGTTGTATTCTGTCGATGAACTGAAGAACGGACACTCAAAAGGGTATTCGAATGCTACTAGTTTCCCACAGGATAACAATATGTGGTAACAAATGGTGTGTGCGTGAGTATACATATATAGTCATCAGTATCACTAACTTTTTATTATATCAAGGAAATCCTCGTAAAAGGAAGCGTGTCTGTGTCCGGTATTCAGATTCGAAACACGGTACACTCCTAAAATAGCGAAGGCAATAGAATGCACTAAACAATTGGTAAACTTACCGACTGAAACAGTGTCGTACAAATCATATTTAGAAGCAACTTTCGGAAATTCTTTTAAATTCCGTCCACTTAAAGCCAATTCACCAGTTGAAAGAGCTTCTTCCAGTATTCTTTCTAATGATCTTGTTAACTGACTGTTATTTCGACCGCTGTTCACACACAACACAGCAGCCATGTTGTCTTTCCATCATTCTTTTCACAAAAAGTCAAAGCAGCGGAACAACAGAAGGCACGTGAAAACTACGGTGTCCTATAAGGGACCATACAAATCGAGAAGAACAATTGCATCACTAACCCGCCAATTTCAAAACAAGTGGTTCTAAAATTCAATAGTAATTTAATTATTTATAATTAATAAACAATTACTTTTCCTATTTTACACTTCTATTTCATCTCATACATAAATCTCAAATGTGTATAATACGTAAAACAAATTTTGCTTACGACTTTCACAAAAATTCAGTATTGTTCTATTTAATTAAGATACAAAATAAATCTAGAGTTATACACATTATTTTAAAATTTATTTTCTTTTAGCAGCTTTAGTACTTGTAGATTCTAAACTCTCTTGATATTGCCTTATCAATTCCTGCTGAACGTCAGCCTGACATGGTGAATAACGACAATATTCCATTGCAAATTCTCCTTTCCCTTGGGTAGCAGATCTTAACTCCGTTGAGTATCCAAACATTTTATTCAACGGGACCTTTAGACAAAATATATGTAAATCATAACTTTTAAAAATACCGTGGAGTTAGAAATGAAAACTGATATGGCGTGACGCAACTATTACCTCAGCATAAACGGTGAACCAGCCTTGATTCCTATCAGTTCCACAAATAATTCCACCTCTTTTGGTCAATTGCCCCATCACAGTTCCTTGGAATTCCTCTGGTGCAGTAACCTCAACAGTCATAATTGGTTCCAGCACATGCCAAACTCCATATTCATAGACTGCAATACAGCATATATCGATAATTAACTAAAGAACACATTGCATATCACTATCTTTCGAAAAAAACAACGCCCAAGAGCCAAACGAGTTTACTTATGTAAATAATGTTACATATACAGTATCTACCATGCTTGATTGCGCCCTGTGCTGCTAGAATAAACGAAATTTCATTGGAATCGACAATGTGATGATCACCTATAAAATCAAATCAGACGTGGCATTAAGTGATATTATAAAGAAGGGACCCTATAAAGAAAAATAGTAGTATAGAAAAAAATCACTGCTTGCCATCCAGTAAACGAAATTTGACACCAGCTATTTTATGACCAGTAAGTATTCCTTTTTCAGCTATCAGTTTAAATCCTTTTTCAATTGCTGGGATGAAATTTTTTGGTATGTTGGTACCAATGGTTTCATCAGAAAACTCAATATTTGTGTTACGTTGGGGTGGTAGAGGCTGCAATTCAACAAACCGGATTAGAAATGTGATTTTGAAGATGATTTGAAACATAGATGAGCAAAGTTGTACAGACTTCTAAAATGCCTATGACTCGACCAAATTGACCAGCACCTCCATGTTGTTTTTTATGAAGATAGTCAAATTCACAAGGTTTTACTAATGATTCACGAAAAGAAACTTTAGGTTTTCCCAGGATAGTCTCGCAATTATATTCTTTGAACGTTCGTTGAGCATAAATCTCTAAATGAAGCTCTCCCATTCCTGCAGCTACTGTCTATAAATAGAAATAATTTCCATGAAATTAAGATATAGAGGAAAGAGATACAGTATTATGAACTTACCTCCTTGTTATCCTCATCCCAGTATACTCGAAAAGTAGGATCTTCTTTTGTGAACCTAGCCATAGCTTTTGCAAAATTATCTTGATCTTTATTATCTTTTGGCTTGATTGACATAGAAATCACAGGATCAGCCACATAGATGGATTCCTAACATTGAATAAATTATATAATAAAATAATTATAATTTGATATACAGATATAATATTTAATGAACATTACCATCGATAAGGAGGATTTGGAATCGGTAACGAAAGAATCTCCACTTGCACAATCAATTCCAAAAAACGCACAAATATCACCAGCAAATACTTTTTCGACATCTTCCATTTGGTCGGCATGCAAACGTACAATTCGTGACGCCTTCACCTTCTTCTTTGTTCGTGTATTGTATATATATTGACCACGTTCAAGCATTCCTTGATAAATCCTCATATATGTAAGTTGTCCAAAACGACCTGCCTAATTTTTTTACGAAATACTTTATAATAAACTATGTATTATCAAAAGCTTGATAATATAAAACGATTTACCTCCAATTTGAAAGCCAATCCAATAAATGGATTGTCGTTATTTCGAGCTGGGTTCATTTTTAATTTTTCATTGTCGCCGCTAGTAACAAAGTTACATACCCAAATTTACTTCCAAAGTTTGTCAATAAATTTTACGAGTTTTAATTTAAAATTTGCTTACGATGGCTTTTCCAAAAGTGCAAAATTTTCAACTTCAGAAGGATTTGGCAAATATTCAATAGCGCCATCAAGAAGCGGTTGTACTCCTTTGTTCTTCAAAGCAGATCCAATGAAAACGGGAGTAAATAACCTTTTCAAACACGCCCGACGAATTGCCGCCTTAAATAAATCGTTATTTACTATCATTTGTGAAACGGTACAGACACTTTCATTAAACCTCTTACTTTTAGCTCCTCTTCTGTAGGTTGCTTTTCATTTAAAAACATTTCACCCACAATGTCATCCACATTTGCCACATGTTCTACATAAATGACATGGCATTAATTTAAAAATTAATTACAATTTGAAAGAAAAAAAAAAGAAAAGTTACTTTTATAGTTTACCAAGAAGTTCTTCACGCCTTTCTTCCACTTCAGTTTTCATATTTGCTGGTATTTCATCCTTAATGAGGTTACAACCAAAATGTCCTTCAAAATACAGAGCTTGTCTTTGAATGATGTCAATTACTCCTTTAAACTTACTTTCTAAACCTATAGGAATTTGAACTAATGCTGCATTGTGTAGTAACCTGCTCCTGTATCATAAAAGTAAGGCGTAATTATAGTCAATCAAGTTCAATAGTATTATTCTTATTAGCCATACCTCAATTGCGACACTACTCGATACGGATTTGCTCCCATCCTGTCTAATTTATTGATGAATGCGACACACGGTACATTATAACGTTTCATCTGTCTATTCACAGTGAATGTTTGACTTTGCACACCTCCAACTCCACAGAGTACTAAAACTGCTCCATCAAGGACACGAAGAGCTCTTTCAACTTCAACTGTGAAATCGACATGTCCTAAACATGGAACCCTCACAATTAAATCAAGGTTTCAAAGTGGCAAAATACAAAGGAGCGAGCTATCGTGTAAATTAACCTGGAGTATCAATAATATTTATATTATGATCTTTCCAAGTAGTGTAAGTAGCAGCTGATTGAATGGTAATCCCTCTTTGCCGTTCCAACTCCATGAAATCCATAGTTGCTCCCACATTATCTTTACCTTTGACTTCATGAATCTCACTAATCTTTCCCGTATAGAATAAAATCCTTTCGGTCAACGTTGTTTTTCCGGAATCTATATGGGCTGATATCCCAATATTTCTAATATGATCCAAGTCTTTGTGAACAACAGAGCCCTTTTTTATTCATACAAACATTCATATAATTTAAAGAAATAGATTTTGTTCGCATGCATTTTATGACTCTTTCAAATATAAAGCAGGACTTCTTACATCTTTAAACGCTGATGATGCCCATCTCACATCTCCGCTGATGATCTACAAATGTCACGATTGCATCACTGTACGCTTCGCTTTAATACAAACCCAGTGAAGGAATTAAGTAAAATGCATGCACGAAACCTACTGCACTTACTTGTTTTAATGTTATTTTGACAAAAGCACGCTTAGGAGTAGAAAACCCCAATCTTCGAGTCGAATTACTAAACATATCGGAGTATATAGGAAATAACGACTAGGCGGCAGAAATCCACATGGCACCAACATGCAAATGAACCGGATGACCAGTAGCGCTACCTGTTATTCATTGCTGTAACCAATACCAATGACCTGAAGATGCATGGTCTGGAATAACCCTGTTGTTTACAGTTATTGTGCAATAGGGCAGACACCATGCAATATTATAACCATCAAAGCATTAATTTTCCTGCCAAAATTTCTATTTTGGTTGTATAATGCGGCGTTGGAACACGTGGGGTAGGCCGGCGTCCTCCCACAGACAACAAAGCCAATATTCCTGCGGGTTCCAGACGCCTGGCTGGGGTTCCCCCCAATCAGAGCATGTGCAGTGGATCCGCAGACCCGATCCTGCCACAGGCGGGATAAGGGTATGATGAACTAGAGTTTCAATTACAGTATAACCCATTCAATATCAATAGTTTCGATCCTTGCGCAAATATACATGGTGTTTGATCAAACTGGACCATTGTTATCCTGGTTAGGAGACAAAGGTGAGAAGATCCTTTGCTATTTGCTTTTTCCCCCTCGACCGAACCCGTCCACAACCATGTAATCAAGACATCATCAGATTGTCACCGTATTTCCCGTGTTATATCTGGAGGTACTTCACACTACTAATTAAAAGAACCATATTTCGAATAAATATTATATACTGTATTAGATCTAATTTTAATATAATTTGTACAAATAATATTATGATTTCTCGTTACACTTCGGTAACATTCAATATTTCCTTGCAATTTCATACAGAATAATGTAAAAAAAAAAATGTATGCTTCTGCTGCTAGCATATACGAATTTTAAACAAAAACATTTCGATATTTACGAAACTTCATGAAAACTGTATACGAAATATATTTAATAATCATTTTATGACAATTTTGAGGCAAATAATGGCGACTTCTTTACGAATTCGTTTAATTTCTGTTTAAATAACTCGCTAGTTATTGGCTTACCAAGTTCACACATTGGATTTTTTACGACGTATTCAACAAAAATCTATATTAGAAACATTATGTTAGAAAAGTAAAATACGAGTATTTAATTTTTCCAATTATATTTTACCGTGCTATAGATCTGTTGCAGAAGATCTCGTGCATTAGACGACGCAATATCTGTGTTTAGAATAAACTTTAAGCCTGAAGGTGTTTCATAAAAGTTGAGTTTATATTTGCTAGTTTTAAAAGACATAAAGCCCTCTTTGCTGTAAAAGTATTAAAGCATGGTGTTGTATTATTATAGTTGTAGTATGAACCATATTTTGAAATCATTGTCATCTTTTGTTTCTTGGGAATCAGTTCAATATTAATTACCAATCTGTTGGAGATATTTTGTCCACAAATGACTTGAGAGAAAACAACATTCCATACATCAACTTTGCTTCCTAGAAATATCATTAATGCATTACTGATGTGCTACCTGAATATTTATAACAAGGTAAACAAAGCACTTGGTTAGTACGACAGAATAGTATTTCTCAAATGAGCAGTTATAATTAAAACTGCAAACGGAATAATAACTACTAGTGACAACCTCACACCGGAGGTTTCAGCGCATATGACAATGTCCATATACAGTATCTACTGTATACTAGCGCTAGACATATTACTCAACAAATACATGCAAAGAATCACCTGACTACATCTCGTTCAAATATTACCTCTTCTTGCACCATCTCACTGTACTTTCGCCTGTTCCATTCTGTATAATATAATAACGTACCATGACGATCAAACATATAAAAATTGTAAATTGTCATTATATCTCAACTTTAAAAATTTGGTACTTGACACACCGCAACAAGGCCTGACATCTAGTGGCCATTTTGTACACTACAAAATTCTCAATTGCACATGCGCTACAGCTGAATTTGTCTTACAGAATTTGTGGTCAGATATACAAATATTGACACAATGCCATGAGTGTTAAAATATATATGTACATTAAGCTTCAGTTAAATTTTTTTCCTTCATTTCTAGACTATCTCTAAAAATATTGTCATATTGAAGCACTTGTTTACCTGCTTCCGAAAGAAGTGCGTGTGCCCGTGCCAATGGAATGTACCGCATTCTGTGCACGTGCAATGCTCAGTCTCCGCATTCCAATTTTAGATAAAGTGAATGGGAGATAAAACGAATTTTTAGTTTTTGTTGCTGAGAACAGTAGTTGTAAGACTCAGGAAATATGAAATGCAGGGGAACTTAGACGTGGCCATATGATGACAGCAATTAAGATATTCGTGTCAATGGCCAAAAATATAACTGATGATAAGAAAACTGGTCTTGTTGGCTATTTTGTTACTGTCTCTTACTCAGGTAGTCATACTTAGAAATTTTTATCATTTACTTACATTCTAATTCTAATTGTATACACTGCAAGCAGCCCTGATAGGCCAAATTGGCAGTGGAGAGCATGACTCTCATTCCTAATTACTAAACAATTGAACCCCAAAGGAACATCTCATCTGCCATATATTGCATACCTGCTATAATGACACCTTCTTGCAGAAACTTCCTCACATTATCCTCACTAAGAGCATTCCATTGTCGAATGGCCCTTGGAAGAAAAGACCAGTGGATGATCATTTCTCCCCTTATAGTCTGCAAGGGATAAGCTTCCACCTGGAGTACCCTTGTACCCTATTTTCAACAGTCTGTGAAAAAGCTGCTGTCATCTAGATGTACACTGCTAGAATGAAAGATTAAACGAAATGCTTAGGGTAGGCCGGCATCCCCCATAGACAACAAAGCCAATATTCTTGCGGGTTCCACATGCTTGGCTAGGGTGACCCTAGTCAGAGCATGTTCAGTGGACTCGCAGACCTGACCCTGCCACAGGGGGATAAGGGTATGATGATGATGATGATTTATAGCACTAGCTCATTAATACATAAGCAATTATGTCCAGCCATGTAACTTGTAACATATTAAACCTTTAAACGACAGGAGTCAGAAAAAAGACTAAAGTAGTGAAATCCAGGACGAATCCAATCTGGAAAGAAGTAAGTCTCTTACCCTAATAATATTAAAAGCTTAGGGAAATCAAGTCCAAGTTATTCCTGATGTTAATATAAGCAATACATATTAAAATTTAATCAAGTTCCTCCTCATCGTTATTACATTTGGTGTATAGACCTTTATATTTGATGTGCATGCGGAGAAAGATGATGAAACTTTCGTCTTTGTTATAAAAAGGGCATCCCGTTGTCCTGATTTGAAAACCAGGTAACGTTGATATAATTTTATGACTATTTATTATTAAAAGCAACTTAAAGTTGTTACGCTTATTTAATATGTATTTATTTACGACTGAAGAAGTAGAGTTATAGGATGGAATGAAATCTCTGTTAAAAATGTATTAGACTTTACATCGAGTATTTCGTTGAACGAATATGAACTAACTCTTCTTGACAAGTTTAATAAGCCAACTCCTGTGAGTACCTCCTATGACAAGATAAAAATTATATGCTGAAATATTTAAATCATTATATTTTTCAAAGGGTATTTTACAATTAAAGTTTAATCGCATGGAATACTTCATAAAGAACCTGGAGACAAATGGTAATTTATGTATTAACTCAATATAAAATTTATATAAAAATTATTATTACGTTAGTATTAAAAACTAACAAGCTATTTAATTCATTACAGTGAATGTGAGTGTCGTCTATTTGAAGAGAAGCGTATGCAAATATTAGAATATGATATCTAGATTTTAGTATCTTTTATTTTTTCTTAGTCCGTTAAACACAATGGCTATTTTATTATCGATGTTTACCGCGCTGAAGGGTTGCCAAAAAGTAAGTAATTTCAAGAGCTTGAAGAAATGGTAGCTGCCGAAGTGTTTTATCCAATTATATTATGCATTACTATAGTGGATTTAGGAAATATTTCAAGATGCACTAAAAAGAACCAGGAACTAGTTGATTGTTACTTCAAGGCCAGTTTTGAAGATGCGAAGGTTTGATTGAGATTTAGTGGAATCAAACTTAATAAATAGCTTACCTTTATGAAACTCACTGGGGTTTTTGCTGGTAGTATAGTGGAGGCATATGCTATATTCCTTATGTTTTGCTTAGCAATTGTGGCCCCTGAAGCAAATATTTCAACTGCTCCGCCTCCCTTGTGATAACTGGATTTCCTTGTGTGTCCATGGATTAACTAGATCATACACTCAATTTGGGCTTGGGCTTGTACATAATAAACGTTCTTAAAGAATAAAATCAGTATATATTCTACAATCAGCTGTTTACAATACTGCCTTAGCTTCATTTTTATTACTTATAGGTCACAACCAGTGTTGTTAAACGAAATGCAAATCCTTCCTGGAATGAAAGATTGAAGTTACCACTTAATGTAAGGATGGAAATTACTTTTGATTCACTATTTGATATTCAAACCATGCATTTCTCTAAAGTCATTTCATTGTAGCTACCACTAAAAAGCGATGTTATCAAGCTGGAGCTCAAAGACGAGTAGGCAACGGATTCTAAATGTCGACCTTCACTGTTTTTTTTTACTTTCTTCTGAATACTGACAACCTCCCATTTTTCTTATGAGACAGAGATATTTTTACTAGAGATGATTTGATTGCAACATCCTTTCTTCATATATACGAGTTGACAGCAAATGGTCTAGAAGGTATTATACTGTATATTAGTACTCGATATTTCAAATAGTCATTTAACTGACTTGCATGCATTGCTTTTCGTAATCAGGTTGTCTTCCTACTTTTGGTCCAGCATTCATTAATTTTTATGGAGCACAACGACGTTTCAGATTACTAGAGAATGATGAAATCCAACAATTGAATTCAGGAAAGGTACACAAGGATTTTAGCATCTACAAACGTGCTTTCACATCCGTTACATTCTGATAACGAAATATGGTCATGACAACGATAGGTCGATGGTAGTGCCTTCAGAGGACGTGTGCTGTTGCAGCTTCAAACGTATCTAGGAGGTACCGTGGATGTCACCGAAGGAATTTCCTCAGTAGATATTGAAAGAACAGAGGTTAGTTTAACCAACATTGAATTGAAGGCTGTTTCAACCTACTATCTACAGACTTCTACAACACAAGGAAGGAAAAGGGTCCTGAAAGCTGTCTTACCTTGATTTTGGTTTGCTATTTATGCCGCCATTAAGCTTTGAACCCAAATTTTAAGTTATTTCCTAGGCATCTCAAACTTTTTCGGTAAACTCTTAGTTTTTCAGCAAAGAGAACAAATATATCGTCCGAGTTATGTTTGAAAGTTGCCACTTATTGCGTTCACAAGATACCACGACCTTAGAAGTTAGTTTTGGTAATAATTCTTTTCAGGAATTTGCTTGCTTGCAATTCACATGTTCATAATTACCTCAGGTCATTTGTAAAATGACAAATTTAATATTAAGGTCTATATGGAGACTCAGAAATTGATAATGACAGTTATCGAAGACCGTCTTGCATCATTCCTTTTCAACCGGCAGTGGATAATAATAAAAAGCATTCGGTTAAACATTTTTACGCTCCTTGGTCAAGAACGTACGACAAACCATGCATAATTTTTTATGTGAATGCTCAGAACTCTTTTCATCGACTTCATCTGTGTAATGTACTGCATTTCTTTGCTTTGTCATTAGTAAGTACTATTGACATTGTATCAAAAGGCTGTGCTTATAGATTGGTACGTTATGAATAAATGATAACATCCATCTCATTTAGAAGAAGCTTATAGAAGACTTGGAGAAAGCCTTTGAAAAAAACAGTAGTCAAGAAGAGGTTATCGAGATTATTCAGGATTTCCTTCTTCATTTTGATGCCAACTGGTTGAGGTTAGAGATTCAAATAACTGTGTTTATCTTTTAAATATCTTGATGCGATTAAGCTTTTGCACGTTTCAGATTTTTCGACGTACACGCCCCTTCTGATTATGATAATGAATTGGATAAACACATGCTAACAATGAGACATAATTATTTCCGCCATTTCTCGAATGAGATACAAAGAATGATTTATAACATACAATCTAATATTATAGACTATAAAATTTTGCAAGAAAATGTGGTCAGCACACTTACAAACTTTCAACAAACAATCAAGACATTGAAATACTTTTGTCCACAGAACGAGTTCCCTGATTTATTCATTAGTCTTTATAGCAAGTGGCAAAAAGTAGCCTTCTGTAGGATTCCGATTATGGATATTTTATACTCGAATGTACCAGAGAAAAGAGGGTACCGTTGTGACAAGTTGGTTAATTGGGTGCTAAAGGTAATCAACGTGATTTTAATGGATTAAAGTTAATGATATGGAGTTTTGCAATCCAAATGTCCAGTATCAGATAATCTGAAAAATTCACGTGTAATGTGCATGAGTCTTTTAGTATCCATACGAAGACACAACCAGTGACTGTCGAGATCCTGGACACTTCAGAGCTCGCTTGTGGTTTGGTGCTGACGAACATTTAAATGAGTGCTTCAAACCAACTAAGAGTACTACAGAAGCATTTACATTTCTTGCTGAAACGGTATGCTGACATTTTTTTTTTTAGAAATTACGGCTCATTATCGTCGGGGGCCAGTAATAAGGCTGTGTAACTAGGTTCAGGTCTGATTAGCATATATTATAAACACTTTATTAAGTTTTCATATTATAGTTTGAAAGTGAAATTAAGTGTCTTGGCGAATGGAGAAAAAGTGCTCCTCTTATGGACAAGTGGACAGATATTTTTGGAAAAGTACTTCTTTCATTACAATAAAGCCTGAGAATGTTTAGTAGGACATATCACAGAATTAATTAATGCTGTGTTCGTATTAGAAAACTGCTAATAAAGCCTATTTATCACCTTTGCCACATTGGAAATTTGAAGGAGAGTGGTTCACATCAGATCAGTTAAGTTTTTTGCCGTAAATAAGCACATTAACAAGTTTATTCGTTAAATATGCCTTGAAAATGATTTACTATTGCTAGTAATGAGAAACAAGTTGGTCAACAGCTTCTATACTCGGAGTTTTCTGAGGATGATGAGGCCCAGAAGAACATCCAAAATGGCAACATTGGCTCGAATTCAAAAGATGGAGAACATAAGCAAGAAGGCAAAACTAAGGATATAGTAAATAAAATCATCCAACACCAACTCCTTAGCCAAGAACATGATTATAACTTGATGGCAGAGTTGACCAATTCCCGCACTAGTAAATGTCTCACAATTCGACGAATAAGGTGGAGGCGTAAATTATCCCCCTCAACAAAGGAAATCAGTTTGCCAAATTCATCCATCGAGGTATCAGTTAATTACATGCTATACTGACATTAATTTGAAGGCCTGAAAGAGTACTTCTTTTTTTTCATCATTTTTCTTAAATCTTGAATTTTGCATTTTAGTACAAGTTCAAAACAGCTACATTCCACTTTCCTGACCCACGTTTATATTTAATTCACTATGGTAACCTCAGATAAGTTGACTCGTATTGGCAACAACTATGAAATTGTTTGAAACCATACAATATATGTTGATATTTCAGAAGTGAACTTGTACAAATTAGTGATTTACCTATATCAAGCAAGGAACTTATCAGCAGGCGATAAGACGGGGTTTTCAGGTATGTAGCATATTAAACGATCAGTTTCTAAGTTATTATTTTTGGCTGTTAATGAAATTCATTCTTTGAAGATCCTTTCGCCAGCATCACCTTCATGACTCACACGTGTGAATCACGACGTGTTCCTCAGAGCCTGTGCCCTATTTGGGACCAAGTACTTCTTATGAAGGATATCGTCCTGTATGGCAACCCTCACAAATGTTTTGCAGCCATACCGGAAGTAACTGCTGAAGTTTATGATCATGACGAGAAAGTAAAAATGTTTTCGATTCCTTTATATACCTATTTAAATCCATTACCACTTGTCCTGTAGTTCAGCCTGGCTGAAGTGAGATGTTCCTATCGGCTAAGGCGGAGAGACTTAAGGTGTACCCTCCGTTATATAGGAAGTAAAAACCGTCCACGAACCGTTTACATCCAAGTAGAGGGATCTAATGATACTGACCGTAAAGTTTATTTTATATTTGTACAAGGGATCCGACGAATATTTGGGACAAGTGACTTTCAAACCTGAACTAGGACCGATCGAGGATCGTTCATCTTTGTTGTCTTGGAAAAAGATTAATTTCGGAGATCACATATTAGGCGAGTTATCAATTGGAGCCGAATTAATTCGAGTAAGTACATGAGCTTTACAGTTACAAAGAGGAAAATAAAAATGCACCGTGAAATGCAAAACCAATTAACAATAGATTTCGGATGACACCAATTCCTTGCGCCATGAAAACCTGCCTGAAGATATCAGAAATGATTTTGCTGTTGAAATACCAGCTAATATGAAACCTTCGTTACTAGACTGCACTGTTGAGGTAAATTTATTCACTCATCTGTAAAAATTCTAGTATCAATATGCCTCTGATTCTTTTATAAGTGATATAATACCTTGTGGTTTCTTGAAGATCCTATGCATCGGATTGAGACCAGCAGATTTCAGCAGTGACACTTTGACAAGACCGTTCATAGAATTCTTGTATAACAGTCCAGAACCAATTGCTATCACTGAAGAAATTGCGAACTTCCCAAGCGAAATGAACTTTCATACCAAATTCTTAACAGTTCAAACGGTTGTAGACTTTATCTTTGTTTTTCTCATAAATCATCAAGAAATCAATTAGAAACTTTGTCTCGTCTTCACTTTTGACAGAAGTTACCCGAAGATGACGATTTTCTACCTTCTCTTACATTGCGGCTAAAAAATCGAGGAGCTTTTGGCTACGTTACAGTCGTTGGAGGATGCGTAATACCTAACATGAAACGCTTTGTTTATGTGAAACCTACAGAAGAATTAATAATGAACGGCGACCTAGTCGCTGAACAGGGTCGGAATAATATTTAATTTAATTGCCATACTTTTGAATCTAACTAACGGTTATACCTACTGCTAGTAATCTGATATATGTTGCTCTTACCCGAGCAGAAAAGGTGATGGACTCACCACGTCCCAGACAACCAACTGCTGCTAGAACTCATAAAGAAAATCAACTATCGTCTTATGTTAGTATAACACGCGAAAACTATTCAACAACTGTCAATTTCAGTTTTTAACTCGTGTGGTGTTTATAATTTTACAGGACGTACATGACATTGACGGATTGGATTGGTGGAGCAAATATTACGCATCTCTGGGTGATTACAACAGGAGTGGCAAATATCTTAGTAATGGGTATGCTCGAATTCAGGTACAGATTTTACATCGATTGAAAGTTTTTTTTTGGGTCCCATGCCCCGGCCTACTTGGCCCAAACGAAAATGTCGCACTGCGCTGATGCCAGTTGCCTAGCACTCAAAGAGTCTAACAGTGTGCCATGCTAATTAAAGAGTTAAAGTTAAAAAGGATGGTTCTGTAATTTAGGTGTAAGTCTTATTGGATTTCTGGGCGTGCTGTTTACTCCTTAAAATAACACTGGGGGTTAGAACTCCATGCTTCTTTGTTATTTTCCACTCGCCTTCTTGACCATTTAGCAAATTAGGTAACTGTTATTAAAATATTACAGGTGTACAATAGTGAATTGGAGAGCATGGAGCCACTGAAAAGTGCCCGCGAATGGGTAGAGACTTTCAGCCTTTCTCGTGGCAAAAGCATGCCTACGAAGAAGTCGAAAATCAAGGAAGGTGTCGAACAAGATGTAATCGCTGAATTGAAAGCAACGTTTCGTATTTTTCATCAAGGAATGCAAGAATTAAATTGGGTTCCATCATTCAAGAATGTGGTCCTAGCAGAGATGGCCAACAGAATGAAGAGCATATATCCCAAAGTGCTTTTAAGAGTTTATTTCATCCGTGCTCATAATTTGAAACCGAAGGACCTCAACAAACAAGTGAGCTGTCAGGGGAAACCATGATCAGTATTGCTTTTGTTTTATTCTAAGGCAGTTGATGTTGTTTGTTGCAGTCGGATCCATATATTAAAATCCAATTTGGAGAAACGGAAAGTGACTTACTTGAGAGCCAGCAGTACAACGCATTAAATCCAGTGTTTGGTTGGTCAGTACCGCCCTGTTTCACATCTCACAGATTTCCTGGACAACGACTTTAAATAACTCACTGATGAGTGGAGAAATTGTCGGTTTTTATTTAGTTCGTTTGAATCCGTAGTCACACTGCCGAGAGAAAGTGAACTCACCATCAAAATGATGGACAAGGATCCGTTGAGCCAAGATGACCTTATTGGATTAACTAAAATCAATCTCGAAGATCGCATGCTAGCTCCTTGTTGGGCCTCCTGTGGGCTTGCACCTCAATATATAAAGTGAGAGTCCAGAACGAAAAAGGAAGGTGGTCGACAGGCAGTTTTCGTTTTATAGTAGATATAATGCGAAGTTTCATGATTGAAGGTCTGGACTCTATTCTTGGAGAGACATCAAAACTCCGAGCATCATTCTGGCCGACATGTGCCAATTATATGGTTTCCCCCAACCAATCTTTCATGGTTCCAAAGGACTGCAGATCGGGAACCTGTATTGGGATCTTCGAGGATTCGGTTAGTGTGTTGTGATGACTGTGCATGTGTCAGTCCTTACAAAAATATATTACGTGTTGTTTTTCGTTTATCCAGAACCGATCAACAGTTCATTCGATCAAGTTATTCCAGCATCGCAAGGGAGTCCAGAAGAGAGACTGGCTCTTTATGTCTTGCACTACTTAAATATTGTTGTTCCTGAACACGTGGAAACCAGGACATTGATTCATCCCTCACATCCTGGCGCTTTTCAAGTTGGTCTTTCCTTTTTCTTAAGCGGCAAAAGGCAAAATAATTTATCAAAATCGGAGGGATAATGAATTACTTGTTTTCTTCAGGGAACATTGGAGATGTGGCTCGATTTGTTTCCAATGAACGAAAATGTATATCCAGAAATGGTGGACATTGCACCCAGGAAGCCCAAAGGGTAAGAAGGTGGAGCAACCCTTAACCACAGAAATAATTATTGTATGTCAACAACATAGCCAAATGTTGAAATAACTGTTGGATATTTGTTTCAAATAGCTACGAATTGCGATGCATAGTTTATAACGTCTACAACGTTGCTTTTGAAGAAACGAATCTTCTGGGAGACGAAATGAGTGATGTGTTTGTCAAAGCCTGGTTGAAAGGCCTGGACTCCAAGAAAGAAAAGACAGATGTGCATTATCGCTGCATGAACGGTGAAGCGAACTTTAACTGGCGTTTTCTGTTTCCTTTCCGGTTTCTTCATGGCGAAAATGCAATTGTGCATCAGACTAGGAAACAGATTTTTGATTTACATCTGTCCGAGTTGGCTTTGCCGCCAGTACTCTGCTTGGAGATCTTTGACTACGATCTTCTCTCCAGGAATGACTCGTTAGGTGAGGGCACACTCTACTATCACCTGGGTGATTTTGTTTTCTGGTTTCCTTTCACAAACTGCTAAAGTTCCCCTAATGGTTCCTTTATCTGTTGTCTTAGGGTTACTAGAATTGGAACTTTTGAATTTGATAGCACCGTCCAAGACGGCAAAATTGTGTACAATAACGGATTTGAAACAAAAGCAAAAGCCGCACGTTCCTCGAATCAATTTGTTTCAACAACGGAGAATTCGAGGTTTCTGGCTCTGTCCTTCGACTACTGGACGTCATGGAGGTGTTGCTGTAAGTATCCTGGCTTCGTCAAATTTCGCCTGGCCACTAAGGAGTTTTTCTTGAAGGCAAATGGAGAGAATTACCGAGTGTTTTGCACCTGAGAATTTTGGTGATTTATGCATTTTTTTTCGGCGTACAAAAGGTTCTTTAAGGTGTTGTGGTAATACCGTACACCCACGACGTGGTAAACACTGGCTTAAATTCTCATTCGGGACGGAAGTGACACGTACTTTCAAATTGTTTTTCAATGGTGTCTTCTCCTTCTTCACCGGCCAAAACTACAGAGTTATTGAGATAAACGTTGAGTAATACGCAACTTATTTGTCTTTCGTTCCATCATCTTAGGGTAAAATAGAGTTAGAGTTGGAGTTACTGACAGAAGAAGAGGCCAAACAACGTCCAGCTGGATTCGGACGCGAAGAACCTAATGCCAATCCACATCTTGATGCTCCAATTCGTCCAACGACGTCATTTAATTGGCTACTATCGCCTTTGGTATTTTTGGGTTATTTATGTTGTGACAGACTTCGAGGTCATATCATTGTTATCATACTCATCCTTATAGCAGCCTTAATGTTTTACATCTTCATTACGAAAATCATGGTGAGTTTGTGTAAAATTTCTTACATATAGAAAAACGAAAAATTGGAAGAAATGACTCGGGATCTGCCTGACATGCAGGCGAAACGAGTTCAATTCTTGGCTGAGTCTTCTTCGTATGTTCCTCCTCCTCCGCCGCCGCCCAATTGTTTTTACAGACTGATTTTCCGTCTTATACCAGTGTCGGGTGTCCAATTTTGTCGCAATGGTGCACTTGAGTGATTTTTTTTACGCAGCCGGTCGACTCCAACCTAATGCTATAACCCCCTATGCTTATTTATTGCCGGCCTGCTGTTCGTTGGGGCACTTCAGCGACGCCAGAACTCTTATACCTGGAAATTTTGTACCCCAACTACACGTCCATTTCGCTTTCCACGTGCTAAGGGGTCTTTTCCGTGTAGTGATGATATCGTGCACATCACATGGAGCCATGGCCTTAAGTCTCCATCCGGTTGTTTGTTGGCGTTCTAGGGGCCGTCAACTACAAGGTCATCAGAACCCCGTCCACAGCGTAGTTCTTATGCAGAGACTGCACAGACACTACACTAATGCGACGATTATTGGGTATTAGCAGTACCCAGCTTTCCCGAGCGACCACCCATGTCAGTACTAACTGGGCTTGCGTTGCTTAACTTCAGTGATCAGACGAGAACTGGTGTGTCCAACGCAACTCGCCGCTCCCTCTCCATGCGGGGCGGAGGCGCACTGAAGGCTCCACCAGCCTCGGTCCCCTGTGTCACAGAGGCGGGTTTGTATAACATACCGGTATTAAAAAATGCCAATACTTTTTTGTCGGGTTTTTCAGGATGTCGGAATACAGCGATTGCTGGGCTAAAAAAGTAGCTTGACTCGGTATGAGGGGTTGGCACCTGATGGTTTGTGATGACAACATGAACTCCACACACGACATTTGCACAACACTTAATTTTTATATCCTATACCAAAATGTAAAGTATTGTAATAGTACAAAAAGTTGCCTAATAAAAAATGTTTCCAAATGATAATATATTCTTTTAAAAAATACACCTAACTAAAATGAAGACTAAGCATAACTTAACCCTAACGAGATGGCACAAATTGCACGTTGAAGAGTAGTTTTAAATAATACTGTTTGTAGACGATGGTTGTGGTGAGCTCTCAATGGCAATCATAGATATTGGGTGATATTCGACATTTAAATGAGATCTTGTTGGTTGGTCTTTGGTTGCCATCAAAAAATCTGGTTCATCTGGACTGCTGGAAGCACTTTGTCCATTATTATTGTTGGTGGAGAGGATAGTGAAAGAGGTGGAAGCTCGAGCTATGGCCTCTGCATCGTCCACCAGTGGATATCGATCCGATTTATCAGATCGATTTTTGTAGACGTAAACGGTTATGAAACCACATAACGTCAATAATACGCATGTTAATAAAACACCCAATAAGATGCGACCCGTCAAATTATTTCCTGAATAAACGATTTTTAAAAATAAAATATTTTGAAATTTGTGTTACTGTAATAGGCTTTTAAAAGGCGTATTAGCTTCTTTAAAAAAAAACTATACCTAAGTGAGCACAATCTTCAAAAGTTGAAATACGAACTGTTGTATTCATAATGACAGTATCTTGTTTATCATCAAGATGAAAATCTGCCTACAAAATTTGATGAAATTCTTTTATCAAGACAGTTCAGAGTGGGGCATTTAGCTACTTCTCGGATTAGGGCACCGACTCAAAGGACCACAGATAAGACGAGAGGGCAAGGAATAGGACACTAATGCCAAGAAGGATAGTTCTACTTGGACAACCCCCTTACCCATCTCATTCTTTGATGCCTTAACAGTATTACAAGACCATTACAGAACTTACTGTTATGTTTATCGCATCTTTTCCAACGATTCCCATTTGAACTCGTAAAGCGACACTGTGATCCGGAAGAAATCCAGGAATTTCTGGAGTTTCCACTTGATTTGTGGTGACGTACGTGTATTTCCAATCCATTTTTTGCTTAATCACCTGAATTTTGAGTAAAAAATAAATTTAGTCACTGAAAGCACTTAAACGTTTGGGACAGGGAGTTGACTAAAAGCCTACTTGAAAAGGGGGCTGATATGTTACCGACTCATCATCATCTCACCTTTCTCCCGCATGAGGCAGAGTCACGTCTGGGGGATTTAATTCTCCACTCCCGCCTATCTTCCATCAGGTCCCCTTCCACTCCGCAAGCCTCCATGTCCCTTTGCACCATCTGCTCCCACGTCCGCTTTGGTTTTCCTCTCTTGTTGCCCCAATTACCTGCAGTTCCGTAATGGACCTGACAAGTTCCTCATCACGTGCCCATACCACCTCAACCGATTCTCTCTCATCTTCTCCGCGATGTCTCCCATCCCCAAGCTCCCTCAAACGTAATCGTTTCTGATTCTGTCGGCTCGTGACACTCCACACATGTTGCGCAGAATTCGCATCCCAGTCATTGGTTCTTCCTAGCTGCCCAACATTCTGAGCCATACAGCATAGTGGGCCTAACGACGGTTCTGTAAACTTTGCCCTTCAACTTAATGGGGACCAGGCGGTCGCACAGGACCCCACTTGCCTGTCTCCACTTCAGCCATCCTGCGTTAGACCTACAGGTCCCGTCAGAATCTATTTCCCCATCGCTCCGGAATCTCCTCTTCCCCACAACGAATCTGACCCCCTTGCCCCCGGCCAATGAAATTGAAAGCTAGTAATATGGGACTGACTAAAGGCGTCAAAGTCAACGGATTTCTGGTGAGGAAACCTGAGGAAAGGCTGTTTCCGTCTGAAACCACCAAGTACCATACAGAAAACATGTTACGTGGGCCTCGACGTAAGAAAAAATTGCTTGTGAGCGTCGATCAATATCTCAAGGTGAAAGGTTAAGCAGTTGCAATGCAAGATAATGCAGGACTTCAGAGAGGAATAACGCAGCGATGGGAGAGAGATGAGAATGCTAGCTCTTTATGCGCAAGATTATTTTAAATGAGGGTGAAATAACTTTCAGGATTAATTAAAAATAGTAATCAGCATACCTTCAATATAAATGTTATATCAATGGGTTTATGGCAGTGATTAAATATGGCAGTAACTTCAACCGGATAAATATTTGACACTTGTACAGGACACATAGCCAAATAGGAAGCAAATTGACAAGGATACGCATCTAAAAACATTCAGAAATTGGCAATTAAATTGTGTAACAATAATTATTGGATAAATTCATTTAAAAATAGCGATACTATACCTGATCCAACAACTGCAGTACGAATACTGGTGAGCAAACCGAGGAGGAAATTAAGGAGTACATCTCGTTTCCGAAACATCATAATTGTAGGATTAAAATACATTAGCCAAATGAAATATTGCTCATTCTTCAGCTGTTATTTTAAATTATGCCATAAATTATAAATGTTTCATGCAAGACAACAATCAATTATGATGCATAGATGCTTGAACGGGTACGTATCCTGAAATGTAGAAGCAGAAGAAATAACTCCTGCTTGGCAAATATGCTGATAAAATTAGTAATTAAGATCAATTACCTCAACTCCTTTAATAATTTCCTTTAATCGTTTATCAATATAAAGTCATTCAGTTTATAAGTAAGACAATCACATTCAAACAATTTTCAACTCCATCATACACACTTGGAAAATGCATGAACCAAGCAAGCCGTAGGACTCGCTGCTATGACGCTTTCTCAAATAGACTGCTTATAATTTTGCCCCGAAGGATATTACTGAGGCTGTCCATTTCCTAACGTTGACGGTAGATGGCGTTGAACTACTAGGTCAGTGGCTTTACGTGTCTGATCGTGGGTTCGCTTCTTTCGGATGAGAAGTGCGCTTCCCGTCTCGAACTAGAGGTAAGACCGTCAGAGCCGGGGCTCAAAAGTGGGGCCCTGTGCAAAGTCAACCAACCCGAGGACCTCTTTCAACGTGGGGGGAGCGGCGAATTGCGTTGGACACACCAGTTCTAGTCTGATGCAGTGGACATGCCAGTATCACATTCCTGTTGTTGGAGCTCGCTTCCCCCCTAGCATCAGTAGAGAAGTGTCCTTTAGCAAGTGCCCCTTAACCCTCGTCCCGCCTATAGCAGGGTTGGATACCCATCTTGTCCCTCTGAATGGACACAAGGGCGATCTATTGGACAGTGTCTTTCCACAGCCGGTTGCCGACCAAAGCTGCAATCCCTGCGCTTATGTATCGTCGGTCTACTGTTCGTTGGGGCACTCCACCGACACCGGGGGGGGGGGGGGGGGCAAGCTCCTAAATCTGGAAATTTAATACATTACCCATTGGGGTCCCATACAAGACCTCGGATTTACTTCTCATCCGAAAAAAAGGCACTCGGGGCCTCTCTCTCTCTCTCGCCCGAAAGAAGCCTCAAGTATCGAAACTAGTACTGACGCAGTTACCGAGCGTGCCGTGGCGGGTCTCCCAACCAATCAAAATAGGCCGACGATAAATAAACATAGAGGGTTACACAACCTAAGGTTGGCAGCCGGCTGCATCAAAATACCGTCCAACAGGTCGCTCGTGTGTCCTAATGGGACACGACCCTGCCGGGTTAGTATTAATGACAAACTGTGATCGAGGCTTCGCTCCAGGTAGCAGATAATGTAAGACACTCACCAGTCGACCAAGTCAGAATCGAACCTGTAACAACGGACTCACAAGTTAAGCTCACAACCAGCTGAATCACCGAAAAACAACCAAAAATCAAGTCCACTTTGTAAAAAAAACGTATTTTAATAATTAATAACATGATCAGATTAAAACTAAAATTGCATCAAACCGTAGCAAAGGAATAATTCACCATCAACTACAACACACCCTGTATGCTTGTACGGCCCAAAAATGACGTCATGACTGGTGTCAATTTTACACCAAGGGGTAAAATTTTACACCAATTTCTCAGCGGTCAAATTAATACATTATCAAACGTGTAGAGGGGGAGGTGTATACGTTACACCACCACCACTCTTGAAAGCCTGGAAGTGAAAAGGAACAGAGGAGTAGCAGGTGGTTAGACCATATCTCCTAACGGCTGTTTCACAGAAATAAGCCACGGAAACGTCCCATTTGTGGATCTTCCGTTAAAAGACCGACCAACAAAAGCCGTCGACGGAAGTTGAATTCCACCACTTTTCACGCCACAACACGACACGTGATTCCCCAACAGGATGTGAATTGCAGTCACGTGACCCAACCGATGCAGAGCCCAGACTAGATTTAATAATTTGGCATCGTCTCGACGACACCAATCACGAAGTAGGTGCTTGGCAGGGCAACAGTGTCCAGTCTTCACTTTACTTTTCTTCTCCAGAATCTTTATTTCCTCATTGCTATAACCTAAGGCGGCCAAAAAAAAAGAAAAAGTGGACAAAGGTCACGTCATGAAAGAAGGGCACAAATAGCACTAATAAAAACCGCCGCCCCCCTCTCCCAAGAAGTAGTATGATGACCACTCTTTCCAATATTTGGAGAATCCTAAACGGCCTACAGCACATTTCAATGATGATCCCTTCCCAGAACACGCCTGGCTGACGCTGGACAGTGGAAGCAGAAGCACCTTTTCAGCCCTTTGTTCTCGTGTGTTGACGTCCCACACAAGATCACAAATTTATCGGCACACTTTATGAAAGTTCACCGCGCCCCAACTGAGAAATACGACTCTCTCTCTCCTCCAACCATTAACCCCTTCTCCCCTTTTTACTCTTACCCCTACCATCCTCACCCCATCGGGCATTTTCATATTAGAACCCAAAATAGCGACCAATATTACACTACTAACCTAACTCTTTGGCCAGTGACCTCCAATTTCGGCCATCGTCCCACTGGTGCTCACTCAGCAAGATCTCTAAAACCTTGCGCTTTGGCTCGCAAACATCACGAAAATTGGCATCTGTAAAAAACAAATTTAAAACATTTCAAAAACAATAAGCAGGGGAATGGACATTCAGTGGTTCAATTCCGAAGACCATTTACCGGCAAATGGGGGCATGAACAATCCTAACAACACCAAAAATTTTCAACTGTGGCCAAATAAAATAAAATTTCTAATAACGGTTTCAATATTAAAAGAAAAAAACGAAGATAAACAATAAAATTTTTTAAATAAATGTTAAAAGAAAATTTTATGCAAAAGCTCATGACGGTAGTCGCATACAAACATCTGTGATGTTTTGACGTAAAGCAACCCCAAACCCTTTTCCCGCCTATGGCAGGGTCGGGTACCCATCTTTATCTCTCGGAATGGACGCATGGGCGATCTATTGGACGGCATTTTTCCGCAGCTGGCTGCCGCCCAAAGCTGCAACCCCTATGCTTTTTTATTGTCGGCCTGTCATTGGGGGACTCCCCCGACGCCAGGGGTGGGCGAGATCCTACACCTGGGATTTCCGCCTCCTCTACCAGCAGCATAGTAGATTTCTTTGTTTCTTTCGTTTGTATTTTAGGGCCCTACAACTACAAAGGACATTAGAGGCGTAGTTTAATGCAGACTACATAGACACTACGCTTTTTTGGGTATTAGCAGTACCCAGTTTTCCCAAGCAGCCACCCATGTTAGTACAGTGAAACCTCTCTAAGGGCACACCCCTCATATCGGTACAAACTCTTCAAGCACCGATTTTTCGTCCATAGGCCTTATGTGATTACTACCCCTCTATTGGTACACCTAATACATGTCACCACTTTCAGAAACCCACCTCTGTAATAGGTACATCCCACCTCGGTGACGCAGTGGGTAGCATGCTTGGTAACTGCAGCAGTGGTGATAAGTTCGATAATGGACCGAGGTGGGTTAGCTTCTTTAGGGCGAGGGAGATGCTCCGAGTGCGCCTTCCTTTGGATTAGAAGTAAAACCGAGGTCCCGTGTGGTGTTCGATGGCATTTACCAATAAATGAATGGCAAATGAGGCAAAATTTCCAGGTGTAGGAGCTTGCCCCAGGCGTCGGTGGAATACCCCAACGAAAAGTAGACTGACAATAAATAAACATAGGGGTTGCAGCTTTTTTCTGCACCCCTCTGCGGGAAAACAGTGTTCATTAGATCACCTTATATCGATTCAGAGGCACAAGATGGGTATTCGACCCTGCCATAGGCGGGAAATAAGAAGGTAGCATGATTCTAGACAAACGCCCCTTGGTTCCAGGATGGAACCTGGAATCCCTGAATGCACCCTCTCCACTACCGTGGTGGGGTATTACTGTGATTCTCTCTCCCTCTCTCTCTCCCTCCCTCTCCCTCTCTCCCTGCCTCTCCCTCTCTGTCCCTGCCTCTCCCTCTCTGTCCCTGCCTCCCCCCTCTCTCTCCCTCCATCTCTCTCTCCCTCTCTCCGTAATAACTGAAAATCACTTCTTCGTTCCACCCGCCCTGACAGAAGAAGAAATGAGCTTCATATCCCATGCAGGGCAGAAGGCGCACTCTGGGAGTCGGTTTCTCTTGTCCTAAAGAAGCCAAACCACGTCGATTCAGAATCAAACCTGAAGCCCTGCCGGACAAGAGAAACTCCCAAGAGTCAGTGAGCACTTGGGTCTCAACAGAAAAGTTAACAGGCCGCTGCTGACGACGACGTCAGATCTTGAAGCTCGAAGAAGGGCAGAGGTACAAGACACTTTTTAACTACTGGTAATTACCTGACAGGGAAATACCCAGGTGCTTAGTTGACACACCAATGACAGGAGGAGCTAACGGTGGACATGATAATAACTGGTGTTCATTTTGGTTATGATGATGTTGGTGCCGCTGCTGCTGTTGATGCTGTGGCCTACGATCACCACTTCTGCCACTACCAGGCGACTTCAAACGCCATCTTTTCAAAGTGACAAGTACCAGGACAGCTAACACCAGTGCTCCTAACAACGCACAATAAATGGGCCACACACTATGGTCCGTTTCTTGAGTTTCACCGTTAAAATTCTTCACATTTTCTCTTCCTGCAGCAGCACCAGAAGATGATGACGATGAAGTCGGCGATGTGTGGTGGTGGTGGAGATGATTCGTCGACGACAATTGCTGAATTTTAGAAATAACTTTCCCGGGATAGACATTAGCGTCTTCATTATCTATCAAAAGAAAATGAAAACGTTATTAACAACAACAACAACAAAAAACAAAAAAACGGAGAGAAAAAAAAACGTATTTTCAGATTTTAAATTCTGAAGTAAGTCATGCGCTTATTATTATCATTATAAAAGCAAATTTATGACTAGGTGCACAACACACTAAAGTGGTTCCTGAAAATAAAAACCAAAGTAACCTTTTTGTGTCTCGCTCACACAACCTATTACAATAATATTTTCTTCAAAATCTCTTACCATTAATAAAACCTTTTTAAAAAAAAAATTGAAAAAAAAAATTTTTTTCTCCTCTACTTCGCGCACAATTATATCTTATATGACTTAATGATAGAGGACCAACTCGACTAGCCCTCAAGGAGGGTAAGAATCACGCTGACAACTAAAAATGATGAGACGAGGGAGGGAACGGGCCACCTAAAATAAGGGGTTAAATAATAATAATACGGAGGGGGGGAAGGTGCAGTGAAGGTGCGAGGGAGAGAGAGAGAGTAGCAGTGGCAAGAGATCGTCCCCCAACATCAACTACGTATTTCATTACTAGTGAGAGAGAAAAAAGCATAAGGCAGTAGACAGGTTCCTAAAACGCCTCACCCTAGTGTCAAAATTACATACCAACCTAGTCATTTAGCCGCAGACTAAATTACACCTTCACCCCTCTAATGAAAGCCTTAACTTACACTTCCTAAGACAACTATTATCCTCATCAACAAAAATAAAAACCCACCCTATTCTTCATCACCGCATATGAAATATTTTAAACTTCATATAATACACGGGAAGAAAAGGAGGAGGAGACGAGAGACCGAGAGAAAGGGGGTAGAAGGGTAGAAAGCACAAAAAAAAAAAGGACAAGAAAAGGTGTCGGAATCCTATAACCTAACCACTTTCGCTGGAACTTCTATTAACATTATTCAAGATGTATAATGAAAGTCATGTCAGGGCTCTGTATGGGAGTTCCAAGGTAGCATCTCTTTCTTTCTCTCCCCATGATCCTAAGAAGGGAATAAAAAGGTTGCGAAATTAGACCTTGGTAGTGGCCCATCACGGAATACACACACCACTGTCCAAAATTTAGTTCATAACGTTCCCAAGCTCACTCTCCATCCCCCACTTCCTCTGCCTTTCAGTTTTCTTCTCCTTTAACCAACTGTCCCGCCTACGACGGTCTACCAACAATAAAGAGCCAAACGAGAGAGACAAGTGGACACCAGAAACTTACGGGAGAAGTACTTGGACAATGAATCGACTTTATTAGTTACCTGGGTTTTTTTTGTCTCGTTTCGTTGATGTTTCATGGCCGGCCCTTCAACTACGGGGTCATTAGAGCCCCGTCCACTGCATAGTTCTAATGCAGAGACTGCACAGACACTACACTAATACTTCTTTCGGTAACAGCAGCACCCAATTTCTCCAAGCGGCCATTCATGTTAGTACTAGCTTGGGATGCGTTGCTTAACTTCTGTCATCAGACCAGAACTGGTTTGTCCAACGCAATAAACCGCTCCCTAGTTACCTGGTCACAATCCTTTTTAGTCGCCAGCTGGTGGGGGCCTGCAATTCTACACTGGAATTCATAAATGGATCTCTCTGCTATATCCATCAGCTTTCTGTCTCTATTTGTTTTTTTTTTCAGCTCGTCTCCGACGTCTGATTTCAGCCTGGATATCCAGAACTGGTGGGGTTTTTTGCAAATTACAAGAACCGAACTATTCCAAAAGGCGGGAGAAAAAATAAGACGAACTCGCAGTGACAGTAGTCAAAAAGAGTCGAGTTAGAACAGTAACTTCAGACTTACAGTATCTAATTGAAAGTGAACTCTGACGGAATAATATAAAGGACTAAATATAGGACAGTAATATTTTCATTTTCCTCTCATTACGAAACATTTCTTAGTGAAAAAGCGACGACGAGCGCTCTCTTTCTCTCGCACAGATAAAAAAAAACCGGCAAGTTGAATAACAGCAGGTGTGCGCCTGTCTATCAGACTACAATACGCAGTATTATGTAGGACATGCGAATGCAACATTAAACTACATGTTAAAAAACTCACTCCCGAAAGAGAAATTATAAATGCATATAGATGAACAATAAAACAAAACTAAAGTTAAATTTTTCTAATTTACGATCCCTTTCGTGTATAATTACATCGTTGTCACGGAAAAGCACAGGTACCTAGAAGGTCAAAAAAAAGGTAGTTAATTTTCCTCCGACATTTTTCTTATGTCAAGTTTTTTTTTTTAATTTTGGAGATAGAGGACTTATCCAAGAAATTCATTATCCTTATAAAAATAACGCCGGAACTAATTCAGAAATGATGAGATCTTCGTAAGAAAGGAAAAGGAGGGGAAAAAAAACCCCTAATTCATCCTCCTTTCAGTTTCTACCTCTTTTTTCAATTTGTATATCCAAAGTAGCAGCAGCAGTGCCTTAATCAGTTTCTTTGGCTACCGACCTCCCACAATGGGACTTTTATTGCCGAAACGAACCACATTCCACCATTATAAATGTGGAATTAAAATGAAAAATGAACAAAAAAAGTGCACAATTCTATCTGCGATGAAATTGTTTTTGGTTAGCAGAAAGAAGAGAAAGGACTTGATGAAGGGCACGAAAACAATTTCAGCTCTATCCTTTCAGATTCTACTTGGAATCTGGTTGGTCACTGCAATAAGTAAATGGCCATATAGAGCAGCCTTAACCGCAGTCAGCAGACTGAAATTGCAGAGACAATAAACCCAGCTCATCAAAATCCATCTCACATCCACCATTATTGATGTTGGATGACTATAAAAATTAATCATCAAAAAATGTGAGCAGTTTTCTTGTCCCCTCCCCTCCTCTAAAATATAAAAACTTTAAAAGAAAAAACCAGTTGCTCCCATGTCTGCAACAAGTCTAATTAACGTGGCTTCCTGATGCACGTTTTTTATCTGGACACAACATTCCGGACTATGCAGCTGGACAACCAAAGAACTTGCTGAAAAAAAGAGAAACGGGGGCAGTCAACGTCTCTTGAGAAGTATCAACACTCTAATCTACACAACAGGTTAAGCACACCTACTCCTGAAAAGAAAACCGAAAACACAAATTAACTAACACCCATATTTTTTTAAAAAAAAATTAAGATGTTCATGACAATGGCCGAAATTCACCAAGACCAAAGTTCAAGATTTAAACTTGTCAATCATCAACACAGACACCTCTCCATATTGACAATGGCCACTTACCGTTACAAACTGTGTCCTGGAGTCGATTACATGCCTGAACTACTGTCTGTCGAGATTTACATGTGGTACATGGAAAACATGCTAAAGATGCGCTTAAAACAGACGAAAAAGTACCCAATGGACATGGTCGACATGCACTATTCCTATAGAGAGTGCAGGCCCTCATGGCACCCCATCCATGTGGGCAGACATCGCATTTGCGACATTGTCCTTTGCCAGAATCCCAATAATGATCCCTATCACATTCGCAACGAGTGTCCCGAGTCGAAGTGCACTTTAATTTAACGCGGGCATTTTCGCCACATTTTGAACAGGGACGGCAAAGTTGAGTGGCCACATCCAAAGTGAAGAATTCTTCACAATTCGTTAAATGTCCTTGCGTCTCATTTGAATTCAGCATCATTTCTACGCGAGACATCCACAAATATGACTAACTAACTGTCATTAATTAGAAATCACAGAAATAATATAATATCAGCATTTGTATATTACACATCACGAAGAGCTTCTTTTACAACACCCTCGTTCTATTCGGACATTGTCCATATTGCTAAAGCTGGGTAAGGATAACGGAGTACTTCTATACTAACGCTTTTCTTAAAAATAACGATATAAGTATTGATGACAGGCTTTAACAATTGATACTATTTCACAGGAGAAAACCCTTATGGAAATTTATCTCAAATTATCTATCTCACCGCACTGCAAAGCAACCATCATCATTCCAATGAATGACCGCCGCCGGATGGAACATCACCACATTCTATTACGGATGAAATTGTTAAAACTTTATCTTTTGACATTGATTCAAACACAAATTATGAAACAAATGTCAGAGAAATGATGAAAATACTAATAGGCGTCACGGCGATCATTAATTTTGCATTTGAAAATACCGAGAAGAAGCAACAGCACTAAGTCGTCAACACTAAACCAAGAACGGAACGAACATCATGTAACGTTCTAACTAATGATTCCAGTTGAGGAAAAAATTTTGCACACGATGGCAGCACCGACGACGACTTCTTTTGTACTACAGCCGCGCAATACAGATAGAACTACGAACAAATCCGCTAAAGATCCCTGTCGCCGCTGCTTCAAGAGAGAGGTGAAAACTCCGGCAAAACTCCGACGAAAACACAACCGACAACGTCAAAATGTGAAGTAAAAATGTTGGAGGTGAATGAAGGAGGGAACAGGGATGATATTGCATTGCCGGCCGGCCACACACGCAAACCATTATCGACCCAGTGCTAAGCCAGTGAGCAAGTGAGGCGGGTGTAACTTTGTAAAAAGTTCATTCCCCAAAGGCAATATGGTTCTGTAACAAACCATTCCATTCACGACGGCGTAAAAAAGGGGAGGTATTGTAAAAACAAAAAAAAAAGAAGTAATTTTAGTGTAGTTGCCGCCGCCGGTTCCCCTTAAATTGAAACAACCAGCGATGAATAGCTGCAATTACTTAGCAGCATCACCCTCGAGATCACTTTAATAGTCCACAGACGTAAAGGCATTTCAGAGTAGGACACATACAAAAATCTGTTTTTAACACCCAGTTCTCGAGTAATATTAAATCTCCATTAAAAACTACAAAGAAAAAAAAATAGGATCTCCATTATTTCTCTAAAATAATGGGATATGTTAGGAGGATTGAGATTTTTTTTCCTTGTTGTCCAACTGTGGTTGATGGGAGGAAAGCAGAGAACAGCCTCATTTTTATTGAAACAAAGCTGTAATAAAATGTGTTTATCAGTAATATTGAGCCAGAGCTGAAAGATAACGACCACTTTATGTCACTCGAACCTTCCCCCTCCCTCATAAAGTATATTGAATTTCATAGCACAAATAAATAGACGAAGTAAAGATGTTTCTCTACATTATACGCTTACTGATTTTTACTTATAGGGGAGAAAATTGAATAAACCTGCCTATACAGTATACTACTCTTGAAAACTTTTTCAAAACATTTGACAGCTGATTCCAGCTCGTCATTTGGAAACATCTTGCTCGTAGAACTTGATATTTTCCTTTATTTTTTTTTTCTTTGCTTTCAAACAGGAAAAAAAGCGTTAGTAAGATTTGCTACAACATGTGTAAAACAATAACGTGTAATTAAGAAGACCGGAGGAAAAGGAGATGCATGCCATAAAGTACTTACACCGTTGATGATACTAAAGAAGTCGACTTTATGACTCTTCTAGACCTATGATGCTAATGCACGTTAGTCTTCAGCACCTAGACGCTTATGGCAATATTTCCAATTAACACGTACACATATATCCACATACCGAAGGGGAAAATGCATTATAGGTCAACCGCAAATTTCAAATTACTAATCTATATCAACAGGATTTTGACTTGGAAAGGTCTTTGCAATAACACTAGTTTCACCATTATGATATTCGTCCTTTCCGTCATTTTTTTTAGAAATGTGCCGTGAATGAATTACACCGCTTACAAGTAGCTACAGCTTGATTGCCACTCACCTAATGTCAATTTTTTTATAATTGCTTTTTTTAATCTAAGTCTTAAGATCAATATTTTAACTTATGTAGTTTCAAATTCGTATAAAAGTGTCAATTATAAACCATTGACATGCCACAGCCATTGACATTTCCGCGATAAGCTTTTCTACTGTCAAGACATGAAAGTCAAGATGTTGAGATTTATTATCATCATCTATAGGAAAACTATCAATAAAATATATTACAATCAAATATCTTACCGTTATTTTCCAAATAAACTGATTGATCTTATCTTGAGTAGAACACAACAATGGCGGCTTCCATTCGAAACAATCGGAATCTTTGACAGCATTATCATAAAGAGTTACGCCGTTTACCAATTAGAATCTGCACGATTTTATATATTAGTTTTCTGGGGTATAATATTAATAAAATTATGACTAATAAATATAACTTCAAATCTATAAATAGTACTTTACTACATAACTCAAGTCCGTCACAACCTCCAACCCCCCTCTAGACATCTTTTGTTACTCACCTTGGTTGACAGTGCCACCTGGTATTCATTGCAATTATTCTTGCCAATGATCGTGATGTAGGAGAATTCATTAACTTCTACATGTATGATTAGATACTAATTTCACATTAAGATTAATATTTCTTATTACCAGAACGGCACGTCGATGAAAAATTTACATTATTTTCAATAATAGTCGATCATTCCACTTAAGAACATTTGCCATGTGTCATATTTAACATGAGCATCAACGCTATGTGAAAGAAAGGGTCTTGCTCATTTTGTGTCAAAACCGATCGAATAATCAATTTGAAAAGGTAATGATAGTTAAACCTACATTTATTTCTTCGTAGTGATTTTTAAAGCATATAAGAAAATTCCTAATGTAAATTTTACTTATTAAAGTCACGTGCACTTATTAAATATCTGAAACGAGTAACTGTATATTTTGCATGCAGTAGCTTGTTAACGTTACAATAATGCACTCGACCAATTGAATGTTTTTCAATTTAGACATTGTCGAAGAAATTATTGAATATTTTAAATACAGAGTTATTGAGCCCGTTAGTTTGAAAGCTGCTATATTGCATGGTAATGACCGTAATCGCATATTGAGTTTGATTTCACTTTCAGATGACATTATAAGTCGGTAAAAATTCGTTCTGTCATTCGTCAATTTTGAAGATTGTATATAAGAAACGTTAAAAAATTTACATTCTACCTTGGAAGAAAATATTTTGGGTCATTAAATAGAGCTAGAACTAGACCTCGTCATCGTCAGAAATTTAACATTATTCACATTTTGGCCACGGATGGCTTCAAATTGTCATCATACTTTTTTCTGCAAAAGACACAACTGGATGGATAACCACCACTGTTTTCATGGTGAAAATAATGATGAAATTAGTGATGATGATGCAAGTGAAACTGACCATCAAGCACTTCAGAAACATCACGACCAATTCTTTCAGGTAATACGATTTCAACCTCACTCCATAGTTAAATACATAAAAGGCAATGAATATCTTACCAATATTTTTCTTTAATAGACTCTTGATACTCTAAGACATGGAGGGGCCCTTTGCGACGTCACTTTAGTATGTGAAGGATCTGAAGTATCGGCTCACAAAGTTGTCTTAGCCTCATGTTGTCCATATTTCCATACGATGTTTCTGGGGAACTTTCCTGAGAGTCGATCTGAACGAGTGGAATTACAGGGTATCGAACCTAGTGCTCTTGAAACACTAGTGAACTTCATGTACACATCAAGAATTCACCTTTGTAGGTAAGTTAACAAAAGTTTCAAAAACATTTTTTTAAGTTAACTACATTAGTGGCACATCACCACTGACTGACCTTGGGTAACTCGACGAATCAAGTGAGTGCTTCCTTCATTTCTGGCCTCAAAGTATGCAACTTCACTGCCTAGCCAACGCTGAAGTCGATGGTGCTCTCTGAAAAAAAAAACAGGAAACCTAATGTGCGCTTATCCACAAACACTGAACAATTCAAATTGAGTTTATTCAGCAATTTGATAATTATTAAATGTCTGAAATAATTCTAGAGACAATGTCGAAGGAATCTTATCAGCTGCAAATTTACTTCAAATGGACATCGTTAAAGATTTAGCATGTCAACTTCTACAAGCTCAATTATCACCAACTAATTGTTTACAAATATGGCACATTGCTGATCTCTATTCCTGTTACGAGTTACAAAGTAAAACTGAATCTTACACACAGGAACATTTTATGGAAGTAGTAAATGGACCAGATTTTTTGGCGTTAAGCAAAGAACGCATTGAAAAGATTATTTCGAGGTATGTGGCAATAGGACCATAAATACAGTTGACAAGATCACCAAACTCTTTTAACATCTCATGACGAATATTTCAGATAAAATAAAATTCATTTCATACCTATAGTGACGTGCTGTCCGTATCATCAGAAGAAAAAGTGTATGAGGCACTAGTGACGTGGACCAAACAAGATAATGAAACCAGAAGTCATCATTTACCTGAATTACTTCGACACATACGTCTCGTATTACTGCCAATGAAGTATTTGGTCTTACAGGTCAGTTCTGTGAACTTTGAAACCTTCCAGATTAAAAAAGCAGTATCATTAAAGAAATATGTGGGGAAATAGGTGAAAGAAGAGCCATTAATAAGTTCAAGTTTAGAGTGCTCCAAACTAGTAATGGATGCCATGTCCTTTTTGATGCTGAAAGACAATCCTAGTGCATTGAATCGTCCTGACAACTACGAAATCGCACCAGCAGTAGTTGAAGCAAAGCCACGAGTTCCTGCCGGTGTTGAGCAGGTGAATATAATAGTTAAAAACACTTCAAGATTGAGGTGAGAAAAAGTCATTTAAGTATAATCACTTCTGGTTCTTTTTCTCCTTGACAACTAGGTTATGATAGTATTTGGCGGTGAAGATGAGGCTGCGTTAGCCACCCAAGAATGTTACAGTTTTCAAGACAAAACTTGGCAAGCTGCTCAGCCAATGCCTATTTTCTTGTCCAAAGCCGGTTGTGTTGTGCTGAATGATAAAGCCTATTTGGTAGGAGGCCACAATGGTGCTCGTCATTTGAGAACAGTTATGCGTTATGATCCCTTCACTGATGTCTACAGTTATGTTGCCAGCATGCATTACGTCCGCAGTGAAGTTGGGACGGGTACGTTAGATGGAAAAATTTATGCAATTGGAGGCTACGATGGTACGTCGTATCAGCGATCGGCTGAATGTTACGATCCGAATTTGGATCGTTGGAAAATGATTGCTCCAATGCCAGGTGGTGGTAAATCAGCTGTTGGAGTTGGGGCCGTCAATGGCCTTCTCTACGTCTTAGGTGGGATTGACAGAGATGCTTTAGTTAGCACCATGGAGTGTTATAATCCTAAAACAGATCGTTGGACTATAGTGCCTGGTGTTAAATGTCCCAAAAAATATGTTGGAGTAGCTGAACTTAGCGGTTTGCTGTATCTTGCTGGAGGACGGTATAGTGATGATTCATCGTCGTTGAAAGTTCACTGTTTTGATCCAAAAACAAATAAATTAAGGCAGGTGAAAGATATGCCGTGCACCTTTCCCAGTCCGAGTCTCTTGGCTCATAATGGAACGCTATATGTCGATGGTCGAATTAAATTTTTAAGTTACAATCCTCAAACTGATACCTGGACAGAATTGCGAGGCAAATCAGTATATAGGCATCACTCAATGGCAGCTATCGTAAACAGACCGTTGCGTCGTTGAACCATCATTGATATTTCTCTGTTCTTCATACTTTGAGTCGGAAAAATATTTTCCAGTTATTTGTTATAAACGTTATATCATTGGTTGTCAAAGTTGATTTCATCATAGATATTTGAGTCGTTGATCAGCGCTCGCCACATCAAATCTGGAATATACCGATATGCATGTTAGCTGGGAGTAAGTGTTCCTCATTTTATTTGCATTTGATATCAGGGTATATATAAAGACACATTTTGAATAAATTAGGGGTACGTTTTTTTATTGATGTAGTTGGTAAATAACCATATGGTAGTTGGTAGCAATGTTCGCTAGATACACACATACACTGGGAGTAGAATTTTTTATACTATTTGGATGTATTGATATTTATGCATAATAATTATTTTGATATGTCATAGAAGTCTTGCAATAATTAGCTCTGTGTGATATTATTTGAATAAAATCTACTGACTTTATTCATTAAGGTAACGTGGTAGCCAACTATACTTACAACTCAAAAATAATTACATAAAACGTTAACTTACAAGTAGGTCAGATTTTTAACAATATTATGTTTACTTCTAATGAATTAAACTCCAATTTGTCGGTGAATTGTAACCCAATAAAAGTGGACAGTGAAGGACTAGAGATAAACTATTGGCTACAAAACAAAGACGACATTTATAATTTATGCTTCAAAAAAATGAAGTTGGCAGCCTCATGAAAACTATCACTATATTACCATCAACCTGCTGTGTGACTGAAATCCAATCCTGCAACCAATTCAAAATTTCTTGTTTTGACATTCCAACTGGATTTATTCCACGCATGAAGCAGATGTTTCTTAACTCATCCATAGTGAGTTTTTGCATGTCCTCTCGTATAATGGCTAAATCTATCTGTCGAATGACACCAGCGTAATACCACAGCCGGCGTTTGCGTAATCCAAACATGGGAAGTTGATGCATATGGCATAGGCTTGACTGCAAACATCAAAGTAAAATCAAATTAATTTATCCTATTCGTTAAACATATGTAAATGAGCCGCATTTAAAAATAATTCAGTATTCTTTTCAACCCAACACTTACAACGTGACTTAAAGAAATGTATTGCAAAGCATATGGTTCTTTGGCAAACAAGTCTTTAACCGCTAATATCTCTGCTACTGTTGGATGGGTGCCACTGCCCAACTAATAGTCCATTTGAAGCAAATGAAAACATGAGTTCTGGATCTTTATCGAACTAAAATAACGTTAAATTATATATAAAGCCGCCTACTTTGAAAAATATATCAGCGCATTTTTCTTTAAGTTCAATGTCAGAAATTGAGGCTACTTTAGATTGCAAGTGTCTGAAAACTGGACGGTAGTAATAAAGTTTTTGTTTGTGATCTTGAAGAGAAAAATCTAATTTTTGTTGTAAACTCCAAAAATGTGATGACAGCAGCCTTTTTGGGAACTTGTAACTGAAACACAAGGAAGAAATTATGATGACATGCAAGAATAATCTATTTATGTTTTGATACTTACGCAATGGGGAAAATAACATAATTGGCAAATGGTAATGCTGAAATTAGTAGTGTAGGTGCAACACGAAAGATTTCTCGCGGCATCTTTCAAAATCAAAAACAAGACTTAAAAAGAAACTTAAATTTGTATGCCAACTTCTTACATTTGCTTACCGAATGATATTTCTCAATTTCATATCGCATTAATTCCTGAAATTTCTTTCCTTGTCTTAACTGTAATGCAACAGTCGCGAATAACTTAATATCTCGATAAAAATCTTTAATACCTGTATATAGAGAAACATGTAGGTAAGTTGATGTTTATAACGCCTTGGTATATCAAAATAAATTTTATAGACACTCTGGAACGTGAGTACAATACTTGCCTATAGAAAACACCTGATACACCCTAAATGCCTTTGGAAAATTTTTCTCTAATATTACCTCATAACCTTGCACATAGTTGAAAAATTTTTTAAATACAAACTGACGAAGTCGTCCAAATGGTTTAAAATAGCGACTTGGTGTAACTTTATTGGTATCATGGTGATTTACACGCTGACAATAGAAACACACTCGTGGCTTACTATGAAATAAAAGTTTCCAACGTTAAATTGTGAAAATTTTAATAAGTAATCATAAAGATTAGAAATCACTGCGCAAATGCAAAATTGATTACATGTTGAACACTTGCAGGTGAACAACAAATATCAACATTGTGTGAATGTACTTTTACACTTGACAATGCGCATGATTGGTTCTTACTAGAGATTTCAACTTTTGATCGTGATAAACACGCACTATAATTAGCTGTCTATCATTTAAGCAAAAATTAATTTCAACGTTCAAAATGAATGGACATGAAACATTTCTGATATCTCACAGTCCTGCTTTTTTAAAAATTACAACAAAAACCAATGGTGAACACAGCAAAACTAAAGGCCTTCACGTAAAATATGTGATCATTTTTAATTAATATCATGGATTATCATTTATTTTTATATTTTTTATAAATTATATTGCTGTACTTCACAACTTCACACACCAGTGATATACTGTAGACGGACCTTACACGTTCAATCTGGCATCAATTCAATTCTGTGATCCAGACTGATAAAAGATTGAACGTGTAATGGCCATATTGACGGAGTGATGTAATGGATTGATATTTATTCGAATAATCGAATAAATACTGTCAATCTGGATTGAACTAATGCCAGATTGAACGTGTAAGGTCCGTCATACAGTACGTACAATAACTACAAATAGTACACACATCTCTGCAGTTATCATAGGTTGTGTACTTGGCATGCCGTGTACTTTACTTCTAATGAATATTATATCTCATATACTCGCCTTTGAAAATCAATAATTGAATATGCTTTGTGGCAGCTCAAAAACCGGTCTCTATTTCCGCGTAACACCACATATACCAATTTAAAGTAATTCATCTATTTACGTCTGCTAATTTGAAAACAGACGAATAGAAAGTCCGCCATAACTAAATAAGTCACACACTAGATGTCGCTTATTCAACGAGAGTTCTGCAAGTGCATTCCATCATCATCATCATCATACCCTTATCCCGCCTATGGCAGGGTCGGGTCTGCGGGTCCACTGCACATGCTGTGACTGGGGGCACCCCAGCTAGGCGTCTGGAACCTACTGAAATATCGGCAAAGTTGTCTGTGAGGGGAGATGCCGGCCTACCCCACAAGTGCAGTCCATTATTCTAATCCAAATTCTTAGCATTTCAAAAACTTATTTATTTAGCACATTGAACATTAACGTATAGTACAATGAATAAAACAAATGATTGGTCGAAACCAAATATTCCCTAGCATAACCAATAACAGGCTCAAAAAAAAAAGATCCCGTGCAGAGATATATATAAATGCAGTCAAAATTCAAAAAACGATTTCTCCAGACTAAGAAAAATATATGGTTGAAAAATGACAATTATCATCATCATAATCTAAGAAATGTACAACCACTATATACAGTACATTTCTGACAATTTTACTCCAAGGAGGAGAAAGAGAGAGAGAGAGAGAGAGAATTGAAAATTTAGAATAAAACTTAAAAAACAAAATAAAACTAAGATGACTATAGTATGCTAACTGAATTTCTTAACGTTCTTATAGTTTGAGTAAGGTTACTGATGTACGTGTCTGTGTGTGTATAATATATAACATTTTTGCTGCTGCTGCTGATGCATTTTTTTCTCAAGGTTTAAAGGATAATTCCACTCTCTCTACCATTTTAAAGATAAGCGCTAATGTTCTTCGTACGGTTTTAATTCTTTTATCTGTTTTATTAAATATGCCTTTTCATCATTGAATTGTTCATCATCTGATCTATCAGTGTGAAACTTGGTCAAGAAGTCTACAAGTTTCTCTTTGTTGCGAAGAAGAATATCCAATATTGGCTTGGGTTTATTTGGATTCGCAACAAAAACCTAAAATATTGAAACATTATTGAGGATAAAAAAAAAAAGTAGATATCATTAGTGAAATGCAACTTGAGCATTAAAAAGACAACTAATCTAATAATAAATTGGAAAAAAAAGATGGTCTCCACAGTCGTCACTTGAAAATACAACATGACATAATCTTACCTTAAATACATGAAAAGCTTCAAACTGAATATTACGACTTTTTTCTTTTAACATGTTCATCATCAACTTCAAATTGTCAGGATTACTAATATATCGAGTCATCACGCTGAAATTGTGACGATCCAACAGTAATTCTCCAAGTAACTGACATAAATGTGAATGAGAACACGTCGACGAACACAACTTCCAAGTAAAGTATCAAATTTCAAACTGTTATTAAAATACCTTTAATGACTGTCTCCTTGTAACATAATTTTCCGAATTAAGCAAACCCTGATAATGGCTGAAGACTTTATCATAATTGTTTTCCAAGAATTCTGCACACAAAGCTTTGTGTTTTGTAAGTAATTCCTGCAAAACAAGCATACAAACCCACGTTAATGGCCGACAAGAAACAGCAGAAAAAAATATTATTTCTGCATTAAAATAAAATGAAAACAACAACAACCTTGAAAGTTGAAAAAGCATCTGACGCTATATCAAAAGTTGAAACTTCAACGTATTTAAAGAAATTATAGAAATCTTCGGAGTACAGCATGATTTTGACAAGAGCTTCGTTACGAGCACATTCACGTAGCATCATGCCACAATTTAGTGCTATTTCTTGTGTCTCATATCTGAAGAGACAAAAAACACGAAATATTTTCATAATACAAATTGGATTAAAATATTCTTACAAAATAAATATTCATACCCTCTCATTAAAGTAAACAAAATATCAGGTTTTGTGCAAATATATTCCACTGTAGGTGCACGAATCCCAATCTGTCTCCTCAAAATGTTATTAAAGATCTGAGCAACATCCTTCTTTCCCTAAAATTTTCACAAAGTAAAAATCAAGAACTCAGAATATTTAAATTGTAATAAAAATTTCTTAAAACAAAATTGTCTTACTTCAAAATCGATTTTTTGCAAATTCTGAATCAATAATAGTAGCAAGTTTGAATTATATAATTCTTGTGCTAGATGAGCCAAAACTATATCAGTCTGTGGTTCTTGATCACTAGTTCCATATAACATATTTTTAACCAGGACCAAGTTTTTCGAGACATCTTCTTGTGCCTATTTAAATTAAGTTTTATTTATTAAATTGATAATTAGAAACAAGAGAAATCTAAAAAATGCGAGAGAGAGAGAAGTTATTAAAATACCTTTTCTACTTTCTTATCACCTCTTTCTAAGGCTAAAACAGCTTCTTTCAAAGCCCGTACCAGGTCTGCTGGACTTTTCTGCGATTTCCCAAATAGTGGCATTGTTTTTAAATGAAGCAATTACTCACGAGATTAAACAAATTAATCTGAAATAGGTTAGAAAACAAAGAAGCCGTTTACATATGTATCCCTCTTAGTTGAAGTAGAAAATTTTTTGATATCCAATACAAATACATGCATCGCAAAGGCTGGTTCGGTTCAATCAAAAATTCACTGTCCCAAATAGGTAATAAGTCACACAGTAATATAATCTTAACCGTTTTTAAAGCTGTCTGTGATTGATTAATGAATTTTAATGCGCGAACTTGTCAATCACGACAGATTGAATGTAAGGTGTACTCCTCACATTTCTAATCTGATAAATTCATGCTAGTCCTGATTAGAGAAACGACGTCATGAAAGATAACAACTATAACATGCCAAAGTGTATGAATAGTGTGATGATTACACACTGCAAGAATGCAAATAAAATGGCCGCTTTTACCAATTTTATAACTGATATTTTCACAAATGTCTGTAAATAAACGTGATGATATAATGACAGAAGAATAAAGAGTACCTCATACCAACCATGTAATATTGCAGAAAGGAAAAATCACACACATTTCAACTTCTACGTTGTCCCAATGCTTGTGTTATATATTTATTCATGATATACTGTACTGTAATAATTTCTGAATTTTAAATGCCTGCTCAAAGCTCAGGATACAAATTATACTTTAATTTCAAAATACACGCGACTATAGGCTTTTGTGTCCGCGTGCAATAATTGGCATTTATAGTTGATAATTCCACCAACATTATTTTATAACCTAACCTTATGATGATAGGTTTTCCACCTAACAGTTTAAGAAAAACCTACGCAGTTCAACAGGGGACAAAACATAGTTTTGATTTCATCATCACCGTCACAAAAATCGGAGGCTAATAAACCTATTCCATTAAGATTACAACACACAACTTTCCAAACACCTTTTTGGAAGACTTTCATGAAATTGTTTTCCTGAATCTGGAAGATTCAAGGAAAAAACTTTATGTTAACTTTAAAAAATATTATCAATATTCTTGAAATCATGACAATACTTTTTATTTCGTCGTCAACCTCAAGATCAAATGATCACTCCCACTGTTAAATGAACAAGATAGGAGGTTGGTTACTCATCAATGCTACATTGGGGTCTTTGAGTATATACTAAAGAAAAACAAACTTTATAGACAGATTTACCAAATAAAACACTATTTTGTTCCTACCTCAAGTGATGAAAAATTGCTTCTAAATACTTTAAGAATGCTATAGTGCCACAGATGAATTATATCAAACTTACTAACCATATGAAAAAACTGTCTTTTTAACACAGAAGTCACCAACAGACGTCAAAACATTAACCGTTTTTAGAACTGTACGTGGTTTGACGGAAGTTAGCAGCAGGGTACAAAGGCGCTTCAGCCCCGCGCTAAACTTCCGGCTTCAAAAAAAAAAAACGAACTTCTTGTAATCAAATTCTCAAATACAATTTCGAGATAAAAAAATATTTTATCGATCAATAAAGTAATAGGTGTACGGATAGTAATTTATTAACACTTTTCTCATTACATACTGTTACACGGCACGAGTATACACGCGAGTTTAGCACATAAATTCAACAAATAAAATATTTCCAACTACAATACCAATAAATTTGAGGAACTCCAACTCTTGACAATAAACGTTGAAATAAAAGCAAAGTGAACGGCGAAAATTATTTTCACCTCTGTTGGCATACTTAAAATATAGGAATTTACACCTTCCAAAGTGTTAGTGTGTGTGTATTTAGTGGTCATTATTTTTGATAATATTATAAAGAAATACAATTTGCATTTACAATAACTTCCATAACATAAACGTTATACTCGTTACTTGGGTGAAAAAAAAAAATTATAAACCATAAATCCTGGTGTGAAACTTGGTAAAAAAAACAAACGCTTAGTTGGAACGGCGTCTGTTTCGTTCCTGTGACTCCTATAAAATTAAACAGTAATCATGTAAGCAAACCCACAACAATTACAAAATGACATTACAGTAACAAGTCATCCTGTGATTACCTCACGTTCCTGGACAAGTAGCATTAAAACAATTCAATTTTTAAGTAATATCTTAAGCTTACGTCAAGTTACGTCATGCATCATTTTCAGATACCAGACTAAACTTTTTAGCTCATAAAGCTTAATGGTTTGTTACATTTTTAAAATCAATCAACGTCCTTACCTTCTGAGTAAGTAAGGCCAGCAAATAACGGAAAACTGAAAACAGGTCAATGAAAAGATCCAACGAATGCCTGAAAAATCAAAAAAAAAAGTTGATTTCAACGTCATTCAATTTTCAAGAACCTGAGGTGATTATTACGATAACTATAACAACCATAAAATTACCTAACAAAGTCTTTATCACCCCTACGTCTTTTTTCGACAATTAACTGAGTATCATACACAACGAAACCACACATAACAGCCAATCCAAGATACAGATGAATCTGGTGGGAGGAGACGCTTTAAATAACATCTGGTAGTTCAAAACAAAATTATTTCAAACTCTAAATAAAACACTAACTTGATAAAGTAAAGGTGACCCAATAAACAGAGCAGCAAGTCCAAGTACAAAAACTAGCGATAGGCCCGATGAAATGAATCCTGTAAGGTCACCAAAAAATATTCACAACTTGTATTAGTGAAATAGTAAGCAGTAAGTTTCTCGATCACAATTTTTCACAAGACTGGCAGAAATGCAATCATCATTTTATTCCTGTAGCAATTATATTTGAAATACGTGCGATCATGAATAGCTAAGAAAGCAAAGCTTTCGACAAAACTTAAGGAAAGTCAACGGTGTGCTCCAGGGGCACGTCCAAACACCCATAATTATGATGGCCACTGCCATTCCGTTATTAATAGTAACTTTAATAAATACCTGACAAATACAGCCAGTAGCACTTTGTTGTGTATAGTGCACTAAGAGTAAAACAAATAAAAACCAGTCCAGCTCCTAGTAATGCCGTTGGCAAGATAGCTGGATCAAGACGTATTGCGTAATTCAACAGGGGTCCAATTCCAATACCTAAACGTGAAAATTGCACTCAAATTAAAACTTACTCAACCTAGCAATTAAGTAATTACGTCAGAAAAAAAAATAAACTCACCACTAAAGAAAGAGAAAGCTGTCAATAAACCCAGGCGAAATTTGCCATTTTTTCCATCATCAGGTGTTGCCAATAATGCTACCAAAAGTCCTATACTCAATAGTTGTACAATGAAGCTTCCCTAAAAGATAACAATAGTTTTTGGTACTGTGTTGCAACAATCAACATGATTAAAATTAATGAGTTCTATAAGTACGTCAAGGAATCCTGTAGTAACGTTAATGTAGCCACCTGCTGCAGCAGCCAATGTCACTATCGATAAACAACTGTACACATTTTTGAGGTGATGTATTACAGGCGGATCCCTAAAAAAATCAGTTAGGAAACAATTAGTCCCACATCGTTAAGATACTATGCATTTCAGTCAGGATTTTAAGTAATAAAGCCTACACACAAAGTCAATGATCAGCATAATTTAACAAAACTAATTTTGGAATTGTACTTCTTTTTTTCAAACCTGACAATTTCAATAACTTATCAGTTGCGTATCAAATTGCAAAACTGGACAACTGACTATTTTTTATACGTTTAAAGGAATGATTATAAAATTCCACAATACAATTATAATATCATTGTGTAGGTTTTCTACGTGCCAAATAATCAACCGTTTATGGTAGCTGCATCATATTTACATTGGCACGATTCTACACCAGAGTATTACGCAGTTTATTACTGCCACTTTTCGTCCACGCATTGCAACGAAATGAATAGATTTCTCCTTTATTCATTACTAACTTCATATTCATACACATAAATTGTAACAAAAATAATATTTAATCGTGTCAGAAACTTACAGTGAATCGTGTAAATTCCTAATAAAACCGTCGAACCCAACAGACGCCATTTCCTTCTTTTCTTTTCGATTCTTTTCTCAACGAACGAGCAGAGCGCCGCCTCGCGGAAACTTCTTTTTATAACGGATAACTTTGACGTGTCACTTTAATGATGACGGTGAAGCAGCTGCGCACTCTCCAACAATTGATACCTTACCTAATAACGATGATTTGCTATTTAATAACGCTTGTTTTTATAACTAAATGACGTCTTTCAAGGTTAATTATGATAAGCAAAGACCGCATAAAATAATGTTGCATATTCTGTCGCCTGTCGAGTGCTCTATGCATTCGGTACATTAGCTGGTATACCCTTTAGCTTACTGCTGCAAACCAGAATTGCTGAATCCCTTCCCATTCCTTTTCACATAAAACCCGAAATTCCTTTATCTCGAATGGGGCCGTGCCTGAAAGTGGAACGGGTCTTGCTGCAGCTCCAAATATATAAAGGGTCCTGGGCCACGCTCTGGAGTTTCGCTGTGTGCAATTGGATCCTCAGACAAACACTATTGGATTCAGAGTGCACACAATCATCATCATACCCTTATTCCTCCTGTGGCAGGAGGGATCTCTCACTGTCTATCTCCCACCAGGTCCCCGTCCACCCCACACATTACCGTATCCTTCTGGACAGCCTGCTCTCACGTCTGCTTCGGTCTTCTCCTTCCCCGGGTGCTTCCAACCACCTGCACTCCTGAAATGGACCTATCGAGCTCTTCCTCCCCTCTTCTCATTACGTATCCATACCACCTCACTCTATTCTCCCTCATTTTTTTCGGCGATGTCCTCCACCCCCAGGCTACCTCTAATATACTCATTCCTAAGGCAAGGCGCAAAATGAGGCCGCAGGGTGACGCAGCCCTGCGAAATTTTGCGTCGTAACATGCGCAGCAACAAACAGTCACGTGAGTCACAGAAATTTGTGGTGTCACCCTGCGTCACTTGCGGAGACTGCGTCTCATTTTGCGCTGGGCCTTACTATCAGCTCTCGACATGCCACTCGTGTACCGCAGGTTCAATCCTGGCCGAAGCGAGTATTTTTCTGTATTCGGACTTGGCGTCGGTGGAATGCTCCAACGAACAGAGACCGACGATCAATAAGCATAGGGGTTGCAGCTTTGGTCAGCAACCCCCTGTGAAAAAAACACTGTCCAACATATCGCCCTTGTGTCCATTCAGAGGGACAAGATGGGTACCAGGCCCTGCCATAGGGGGGAAAAGAATTAGGATTTGCTTTGATAGGGAAATGAAGCAGGGGCATCTCTTGAGCTCAAGATCGCTAGAACGATGTTAACTCAGGTGAGACACAAAGAGAGAGCGAATCCCGTCCCGCATGGGAACGAAAGCGGTAGTGACCACCATGCCAAACTACAGCTTTGTTTCCCATCCGGGAAGAATGGGGAGTAAGCCAAGCAGCCATAACAGGCCGAACCCTAAGGAGGCTGCTCGCAGGTGAGAAGGAAGGAAGTGTAGGGGATGTAGGAGAAGGGAAATTAGCAGCACCCAGCGTTCACTACCAACCACCCATGTTGGTACTTACTTGGGTTGCGTTGCTTAACTTCAGTGATCAGACGAGAACTGGTGTATCCAACGCAATACAGTCGGCTCCCATCATCAACCCCCATCAGGTTCGAACCAGTGCTCATGAGCCACCAAGTTGGATGCAGTGCGTATTAAAAGAATCGCTTTTCAGCCCAGTACTTTATTAAATATATTTTACTTTAAATTGTACAAAACAGGATAAGCAGCGACAACAAAACAATATTCCCACACACAATTCAAATTGTAAAACCCAATCAAGAGCCATTACAACATTAAAAATATCATTATTCAAATGCCTTCAGGAGCTGAAAAAGTTGATAAAATAACAGGAAGAGGAAATCAGTGAACCAGGGCCGACCCTAGAATTTGCGGGGCCCAAGGCAGCAGGCGATAACGGAGCCCCAATGTCAATATTTATGAAGTTGATTGCTTACCAATGCAGTACTTTAATGTCTTTAAACACATATGAAATCAAAATATAGTTTTTTAAAAAAAAATTTTTTCAAATCACCAGCGCAGGGCCCAGGTCGCCTCGCCCTAAGGCCGGCACTGAGTGAAACGTAGGAATAACGAAACAAATCCAAAGAGTACGGGTGCTACTAGAAAGCAGTCATAGAGGGAAGCATAAAACTCTCTTAGCAGGTTGGTGTCAGACAGTGAACAGGTGACAGAACCGTAGCCTACGACATGCGACTCACCCTCGGCCCATTCTTCCCTTCCTCGTTGCCAAAATGAGTATAGGGGGGACTGAAGGGTCTGATCGGATGGGTAGTGGGGGAGCAGAAAAGACGGCATCGGGGTAACTCTCCCCTTGCCCGGAGATCATGTCGGAAAAAATTCACATGTCTGAATTTACAGGCCCACGATGACCTCTTACAAAGAGTCTACAAGCTACTCACTGACAGTACTTACTAATGACCAGATATATATACAGACTTTTTAAAAAACAATTCGAAGAATAAATCCTTCATTTCCAATTCCAGAAAATTAAAATTTTCCCAACAAACTGCACAAAATACTGATTAGAACAATCGTCAACGTTGATAACATTTGACAAGCGCTGCACTTCAGACCTGAAAAAGAAGGAAACAAAACAACCACCGCCCGATAAGTAAATAAAATATCCCAAAAAATTAATATGCTTTTAAAATAAATATACCTTCATGATAAACGGATACTTTAACTTGATTCCACGAATCACAGGCACGTTCTAAAATCAAATATGAATGATAATAAATTATTTGCCCCCTAGAAACGGTTGGGGTGCTGTTACCTTCTTCCCCTGTCCTCGGGCGGATTTCGAGAGTCGGACTGCACTGTTCGTTGGGGCACTCCACCGACGCTGGGGAGGGTTCCTAATAGAGAGGGTTCTTCTACGTCCAAATGACATCGTACACCACATGGGACCACGTTTTACATCCCATCTGATGGAATACAGTGCAATGCGCACTCGGGACCTCTCTCTCTCTCTCTCTCTTTGTTTTGTTGGTGTTTTAGGGCCCTTCAACTACGAGGTCATTAGAGCCCCGTCCATTGCGTAGTTCTAATGCGGAGACTGCACAGACACTACGCTAATGCGACGACTTTTGGGTATTAGCGGTACCCAGTTTTCCCAAGATGCCACCATGTTAGTACTAGCTGGGGTTGCGTTGCTTAACTTCAGTCATCAGACGAGAACTAGTGTGTCCAACACAATAAGTCGCTCCCCTCTCTCTTTCTCCTTCGAAAGAAGCCAAAGCACCTCGATCCAACATCGAACCTGGAACCTCTGATTCAGTAGTCGACAGGGCCGGTCCTATGGGTTCGGCCGCCCGCGTGCAGTTATGTCGAGGCCGCCCCGCCCCCTCATAATATTTTCACTTAATTTTCTTAATATTTGCAAGTTAACATTGATTGGCCGCACCATCAGGGCAGCCGCCCGCGCTCTTTGCACACTTTGAACCTATGGACGGACCGCCCCTGGTAGTAGAGTACGCTACCTGTGTTCCACCGAGGCAGGTTTAGAGGAAGGAAGAGAAGCAGAATAAAATATATATATATATATACTGACCCCAGCATTTTTGAGCACTTCCACCAGTTGTTTTGCCTTTGATGTTGAGGTAGATAGGAGGACAAGAGCTACCGCACGTATCACCTAACTCATAACTCTTACTACTAGCTGTAAAAGGTAATCAAAATTTTTTAAAAAAAGACTTACTTACAGAGTAAAATACATTTCTAACATTAAGTCGGTCGGTTGTAGCCAACCGACCTTCCGCTATAGGCGGAACAAACGATTGAATAACAGAATAAGATGTACTTACTTGCGTCTGATGATGTATCGTAACAAACGCCAGTTTCTTCGAAGGTTCTTTTGAAACAAATTTGTGCATCGCCATACAAACTGCTAAACTGCAAAATAAATAACAATTTGTCTCTCTCCCTTTACCGATCAAATCATTTACTGACACCAGGGGCAAAGGGGCGTGGGTGAGCTCTTAAACCTCAGGAATTTCCCCCGATCTACACTTAATTTTACTCCATGTACAAAGGGTTCTTTTAGCAGACGTGGGAGCAGGTTGGACGTAAGGATATGGTAGAGTGTGGGGTGGACGGGGACCTGGTTGTAGATAGACGGGAGTGGAGGGCTAGAATCCGAAGACCCGTCACAGCGGACACACCTCGGGACCACAACATTACCAATTTCCCATTCGGATTGGGAAGAGGGTCAAAATACAGGCGCACTTTGCCAGGAGGGAAAGAGGCCGTGCTTGTCTACAAGGCTGGTGGAAGGCGGGCAGGGTGAGCTACCAGGCTGGTGGAAGACGAGCAGGGTGGGCTACCAGTAGCCTTACGCCAGTCTCTTTCATTCCCCGTACCTGTACGTGACCATTCAAAATAAAATTTGCCTCACTGCCATTCGGGACGTCGCACTTGGGACATCCTTCACACAGAGGTATCTCACAGGGTTCACCGCAGTATCCGCGGTGGTGGACAGGCGCTGTCCAAAAACCAACAGAACCATCTCTAAAAGACGTTTTTAATATTAACTGTGAAATTTTTGTAGCTTTTCCGCAAGAAACGCCTGCTTGGGAAGTCCGAAACTCAGCAGCTTCATACGTGTGATTGCAAAAAGGCTAAAAATAGATTTATTTTTAGGGAGACGAACAAGGGGGCACGGACTCAAAGCTTGGTTGCGTTTGAGACCTTCCAAGTTGTTGACCCGCCACTGATCTAGTCTGATCTTGGCTATCCTAATCAGTACCTGAATTGAACCTGCATCTCATTGAGGAGACATCGAAGGGGGGAGGAGGACAGGGAGATACAGGGTGTTAATAATTAGGACTTACATAAAATATTAAATTTGTACTACGATTCATGGTCCACGGATTAACGGCCAACCATTGATAAGTATCTTGATACACAAATGTATCAGCAATTAAATTTCTTTCAGAGTCGATGACAGGATTGGCACAGTCCCTGTACTCAATGGAAGCAGGAGCTAAATTATTTCAAGAACCCAAAAAATAGTGTGAGTTCAAAGCACACCAAAACTTTAAAATCACAACAAAAAAGGGTGGCTTGAGCTTACCTGTGCAAAGTCGTTTCCTGATCGGTTCCACATTGATACTCAGTTGTTCTCCAACTGAGACAAAGATGTCGCCGCTAGCAGAAGCAAAATTTTGTAACGCACCTCTGTTAGTGCCAACAGCTAAGACAGTGACCTCTGCGATTTGGACATTAAAAAAAAATCACATAATAATAACTGTCAATAATTATCCTCATCTTGACAATGAGTTCAAACTTTGAAGTACAGTATTTTCAAACCTGGAAACTCTCCTTTAAGACCGTTCATTGCTATTTTGACATCATTCGTATTTGGAACTGAACTTTGAAGATAAATGAAAATGACCACCTGAATAAATTAAAAAAAAAAATCAATTAATTTAGTGATCACGAAGTTTTATTATTTTAACTATGGTAATAATTACCTTGCCGGGAATTTTTGCAAAATTATTATTCCTTTGATAGTTTTTAACACTTCTGATTTTATCTTGAACAAATCTTATAGTTCCTGGTGCATCTACGGTGCCGACATCTAGATTTTTATATCAAAAGGGGCAAATAGTAAATAACTTTTAGGGAAGGGGGGTTACAGATTTATCAGGTTGGTTATAGGTGGCGTTAATTAATAAAACCTTCAGTAAACAGGCAATATTGAATTTTCACTTTTGGCTCAACAGGCCATCGCCCTTCAGACTACCATTTAGGAAGAGGAGAGGGCCATCATCGCCACACAATTAATTCGCCTATGGCAGGGTCGGGTTTACGAGTTCTGACTTTCCATTCCCTTATCCCCACCAGGTCCTCATTCACTCCGAACATTGCCATGTCTTGACGTGCAACCGGTTCCCAAGTTCCCTTTACCTACCCCGTCTACTTTGGATAACCTGCATCCTTTGAAGGTCCTACCGAAATGCCGTGTGTCCCATCGGGACGGTCGGCTGCCGACGTAATGCTGCAACTCCTTGTTTATTTATCGTCGGTCTATTTTTCCTCGTTTGGGCACCTTTCTTCCACTAACTCCAGGAAGAGGGAGAGCTCCTCCTCCTACACCTGCGAATTTTGCTGATCTACACGTTCAAATACCGGTATATAGGGTTTTCTTCATGTGTGCAGCGGTGACATCGTACACACCACACAAGGTCATGGTTTCACTTCCCATCGGACGGAAAGTGCACAAAGGGCTTCTCTCTATCTCGATCTCGCCTGAAAGAAGCCACCCGCTTCGGCTAGGATCGATCCTGAAATTACTGACGCAGTACACCCAGTGCAATCTACTCAGATATTGCTGGGTCTACGTGGTCCAATCGCCGCCACAAACAAATTTTGAAAATCGTACTCACATAAAGTGTACCGTTGCAATTGACAACGTATATCAGCTCCAGATAAATATGGATTATAATTGAAAGGAACCGGTTCTCGGTTTGAGGATGAAAATGTATAAATCCCAAAATGACTTGCATTCGGAAACGAAGTTATGCGGCTAATCAAAGTACTGAAATAATTTAAATAATAATAAAAGTATAAAATACGTTTGTGATCAAATGTGAGGAAAAAAAATATCATTTCATGTGAAGTTACTTACCCGACAAAATTTTTCTGTTCTTGAAAATTGTCGTTAGAATTCACGGCGCTTACGTCCATCACCACAAAAATATCATTTTGACTTTGACACGCTACAGAAAACAACTTAAAATTAGACTAATATCAATATTTATCTAAACACCGCAAAGGGCAAATGGATATGCAATACATAAAAACCAAATGACGTACGTAGACTTTGAAATTCTTGATTACAATCAAACTGCGTTGAACCTGTATATCAAAGAAAACATAGTAAATAGGAAATTGTGACAATTCACTATAAATCCAGCCCTTTTCCCGGTGCCTACGGCAAGGTCAGGAACCCAACTCTTCCAATTGGAGATCGGGAACACAGGGCAAACTGTTGAATAACATTTCTACATTCAGGAATTTTACCGATCGAATTTTACTTTGTTCTTTTACGCAGTCCCGTAACGGGGGTATGAAGCGCCTGTGGCAAGTGTCTAACTTGCGCCTCCCCGTAACCCAATAATGACAAAAAAAAAAATTAAAAATTTTGTAACCCAAACCCGGGCGCCTTTTTCGCCACGCCCTCGTTACGGCACTGCTTTTATGTGCAGAGTGGTGACATCGTACACATTGCTTCCCTTCCCAATCGGGCCGGAAGAAAGGAGCACTTGGGGTTTCCGCCCTTCCCTCCGAGTTATAGGTAGCCGGGATGAAACCTGTAACTAATTAATGTAACTCAAAAATAATTACAGTCACTTACCACCTAAATAATACGACTGGAATTGAGAAACGGCGGTAGAAACATCAGCACCGATTGAATTATATAAAGGATAAGCATGAGCCTCGTCGATCATAGAGCCTTTGGCTTTATACACCACTCCAAAGGCAGTAGCCGATTCTGTAATCTGGTTTAAATACTGATTAGCGGAAGACTTTCGAGAGCAGACGTTGATTGAGTTGAGGTCTAATCCACGGCCGTAATAACTCCTTAAAACTTGACTCAAATAAGGAGCAGTCGATAAACCGCCTTGGTAATATCGTTGTTTCAAATAGCCGCCCATCACAAATCCTGAAAATAGACAAAAACAAGTACGGTCTATGTAACATTGGGAGAGAGAATAGCTTGAAGTGGTATGGTCATGTAATGAAAAGAGGGGAGCAGGAGCTGGTTAGGTCCATTGCAGGGATGAAGGTTATTGGAAGCACCCGGTGCAGAGGAAGACCAAAGCAGATGTGGGACAGGTTGTACGAAGCAGGTTGTTCCGCGGCTTGCCTTATACATAATGTAAGATAACTTCAACATTTTCCCCATATATTTTATGACTTGCCCTTCTCTGATGTCTACATTTATTCCACCACACCCCTTCTGAAATGAGAGAAGGGGGCTTTAGGTGCATCTTCCGTCATACAGAAAGAGTTGGAAAAAAAAAACATTGTCCCTTTGTGTGAATCCACCCATGCCCATCCACGAAACCTGAGCACCTAAGTAAGGGCTTCTGAAGATGATGAGAATGAAACAGAAGGTGCACTTTAGGGTTTCTCGTTTCCCAGAGAGACTGAATAAGTTATTACCAATCTCAATTTGAGTGGGGGCGAACTTTGAACTTTCAAGAGGCACGCACGTTCTGTCGAGCTACCGGCCAAGGCCCAACTCTAGTTAATTCTAACTAGTATAATCTTTTATTAAACTATACTAACCATCAATCGCTCCTGCTAATTCGCTATCGGAAGCCGCAGTACTAACGTTTGAATTCAGAGTATAAGTGGTTGCACAATTAGTACCGTTCCAAGTACCAGCAGGACCCAAAACAGCATGTTGATCTTTAGGATATGAATACAAGATGACAGATTGTCCAATTTCACCTAAACACAAAACAAAAAAGCGACAATAATTATTTAACTGGGTAAATTATTAGGATCCAAAGTGACAAGCTTAATTCTACTGTCAGTTGTAAGTGAATTTTTACCAGCTATTGTTGCTCCTAAAATAGGGTCGATTTGCATTGTTTGAAGCCCACTGTCAACTCCTGCAAGTTCTTTGGAGTCAAGCAAGTCTTTCACTGTGAATTTATATGCCACAGGACTAGCAGCAATTCCTGCCAATGCACCTCCTGCAGAAAATGTGCCAGCCTTGTCAGAGTACACCGTTCCACCTTCTCTCGGATAGAACAAACTGGGATCAGTACTAATAAGCAAAAAGCAAACGGAAATGGAATTACAAAATATGGATTATACTGTATATGGCCTGTACGTAAAACGGAAATGTCTGAAATAGTTCATTCATTTTCAAAACCTGACTTATACTCGACGGGAGTGTTTAAAGTCAGATACAATGTCCGCGCACGAGTTTCCACTGCGCATCCCCCTCCCCTTTTAGGTACAGTAGACCTACATGCTAAAACCACCTGTTCTTTCACTTCTCGGCTTTGAAATCCCGTACTCGGGAGTCCCCAATCCTACCTAAGGTGGCAGGGGCGGATCCAGGGGAGGGAGCAATACAGCAATTGCTCCCCCCAAAGTGTCTCAATGGGGCACATATTTCAACTGATGAATGATTCAACTTTGCAACTAATGAGGCATTTTTGCACTCCTATCCTCATTTCTCTATTGCCAGTCCAACAGTTGCAGTCCAATCTGCAGTTGGTCAAACCACTGAATATGGGACATTGTCCAAGGGGCAGTAGAGAACCTATTGTAATTGCTAACTAGAATTATACTAAGGGATTCTGAACATTTAAAAATATTTAGGGCGCATTTTTTTTGAAGTACTCCTCCTTTGATCCGCTCCTGGAGCCGGTCCCTGTAAGGTGCGAAGTGGGTTAGGTAAAAGAATCACTGTAAACCTTAACCCTTTCCATCACCAGAGTGCAATCGTAACCCTTTCCATCAAAGTGCAGCTTAACGCTTTCATACTCACTTATATGAATAAGAGTAATAATCATAACTATAGGACGAGTTGACAGTAGTTGATAGCATCCAGTGTAAAGAGCACTAAAATGAAACAAAAACTTAATAAAATGTCAACATTTCAATGTCAATCATTCAAAAAATGTTAATTACTTTTTCTATATCAGTTAAGGCACTTTCTGCTGGAAACTCATTATACGTAGAATAATCGGATGAATTCGGAAGTAACGACCACACTATATCTTGCTTATTAATCTCATATTGATATTTGGATTTGTCATCATAATTCTGCACATCTTTGATACCGTTCACTTGAAACCTGCAACAATCACGTGCTCCAATATTTGAACAGCAACAACATAATCCAACATTTAACAATTATAAATTTACTAGTACCTTTTTAAGATCATGTTTGCCACCTTAGCTGCATCAGTGGGCATTGATTTGGACACTAAAGTGTCTTCGATCTTCTCAATTAAGTATATTAAATTATCTAAACTATTTGATAAACGGTTGGAAGGATAAAACATCGTTCCTCTGTAACACACTTTTATATTTTCTGGTATGGTTTGAAGATTCAGATTTCTTACATGAAGCTCTGTATTAACAATTAATTAAAGAAACAAGGTCGTAACTTATTAGTATTGACAACTCCTTACATGTGAATAACTTTCATCTCATCAAACTTCAAAAATATCACTTTTTGTAATTACCTGTGAACTGACAATCAATGTGCCCAACAAAAGCAATGAATATCAATATAAATGAAGTTATAAAATTCGCCATCATGCCAATTCAGTTGTTGTAATATCTGAAAAATTTTTTAAAATTAGAATGACATTAAAATATTGACAAAAGTAGAGAAATACATAATAATAATAATCATTAAAAAATACCTGTCACAACTTATAAGTATTATTACGGTATGCTATCTTTTATTTAACAAAAAAAATGGGCACAGCCCAAGAGGGTAACTTAGATTACATGAGACTGCTCACGCCCATATGACGCCATTGTTCGTATTAATTAAATGGTTGTTAATATTTTAAAAACTCAAAACTAGAAATTCCCACTATGAAAAAAAAAATAATAATCTGCATATTGTTCTCAAATAGGAGAAAATTAATTTTCAAACTATTAATTTGATAACAATTAATTCACTAGTGGGATTTAACTAACTAAACCTCGACAGAGGAAATATAACAAAAAAAACTTTTAAAACGTTGATAAAACAAAAAAAAATTTCTTTACAAACATTTAGAGAGTTGAAAATAATAATTTATAAAGAAGCACTGTTAAATGTTTTATAATTACCTGGCCGTTTATTGTTCCTTCCTAAAGATGTCTTCAAATATTCCTATTAAACTAAAAACTAATAACTGCGTGTCAGGTGCGCACAATAAAATTCATATCAAGCTTATTCAATACCTTTTGTCGAACAGCAGATAAGCACTTCTGTACGATAGGTTGGATAGTTAAGTCTTTAATAAACAAATGTCAACTTTAATCCCGACGCCTATTTGAGGTGATTAGTACTAGATATGGCAACAAATCGGAATGATAACAAAACAGCCAATCAGGGCCATATACAAATATTATTTATAACGTAATAATTCATCTGTTTATTGTATTTCCTAAAATTCATAAAATTTCGGTTAATGCAATACAGCAGTATCAGTACAATTGTTACACATTTGCGGCGTAAACTTTAACTACGGCGATCATCATCTTCTTTCCAAGGATACCTCAGTACTGTAGAGCGGCGAGTTGCGTTGGACACACCAGTTCTCGTCTGATCACTGAAGTTAAGCAACGCAAGCCCGGTTAGTACTGACATGGGTGGTCGCTCGGGAAAGCTGGGTACTGCTAATACCCAATAATCGTCGCATTAGTGTAGTGTCTGTGCAGTATATGCATTAGAACTATACAGTGGACGGGTCTCTAATGACCTCGTAGTTGACGGGACCTTAAACTCCAACAAACAACAAAACAATCAGTACTGTGTCTGCCTTTCCACACATGTTTGCTATGTAATCATTCTAGAAACCGGAAATACAAACCAGTGCGCCTATGTCTTACCAGAAATCATCCACTGCTGCCAAGACCCGATAGCGAACAGATAAACCAGAAAATTTTACCAGTCTATATGTGCAGTCTTCTCTGTGTAAAAATGGCCAATTTGGAGATCAACTGAAATTGTATCAACACAACACGGGCAGCTTTACTGCCGGGTTTACACAAGCCGTACCTCGAACGCAACAAACCAGTATCGAACCTGCAGAGTAGAGCATGTTATAAATTTGAGTTTTAGGGCCCTTCGACTACTAGGTCATTAGAGCCCCGTTCCCTGTATAGTTCTAATGCAGAGACTGCACAGACACTGCACTGATGCGACGATTTTTGGGTATAAACAGTACCCTGTTTTCCAAAGAGGCCACCCATGTCAGTACTAGCTGGGGTTGCTCTGGGGAAAGAGGGTGAGAAAAACAGGAAGAGAGCGACAGAGATGGAGGGAGCGAGAGAAGGAAAGAAAGACGGAGAGAGGGGGAAGGGAGAGAGAAAGGAGAGACCAGGTGCGAAACTGAAGTATCAAGGGCCCACAAAAATTGAATTATTATCATAAATTTTTAATACTTTTTCAATAACAATGAGGAATTATCGTATAGTAAAAAATAGTTATTATTAATAATATAATAATGATAATTCATAGTATTATTTGTTTTTTTATTTTAATCAATGTAACATTATTGGACTTCAATAAGCCCTAGGTTCCGAAAAACCTAGATCCTCCCCTGGGAGAGACAGACACACTGACAAACACCAGTACACGTGTTGAAATCGTGTGTTAATCGTTCTTCGCTCCCCGAAACATTACATCTTCAAGACACCCCACCAGTGGCGTCACTAGGTGGGTGCGGGCCGCACCGGGTGACACCACTCGTACTATGAGAAATGGAGGACACCAAAGCAGAAGTGGCTTTTTTTCGGGAGAGAGGGGTGACACCATGGTGTCACCTCACCGGATGACGCCAACCCTAGCGACGCCACTGCACTCCACCTTCCTATTTGCACCATATTACGGTACTGAGCTTACTGAATGGGTCCTAGCTAGAATAGTTACTTCACGAAATATTGCAATTCATATTTCCGGTTTAGAATGGAAATCCGTATTACACAAAGTTACACCTACAATATTCAAACAGTACAATGAAGAAATTCAGGGCTGGGGTTTTCTAAACGTTTGCTATGCTAAGAATCAACAGATTTCACCTAATACGTAAATGCAGCTTATATAAACAAGGATAATACCTACTAGGGGCTTGTATGGGCAATACTTTGCAGTTACACTTTTACCTTAGTAGGATCTATGTTCTTAAAAACAAGTCCCACTCCTCCCATTGTCAATGTTGCATACAGAGATAAGTTAGGAGAGCCACCCTATAACAAGATCACTGACATTAGCGAATTTTATCGCAAATACTGTTTATTTAACTGCTGACTATATCAATAATATAAGATGCTGTCTTATGCGTCAGCCCCATCATCATCGCTGCTTACGTGTACGGAAGGGCGTTTATCTTTTCTGGTATTACAGAGGTCACAAAGTCCGAAACTGTAACTTTTATACTGTAGAACGGTAATTCCCAACGTGGGGCGCACGGCCCACAAGGGTGGGGGGGGCGATTCAAGTATAAGGTCTGGCCGAGGCAAAATGATAGCACGATGCCAACAAATCTCGAAAATCCGAGTTGGAGGGGACCGGGACCGACTCGGATTACTGAAATGAAGTTGAGGTTATTGAAATCTTGAAATAAAATTAAAGCGTGCTCAGGGTAGAATAGGTGGTATGGACACTTAATGAGAAGGGGGAGGAGGAGGAACTCGTGAGGTCCATTTCAGGATTGCAGGTGCTTAGAAACACCCGGGGTCTGTAAGGATATGATAGTGTGTGGGTTGGACGGTGACCTGGTGGGAGTGCAGGGCTAGAACCCGCAGACTTGATCCTGCCACAGGAGGGATAAGGGTATGATGCTGATTTGCATTTTAAATGTTTTTGAAATAACCGTCCATTTTCTCCAGCTTTTGCATAGCACCTCTTTTCGTAGCTGTGAGCAACTAAATGTGACGATATACATATAGTATTTACATCACTTTATCCTTATCCCGCTTGCGTCGTGTGGAGTCTGCAGGTTCTAGCTCCCCACTCGCATCCATCTCGCACACTACGACGTCCTTACATAAAACCTGCTCCCACGTCTGTTCTGGTCTTCTCCTGCCCTGGTTGCTTCCAATAACCTGCTTCCCTATAATGCACTTAACGAGCTCCTCTTCCCATTTTCATGACATGCCCAACCCCTCAGTCTATTCTCTCAACATTTCCGCAATGTCTCCACCCCCAAGCTACCGGAATCTAACATACTCAACTTGCATTCTATTTAAGTGACTCTACCACACTACCCAACACTATGATCAATATAGTATAGCTGGCCTAACCACCGCTCTGTAAAACTTCCCTTCCAACTTTATTTGGATCTTCCAATCACACAGGAACATACATACATTCCTACATAATTTAAATGTGCATATATGTTGAACATACCTGAAGGACCGGCCCGAGCGAAAGCGGATTGTTGTTGTTTTAGGGCCCTTCAACTACAAAGGTCATTACAGCCCCGTCCACAGCATGATTGTTATGCAGAGACTGCACAGACACTACACTAATGCGACGATTTTTGGGTATTAGCAGTACCCAGCTTTCCCAAGCGGCCACCATGTCAGTACTAACTGGGGTTGCGCTGCTTAACTTCAGTGATCAGACGAGAACTGGTGTGTCCAACACAATTCGCCGCTCCCAACGAAAACGGAGTCCGGTGCAAAGTATCCTTGCAGGGCCCACAGACTGTTGGCAAAAGTGTCGGTCATTGAGAGCCTGCAATAGATTGCCGACCTTGGAATTCCGGCCTTTGAGTGACTGCCATAGTGCCAGTGGTAGAGTTCCGACCTTAAGAGAGCTGGTTTTGGAGCGCAGGCCTTCGAGTCGACCTTGGATTTCCGGCCGCAGTAGCTTCTAATGTCTGGATCATTACTGCCTACTTGACTTTCTATCGGAAATCAAATTCTAAACTATTCTGATACAATGTGTACATGCGAGGCATAGAGTATGCCATTTCGATTTGTTTACACATTTAAATACGAAAAACAGTGAATAACACAAACATTTTGGAGAAATAAAGAACATCAGAAGTCGAACTCGCTTTCTCTGCACGCACTTCAAATAGAATATGCACGCGCATAATTCCATTCACTGAAAGCTCGCCGAAATAGCTAGATTCGAGTACAAATTGTAAATGGGTTATTGTTTAGCTATTCCGTAAATGGAGTCTTACAATTTCAAATTCCACAAGAAGTAAAAACCACGAAATGTGAAGATTAGTTAGTAAATAAAAAAAACGAACTCAATAAATTGCATTCAAAATATATTCTATTCAAGTCAGTAGAGCCGGCAATTTTACATATGGGATAATTTAGGAAATGAAAAATAAAATGACGTGTGCTTTAGAGATCAACAAGCAATGAGACAATCTTGTTAATTCTAAAAAAAGCAATAACGTTCAGTCATGTATTTATAACAAAATCATTATGAATTTTTATTGCTAAACTTATTTCTAAGTGATAGAAGTTTGTTCAAACGTATTTATAATGATAGACGCATGTTTTCCTTCAAATCACAAATGTCTGTTTTAAATACTCTCACAAAAACAATCATCCCCTAAAAAATGAGAAAAAACTCACAAAGAAAAAAAAAAGCTCTACAAACAAAAAAAGCCAACAACTAAAATTTAGCACACGTTGTTATTCATATTATTATTAAAAAGAGACTAAGTTCGGCGTAACTTACAAAGCAAACTTGGAATATAAAGCGAAACTGGCAGTAATTACAAAATTTGATGGGATATTAATAGTATCCACGACAAGTTCAGTCAAGTATATATTTTAAATCTTTGTCTTATTTGAAACCCACAAAAACGATGCGGAGAGGGCTATGAGCTGAACAAACGTCTCAAAAAAATAATAAGAATTGAGACTTGCCACAAAAATCAATCAGCAAGCTTCAGCAAGGGGAAGGAAAACACACATCACAAAAAACTATTTTAGGTTTTGTCAAAATATATATAACTATATACAGTTGATGGCGAAATAGTTAACAAAACACGTCTAGTGTAAGTTAACTTAAGAGAAAGAGAGATAAGACATCAAAGATTAAATTAACTATCACCATTTCAAATTCAAACTAACTTGATGAAAATAATAAGCACGCTAGAAAATGCTCAACTAAGAATAAGTAACAGCCTTACGCGACGACAACACTTGGTGGTAAGGATAACCTTTTAATTATTTTAGTAATTCAGAAACAATATCAATTTTCTTAACTGAGCATATCTTATATTTTCGTATAACCACCTTGAGGGACTTGCACAACTTTTTTTTTCATTTTAAAATTACTTCTCAAACATGTAATACTGTTAATTCATCAAGCATCTTAAAGAATAGAGAAGATGAAGAGGAGAAAAGATACTACATAGAAAAATACTTACTACCAACAGTGTAAAAACGAAAAAAAAACCTTATGAGAGTGAACGAGTGTTAACAGAAATATAACAATGAAGATGTCATTAAGAAAGGACAACTATGTGATAAAGGAAAAAAAAGAAGAGGAGGAAAGGAAAAGCCTAAGATGAAATGTAGCTAAAGTTAAATAAAAATCTTCACGCAAAATGACTGCAAACTTGTCTTCAGCGATGAGAAAAAGACCAGTGCGGTGATATGAAAAAGTACTGATATTTAAAGCAACATCATCAAAAATATGGCAAATTCTGACGATACGTTAACAAAAAATGTTTAATAATGCTGTAAGAAAAACCAAGAAGTTATTTGATCAAAAAAAGGAAGAAAAAAGTGCTGTGAATAAGTATTATGGATCAATATAGTGATGATAATAATGCTATCAAGAACGTCACAGATAAGTTTGGTGCAGTTTTAATACAGTTTTTTGTTCTGATTACTTTTATAAATCTTTTTTTTTGCACAGTCAAAAGAAAACAAAACGATACACTTTTTAAGGAAAATAAAAGAAATCGATAGCGATGACACCCAAGAGAAACGAGTAATGAACCATTTTAACTTTCTTGTCGCAAACATTAGTACTGCAATGGTAAGTAGTCATATTAAGAACAAAAAAACAAACGTTACATTACAAAAAAATATATAATGAAAAAAAAAATTTTTTTGGTCACTTCAAGGGTCAGATTCAATCAAACTCCACTACCGAGTGAAAATAAAAGGCTGCTAATAAGAGGGATTATTTGGCCCAGAAATTTCGTTCACTCTTGTTATATAACCTAATTGTGAGAAGAAAAGAGAGAGGTGGGCAAATTGTTCAATAAGATTATTATTATGCAATCACGTTTCCTCGTCTTGCCTTTTTTTGTTTTAAATTTGAAACAGAAGAAAAAGAAAAGTGATGATGCATTTTTTTTAGTTTACGCACACGAAGATGACGTGGTGGTGCCATTGATCATTTGAGACTCTTTAGATTTTTGTGCAGCTGCATTACTGTTAGTAGTTGTCGTTGTCATTAACGAACTATTATTAGCAACAGGTTTATTAATAGAAGAGGAGGTGGAGGGAGCATTATTGACAGGTCGTTTTCTTCCTCCTCCACGACCACCTGATTTCCCAATGTCCCGTCTTGGAAGTCCACCAGTCCGATTGCCATCATTCTCTGACCGCACCGCTGATTCCTTATTACTACTATCAGAACCTAACGATCCATTTTCTTTAACATCATTTTCTGGAAAAAAAGCAAAAATAGATCCTATCCAACATTAGTACCATTCCACAGTGCAAGAAAAATATGGGATATATCTGCGGCCTAGGGCTGTATCTTGATGCTAAACTTACCTTAAAACTCCACCTGCAAATCCTTACCTCGTTCTCCAAAAGAACCCTTAACTTCTTAAAGTACCTTACCCCCTATATTAACAAACCCAAGCCTCTCGCTCTTGTCCTTCTTTACAATGCACTTCCTGGTCCATCGCTGCTCCCTCCCATATGAGAAGGCTCGCCAACCTCCATCTTCAATTTATCAATTATATTAGGCACCTTACCCCCTCCCCCATCTCCGCACTACCCCACTCTATACGTTGCCCCAACTCATCTCAAAAAGCCGCCTATTAAAGGTTTGCTAAATTTCCACAACCCTTTGAAACCCATGCGCCAAATTCGTACATTCTACCTTTCCCCTTCTCGAACTAATCCCATCACAATGGCGCAACAATGTTACAACCCAAGTCCACTAACATTTGATCAACTTCTTCTATCCTACAAGGGCTATAAACGCTGTCTTGATTACCCTGTTTTCGACTACTCATAAGCTCCACAATCTCATGTCTCCTGTATTTTATCCATTATCCCACTTCAAGTTCTGTACCCATGACCTAGCATTTATAAATTGCATTTCTGACTGCATCGCCCACATCCACGACCTCATTCCCCCCCCCCCCTCAATCTCACCTCCATCTTAATGAGCTTCCGCCCAGTTATGTAGTTGCAGTTCCATAAGGGACAACAGAAAAAGAGTGTTGAGTAAGAAAGCCGCAAAGATACACACTTACCATTCACGATACAAGCCTCAGAAGTTGCACTTTCTTGAGAAGACGCTGGCGGTACAACTTGCGAAGAAGTAGCTAAAGTGCTCTGATTGTTGGATGAAGCCTGAGTTGAATCAGCTACTTCAGAAGTTGCTCGGGAGTCACGGTGTCCTGAACTTGCTAAATTTGGGATTTCACTATGTCGACGGCGATTGCTGCTAGATCCTCTATTCATCATCTCACTCTCTCCTCCAACAAAATCTGGCCGCCTTCGCCTATTACGTCTTTTATTAATACGTGTGCCACCTTCCACTGAAGACACACTCTCTAGAAAAAAACCAATCATGCCAACCATTAAGCGGAATTGTCACCAATAACAAAATAATAGATAGGAGAGAGAAAAACGAGAAGTAGCTCGGGACTCCTAGACTAATACAAAAGGCAACAAAAGGTCCCTGGGAGAGACCATGAGTGGAAAATGACCAACCAATAACATACTGGAAAATAAAAAGACACTGCGAACTTCAGAGTACATTAAATGGATGGACACACGGTGAACTCCAATGGCCATTATCAAGCAAAAAGGGTCAGAGCGAGTGTCGGCTTGCATTCCGCCCCAGATGGGAATCCTATGTGGTGGGACATCATGTTATCACCACTGCACTTACACAGATGAACTCATAATACGACAATACCCATTCGGGACGGAAAAAGGGCACAGAATCATACCTGTAACCATGGACTCAGGAATCAAGCACACCGACAAAGAGCAAGTATTGAACGAAAATATTTAAAAAAATGATTCATTTCACTCTTTCTAACCTTGATCATAACTAGCAACACTGGACACTTCATGACTGTCCATCACAGTATCCTCTTCATCGGTCATTCTCCTACGTCCATTTCGTCCACGTTGACGAGGGGGCAAATCTGATCCACGAGGTTCATAACTTCCTGCTCTCATACTATGAGGATAGCGAGGACCTAATAAATAATTGAAAAAATTATTTCATTGTAAGTTGCTACACTTATTTTAGAATAATATATATATTTTTGAAAGAGATATAAATTTCTTTTAAAACTTCCATTTAAGTCGACAGAAATATATTAATTTCAACGCAGAAAAGAAACTAACCTTTGATATTATGGGTTAAAGATGGTCTTTTGATTTCGTCTTACAATATGGGTGGCAAGTAAATGAAATTATTTTATAATGTAAGACCCAAGAATTAAGACAATTTGTATATATAAACAATATACCAAGAAAATAAACAAAATAAATTAAAAAAAAAATATTTTCTTTTGTACTCTGAATTTGAGAAAAAAAACTCAAAAGAAAAAACAATGAACTAAAAAAAATATTACTACATGAAATAAAAAAAAGTAAAACCCTTTTTTTTAAGCAAGAGGAAGGGAAATATGGGGTTCTGTCGACTTACATAGAAGTTTATAATTTTAAAAATAATCTTTTGTGATCTTTTTTTTCGGTATCAAAAGTTAAAAACTACATAATAATAAGTAGCTGATATATCAAAGCTTAACATGCAAGTTAGTACACCAAAAAGTACACAGTTTGAATCAAACACAAAAGAGATATTTCGAGAAGGGGAGTAGAAAAACGAAATTTTCGCTTTGATTTCTTTTTTAAAAAAAATTGTTTGTAATCTTAGCGACAACCCCAGTTCTACACTTCCCATGCTTTGTTTTTTTTTAAATGGCAAATACTGTAAAATACTATTTCTAGAAGAAAAAAAAATATCTATTAAAATTCAGTTTTCAAAACAAAAAATAACAATAACATAAAAAAGAAAACCGATATTAAAAAACAAAATCTAATTCATGCAACAAAACAAATTAAAAATAACAGCAAATCACAACCATCAATCCTGGAAATTGGAAGGAAGAAACAATGTGCTGAATATTAAATCTAAAAATTTCACATAAAACATTTGAAAAAAGCAAGTTTTGATTATGATACGATAATAAATAAAATTTTTTAAAGTCTGAAATTCAATTAATTGAGAATCATTAGAAATATAATATATAGATACAGATCCTGACTGAGATTAAGACGTTAGAAGAAGTGTTAAAATTTTTGGACTAAAATTTTTTTAAAAAATTAGTCACAGTAAAAATGGTTTACACAAAAACCAACATTGTTAAATATTGAAAAGGCTTTTATTACAAACAAGTTTTTTTTATTATTTCAAAATAAAAAGACACAGAACCTAATATACATATATATATATATTCTACATATATATATGTAAGCAACATTTTTTTTCTTTTTTTGGTTTTTTTAAATTATTATTCCACGTTTTGGGTTAAAAATTGTCGAAGTTGGTGTAAACAGTAAGCCATAGATCAACACAAATTTGGGATTTCTTTTTTCGGGTTTTCTTTTTATGTCAATTCAGGGGGAAATCTAAAAACATTTCTAGAGATGTCAAGTGTTGTCAAATTAGTGAGATGACACAATAGTAACCGAGTAATCACACATCCAGTATTTCTAGGTTAGTTTTTTTTTCCAGGAAACAGTTTCATTTTTTTATGTCTTGCCAAGTTAACTTACCACAATGTCAAATAGTGGGAATAAATAGGGAGAAAAACTGAAAAACAAATAATTACGGATGACGACTATAGGGGAAGAAATGAAGGATTATTGGGATAAGCTAAAGGGAAATAAGAAAATGGAATTAATATACAGAAAATAGGGATAAAGAAAGTTAGATTTTTTAGTAAACAGAAGGATAAGGGAGAAATCCAGGATAACAGGAAAAAAAAAACGAGAATAAAGGAAGCTACGCAAGTAAACCAGGGATAGTATAACTAAGGATAGACACATAGAGGGAAATCGAGAAAGAAATAGGGAAAATAAGGATACTTGACAAGATGGTTAAGTATAAGGAAAGTAGTCTGATAAGAAGATACAATATACTTAGCAACCTAAAGTCAAAAGTGGAAAGTACAATTAAAAAGAATAATAACTAAGGGTGGCGTTGGATAAAGTAAAAGACTAAATATGAAACAACTTGGTTAAGTGTAGGCTGGGGAAAAAGGTAAGAAAGTTGGTAGAACTAACAAGAAAGAAGATATAAGAATAGAGAAATGGGACTGGAAACCAGTTACATGTTTAGGGAAATAAGGATTTCGGGATAAGTCCTGAGAAAGACGAGCAGAGGATTTAGCGTCAAGTATAGGGAAAAATGAAACGGACATGGGAATGTAAAGTAAGGGTCGGCAACTTTTCTTACATCACGACAGTGCCAGGTTTACCACTAGGCTAAGTAGGCTGAAGTCTAGGGACTCAACATTTGGCGGGCTTCAAAAAGGCCTCTCTATATCTACATCCGGCACTGCATCCCGGGCTAAATTTTGCAACTTTTCATGTTAATCAACGGTAGCGTGGGTTTTACCCTCAATCAGCTGAATCACAGTTTGCCGAACCCTGATATAGAGAAGGAAAACTGACAAGAAGATAGTAAAAAAATGGTGACAAAGGCAAAAAAAGATATAGGAGAAAATCCAGATAGTATAGGGAAATAGGGGAAAATCTAAGGAAATAGGGATATGGGGGAAAACGGGATTTAGTCTAGGGGAAAAACGAGATGACATAAGTTCGAGGAAAAAAATCGAGTTCTTAGAAATTGATAGAACTCTTGGTCGCCATTACAATTTCAACAATACACAAATCGGCTAGATGGACTTTTTAAATATATATGTATATAAATATATATGTGTGTATGTATAGATAGATATAATAGTATTAAGTTTCAAAAATTGAATCAAAGAAGAGGTTGGCGCCAAATAAACCACTGAATTGTTTAATGCCGACACCTGTCTCAAGCTCTGAGCAATTCCCTAAATCCAGAAATGCTATTCTATACATTTCTGTGTAGAAATGAGATTTTCTTTTTCTCTTGTGCAACAGTGACATCGTACACATTTGTAGCACAGATTTGATGATGTCAACTACCTTTATTTCCCATTCAGTACGGGACTAAATAGAATAAATCAATCATTAGCCTTGACCAGGATCATGTCAAGCTCAAGCGACAAGCACGCCATTAAACTGACATCAAATCTCACAGAAATAGCAACTGTAAATCTACAAATTGTCAGCGTTAACCTCTTCAAAAGTTTACCTCAAAATTAAATATTAAGATGCTGCTTTCTTAATAAAAGAATAACAAAACAAAAACGTGCTTTCTTTCTAAGCTTCAGAAATCAAACCAATTAATTACAACCTTTGTATGTTTTCTTCATTTTTTTTTTCTAAACAATAATCATACTGTTGAAATCAATATTATATTTTCTTCACAAGTATGAAGAATGCAGCATCCCACCCTTTCTTAAAGAAAATAATGACACAAAAATTTATAAGATTTATCTACTTGGAGAAGAACCAGGGCAGAGAATTAAAAGGCAGGATGAAGAAATTCAGCACCTTATAAAAACTCAAGATGGGGCAAAACAACAAACCAAAGTATTAAGACCGAATCAAAATAGGTAACTAAACAGTACAGTAATCCGAAAAAGTTAGTCAAATATTAATACAATTAGGAAAAGAAGAATAAATTTTGTTAACAATTAAGAAATGTATAAAATTAGAACATGCGAGAGAGGAAAAGGGTGTGTGTGTGGGTGTGTGAAATGAAGAAAATTGTTAACTATTGTTTTAAACATTTCAAATTCAATGTTAAGATAGTAAATTACTGTTTGCAAATTTATGAAAAAAAAACTACAAAAATGTTCCCCAACATGTACTACGAGATATATATCAAGTGATGACAAACCATCATGTCAACGTATAATAATATTACGCCAAGCTAACTAATAATTAACAATAATATAAAGGTGGTTAAGCAAATTCCAGAAAGATGGATCAGTTGAGAGAGAACAATTTCAACTCTAACAACTCTTGAAAAACGCAAACGTCAGCAGTAGGTCAGTCATCAGTCAGGTAGGTGTGTACTCCTTTCTCTTAATTATGGTGCTCTCATCAGGTGTTCAAAGAGTGGTGTGAGACAAATAACATTTTCTCTGTGATTAGAAGATATTGAAAGCAAAATCTATATGGCAATTATATTTCAGAAAGGAGAAGGAATCTCTCAGAAGTTCCTCTCACAACATCCAACAACGAACTAAACACAACTTGATAATAAATGGCGGGGAGTAACTATAACTGCTACTGCAACAGGAAAATAACACAACGGGCTGAGCTGTTTGAAATGGAAAAAGCACCTAGGATGGGGGTCTACCATGGACAGTCGAAAAAAAATCTGCTACACACTATTCAGATCGCCTTTCGTTTCTATTACTACCACACCACGTGCACACGGCAGGTTTCCTGCAAGGCTTCAATCCTTTTATCTTTGCTACTCGATCTTGGAGATCGTCAACTCGCAAACCAATCACTGCCATTCCTAAATTCTAAAAGTCAACTCTGAAAACAGTCGAGCCTGTAGTCACTCCCAAATGTCGGAGGACGGATTCACAAGCAGCTGACAGCCACTTGAGGGGGATTAATCCTGAGACCACTTTGACATCCTGCAGAATACCCCTGCTCCATTAATTGAGCACATCGTTAAAAAGAAAAAAAGCTAAGGTACTGAACAAGGTTAACAGTTCACAAAATTAATTAACTGTACACCATTTAGAACTGTAGTACACTATCAGATATATATTTACATACAAGCAAGACTAATAAGCCAATTTAAAATCGATTCTTTTTAACTCACGACAGAACTTCGGAATCAACCTAACAGAAATTGTTCAAGACATTTAACCTGCTAAAAGCCAAGATAGGTCAGAAAGAGCAAGGAATCTACAGTTTTTTGTTTTAAACTCAAGCTATGTACCTCAAAAAGCTGCTTCTCTTTTGAAGTCATTATTCCGGACGACGACGACGAAGAAGAAACGAAGAGGATGACAAAGATATGCGATTTAAAAATAATACGGCATGGTTATGTGTGCGTGGTCAACTCTAACACTTCAATTAGACTTTGGTCCAACATGTAGCAAAACAGAAATTATAACACGAGTAGATAATTATCATCAAATTATCAGAAAAGAAATTTAAAAAAATCGACAATCTGCTACATTAAGAGCTAACAGTAGAAGAAAGAAGAATAATGATAACAAGCTAAACACAAGACAGGCAACAAGATTTCTCAGGAAGTCAGGGTGTTGATGAACGAAAAAAAAAGCAAACGCTCTCGCAAAATTCAACTAATGAAGACAAAGTACAATGTCAAAACATTCCTACAAATTAGCAGACACAAAATAAGATGAACACAACGAGATGACCGAGAGGAAACTAAAGGTCAGTGGAGGTAGGCAGAAAAAAATTATACCACTAATTATCCATCTAAATTATATACTTGTCTAAAACCAGGATATGGGGCATTATACAAATCGACAGAAGAGGAATTAAGAAAAACATTACTTGATCAACTCAACTTGTTTGATAAAATTCAAATTATCAACTCTCTCACCCCCTTCCATCCACTTCTTTCCAGTTATTAGCACAACTTTTACACCCAAATTTTTGGCAATAACAGCAATATTTACTTCATTTAAAGAATAGGAAAGCGGAGGATGGACAATGGAAAGTGTACAGTCAGAGAGAGAGGAAAATGTCAAGTTGATTTTTTAATAATCGCAGATATTATAAATGGTAGAAAGATCTGAAGTCAAAATACAGGAAAAAGTCATGTTAAGTGCAATCGGAGTACATTCAAATGGCCTAAATATCTCAGAACCCTATCAACCCTTTCTAGAATGATACTTCAGCACTTCTAGAGCCAAACCACTAGTTAAAAACCAATCATCAATCCTTTCTCAAAGAAAAAAAAGAGGGAGGAGAGGAAAGTAAACTACACGACGGGTTCTCAAAGCTGCCAATTTAAAAACAATAATAATGCAGGTGTTCAGGAGAGGGTCTCCGCTTCAGAGTTCAATAATTTCTTCATTAAGGTAAACGGTGCAGAACTTAAAAGGGGTTAAATTTGACTTTTCAAACTTTAAAAATAGAATTCACAACTTTCCAATATTGCAAAGACGTTTTAACACCTGCTAAAGTCCTCAATGAAAGATGAAACTAAGGGGGGGGAAAGGAGGACCATTCACCTAATTCTCATCGTGTAAATTAGTGTCACATAACCTGAAGCAGGTTACAATATAAACCAAGAACGTTTCTCAGTCGGTTTTTATCTAAACTCTTCCGGTAGTTTACACAGCGTAATACAAAATCATAAACGCCTGAAAAAAGCTAATGAGTTCAGATAACCACCCTAAGTGTAATCCTGACAATTAAACCTCTTATATATCAATTTATATTTGAAGAGGGGAAAAATCCTGGAGAAAACACCTTCCCTTTGAACACTTAAGTTTTTAAAGTCGTCGCATATCAAATCCCTCCAATTATGCAAGAAGGAAGCTAATCAATCAACCACTACTAGTCTAACCAATTTTTTTTTCTTGGCTCAGAGATAGAGAGAGAGAAAGAGAGATGGTAGAACCAACAGCCATAGTGAGAGAAAAGTTCCAAATTCGTAACTTAAGGGAGCCATAAAATACATTAGTCAAAATTTGGGTTTAATTATCAAATTATCATCAACTGGCAACTTCTCCTTGTTGAAATTTGAACTTGAAATGTGTCACTTTCTGGAGTTTACCATACCCTTAGAGCTGCCTCCTCGGCCTCTGGGTCCTCCTCGATGGCTCCCACCACGCATTTCTGAATGAGTGGTCGAAGAACCGGAGGAATTTGAAATGCCTTTCCTTTCTGTCGTATTTACATAATCATTAATTGCTGAATTTGGAGTGGCATTGCCATTACTGTTAACATTATTCCGGCAGTCACCACTTGATGTACTTCCAACACTATTAGTGCCATAAAAAGAGCCACCACGAGCATTCTCCCCCCAATGTACAAACTTGCCTCCACGACCACCAGGTCCACCACCTCGTCCTCTTGATCCCATACCTCCTCTTCCACGGCCTATTTCATTTTCTGAATTATAGCCCCTGAAAAAAAAAAAGAAAATAACCTCGAATGAAATCAAATTTAACACTACAACAAAATGAAATTGTTAAAACTTCAAGTTATCATTAGCCAACGAATTTCCCCCTTTCAGATCCAAATTTTGGAGCTTGAGGAGCTAATTAGAAACATTCCCCGTCCCCTTTTCTGCCTAAGGCAAGGTCGGGTACCCATATACCCAATCAGAACTCGAGGGAGGAACAGGTATTACCCGGGCTACCGACCTAACGCTAAAACCCGTTGGATTGTTAAACTTCATTCACTGACGCCGCCAGATGAGAGACGAGATCCTACATTTGGAAATTTTGTCGATCTATGTGCGTATATTTCATTCCATGTAATCAGGGTTCCTTCACGTGTAGTGGTGGCATTGCACACCCCCCAATCTGCCATGGCTTTAAGTTTCCCTTCCCACTTCCTCAAAGGGGAAGACCTATCTCCGCCAGGATCAAATCTACAACCACTGACTAACGAAGGCAAGGAAGGTTAGTATGCTGGACGTTGTATAATTGATTATATACAAATACTGAATGACTTTCTAAACCTCTGCTACCCAATCTTTTTGGCCATGCCCCACCTAAGCTACTCTAAAATCCTGATGCCACCATGGTGACAAAGCTATTTCTTATTATTCAAAAAGTGAACTCTTTCACTGGATGACGCCAAAATGACAACTTGTTCAGGATACAAAGTTGGATAGTATATGTACCGAGGAAGAAATCACTAGGAAATTGTAAAGAAAAACGCCAAGTTGCGAGTTAATAACACATTCTTGAATCACCCCATTAGACTTCAAATTGCATCCCACCTTGGGAACCACTGGTCTAAACCCTTTCAAGCCAGTCAAAGAGACAGATATAATACTCAATACATTATTTAGTTTTCTTAATTGTAAGTAATAAATAAAGAATTCAGAGAGGTATACAAAATTGCAGTTACCTGTCATTGCGCCTAGGGAGTTGAAAGTTTGGCAGCGACCCTAATGGATGAGGGTTATGCATACTACGTAGCTGCTGATCAATCTCTAATTTTTCTTGCCTCAATTGTTCAACTTCCTAACAACAGAAAAAAAATGAAACGGAGGAAATGACATATCAGGTCAATTAAGCATCAGAAATGAGTCATACAATAGTATCCTACCTTTAAGTGTGCCAAATGATACTCCAGAAGAATTTTTGCGTTAGTAATGCTTTCAACAGTTCCTACAAACACAAATGGCACTTGTCCCTGTGATTGGTTAAAGGAGATATTTAACTGCAAGTTTTCAAATATGGACCATGGAAGTCTTAACACAACAAACTTAAACAACAGAAAATATCTAAATAAATTCACGCCTAATTGTTCAAAATCTTACTTCTTCACGGGGCGTAGGTTGAGGTTCATTATCACCTTCTATTTTAACCCTAACAACACCAGATTTATCAACCATCTCTTGAATAATTCGACCATTTTTACCAATAACTTTTCCTGAAAATGCATTAATAATTCATGGAGACTTGATATCTCCTAAGTTCGATGCTCGGAAAAAAACCACACACACATAAAGGAAAGGATAACACAGAAAAAACAACAACCCATGTACGATCATACCAACTAAGAAACGAGGCACTTGTACAGATTCTTCAGCAAATTCTAGCATCCCTCTGGCTTTTTTAACAGCCATTTCTGTCTAAAAAAAGCAACTCCAACATTAAATCGTACAATCAAATAGATTCCGCTGTGCTTCACTTTAATTACCTCCCCATAAATCTTAAATGTGCATGTACTCTCTTCTAAATCAATGTTCGTAATGCCTTCTACTTTACGCGCTTGCTGAATATTCGTGCCGTGAGCTCCAATGGCCAAACCCATCAGATCTTCCCTGACGCTAAATTCCTCTATGTAACCAGATCCACTGTGTAATTTAGTACTCTGAAATTGACGCATAACGGCACTTGTAAAGTTAACATTCACAGCTTACAACAATAACATTGAAACCCCTCAAATCAAAACGATGAACATTTACTTCTAACTGTTTAGCTGCTTCTTCAGTTCGGTTTTGGAGTAACACCTTCTGGCGGAGATTACGAAAATGCATATCACTCAACATTTGTGCCCTTTTTTGAGCCATTTCATTCAAAGACTATTTAAAAAGAAAATTCATAAATATTAATGTACTGGCGAGATGATATACTCTTTCTCTCTCACTCTACAGTAGAATTTCTCAAATGAAATAATAGTTACAACGTACTATAATTATTAGCGCCTGCTTATCTGGATTATATTTACAAATTGCAGCTCCACATGCTTTCCTAAATTCTTTGTGATTGGCTTCTACCTTTGAACTAATAATGAAATAATACAGTTATATTGATGTATATCCGTATTGAAGACAAAAATATTCTCTAAGAATAAACCACTAATATTTCGAGTTTGAACAAAATATCACGTGGTTGTACTTGGCTACTCACTATTCCCTAATGTCCTCTGGTACAGGAACTTCAAATTTAAAAAAAGTAGTTTTTGTAATAGGTGGGCTAAAGAAAAATCATCCCATTAAATGTTTATTAAACATTGTAACAAATGCGGTTAGCAAAATAAAAGCATTCTTATTAGCAATAATATAAGATCTGAAATGACTCACTTTGAATTTTTATGCCGGATACGCTCGCCTGGTACAATTTCTGTATACGTAGTTTCCCATCCTAAATATTCGACTACATGAAAATCCCCTTTGATCATTTTCACCATAGCACGCCACCAACCACATGCTTCTTGGTCATTTGCTCTAGAATATACCTAATGTAAAAATGGAGAGATGCATGAAATGTGTGTTTTTTGTAGGAAGAAAATGTGTCAATAAATAAATATTAAGCGTTTAAAAATTTAGCTCACTTCCACTTCCATGTTTTCTGCAAACTCTTGTTTCTCTCCATCTTTAGGTGGCAAACGAACACGAGAAACCGGGAATTTGCTCTCTGGCTGCCAGCTAGCATGCGAAAAAGAAGCCAAGCTGCAACCAATGAATCTCTTGCGAAATGTTTCAACTATTTAACAATACATTTCTTAACAAAACAATAAACAAAATTTTCATTTACACTCTATAAAAACTAAAAGAAGCCTTCGCTTATTTTCGTTTTAACAAAAAAAAGCAAAATATGAATTGGAATAAAGCAGAGGTAAATAAATTCAAGTAGATTTTAATTACTGCTTTGGTCGTTGATCAATTCCCTAGTTCAGTTTTATCTATGGGAAATACGTTTGGAAGAAGTTAGAAAAGGACATAAAGTAACCAGGTAATATGTATATGAAAACAAGTATTATAATGAAAAACTTGGTATATCTTGCGCGGGATAAGAAGAGCTAATATGCTAATACTACATCTCACAAGCCCCCTTTTCACCCTTCCCCCATTCATGGGCTCAATAGCGATGCTCATCAATTTTTCACTTAGGTAAAATCATGTTATATCAAGTACTACATAGATTACTTACTCATTTTCGAAGGCCACCATAACCTCATCTTCAAACACATCAGTTACATATGCCTTTAAAAACGAATACGTATATAAATACTTTTATAAATCTTAAAAATACCAACTAGAAATAAAATACAGACGCTACATCAAATAATATTTTATGGCATGTGAGGAAATAATGTCATTCTAAATGTGTCCGTGACGAATGAAGTTGATACCCTTCTATTTAATTTAAAATTAACTATACCTTGCCTTCAATGAAGAGCTTATATTTGTATACAAAGCCAAACTATGCGAATACATACTCTAGGTTATTTTTTTAAATGTATCACATTCAAAGAAATAAAAATTATCAATAAGCCTTAAGTTCTAATGTCAAAATACCCATAATAAATATAAATACTATTAGAATCTCAAACAAAGATTTTAAGCCGATTTAAGGTACTGTAGATAAAACGCACCATCAATACTTTTCTAAAGGCGTTGGCTATATAGAATTATTCCAAGTCTAAATTTATCATAACTGTTTCTGAAATATCTTACTTAAAACCATGCGAAATTGAAAAATCCTCAAGACTCCATTCTAGGCTTAACAAGTACAGAACAAAGCTCGAAAACTTCACGTTACTATATTTAGCTAATTCTAAAAAGATTATAAGAATTTGTTTCTAAAATGGAAGCAATTCTTTTAAAAAAAATTCTTTAAATATCTGCTTCACTTCTCTAAAGTCTAAGGTTCCGTTTTTAATGAAGAATTTATGTGTATTTGTTGAAATTCCCACTAAACTAGCATTTACTTGAAGTCAAAGAACGGATAATTTACCGGCATTCAAAGTTAGGTTTACCCCCAAACTCCATCGTTTGACAATGCGAATTAGGCTTACGCAGACCATGCTGTTACTTTCAACTGACTGTTCTAAACGTACTAATTGACTAGGAGAAAATGTTGCATATCAATCCCATCCCATTTTAATCGATGTTTAAAACACAAGATACTCAATTAATTGCAGAAATTTACCTTATAATAAGCACCATTTTCACCACAAACTTCAACAACCAAGTCCTCCATTTTGGAAATGAGAGTGAGGCACGCCGGGAAATAACCGATTGCTAATTACCTATTCTGTCTTTTTTTTGTATTAGCACTCTATTAAAAACGAATCAAGTTACATCTGTGGCCACTCCAAATATCACTTCTATTTCAAAACACTAAATTAATATCAATTGTTATATCAAATTATAAATTCTCAGAACGGCGCGCCAGGCACTTCGCCCAATCTACGACCATTTTATATTTCTCATCATAATCTCCTCGTTCTTGACAGGAAATGTTCTTATTAGAATGAAAATATTTAAATAAATTTCCAACGTATATTATTTTAAAATTTTATTTGTAATAAAATATTATTTCATCTTAAAAATAGATCTTACTTGGCAGTATATTTAGAAAATAATACGGAGATATTTCACGATAACTGAAGGTATTGCACAATTGCTATATAGGGGGAATGTGGATGAGTTGTTTATGTCACACTGTCAAGCTCCTCTACTGCTCTAGTGATGGATGATTATTATTAGTGAGGTTGTATTTTCTGTTAAGTATGTGTTGAAGAGGAGTTGGTGGTTATTACTTCCATAATGTAAATGTTAAATACAAGTATGTCTTCTGAAAGTGAGACAGATGAGTTTTATGATGCAGAGGACGCATCACCTGAAAGATTGGCAAGGTATTACCATCTAACTAATGCTGGACAGCCCTCTCGCAATACATACTACGCATCACTAAATATCTATTTTGATGTTGTCTTATGTGCGTTATCTAATTTATAAATGTTATTTCATCTAGGCAGCAGAGTAAGGCGTCTTTGCGTCAAGAAAAAAATGTTGACGCAGAGGAGGTAACGAAACCATTTAGTTCTTTGTCAGTACTTCATTTGAGGGCGTGTAACCATTTTGATATTAGTTGACATTCATTCTTAAGCTTTGGCATAAGGGCAAAGTATTCCTGTAAACTAAGCTTATTACGTTTCATTACTAGTGTATAGCTAAGTGGTGAGATCTATACAGTAACATGTTCACTTTCAGCCAAACCTCGATGTGAATATTGCCAAGATAACGCCCATTAACTCATACCAAACCATTGTTGAAGGTGAAGTGAAATTCGACTTGCAAATTGACTGTCCAGCTGCACCAACAAAGGCAAACCCTACTCAAGAAAAATGTGGTAAAACGGATAAATTTGAGATGACCAGCAAGCAGTTGGTTCTCGACATGACTTCAGATAATAAAGTAAATAAATTTTTTTGTGATGGCTAAAAGAAATCGTACATATATTTTCAAGTTGGCTACATTTTCTTCTAGGAAACTGAACGACGTGTTAAAGATATCGAGAAACGACGCAGAAAACTTGAGGAAGCAAGACGTCGAATGCAAACAGAAGATGCGGAAGAAATTTATGAGACACTGTCGTCGTTTCCCGGCAGTCAAACATCATCACTGGAAGGTGTTTGGGCAGCTATTCCGAGTGGACTTCAGTTATCAAAGGAAAACAAAGACGAATCTCATAGTTTAACGTTTAGTTTGGGCAAAGTTGGCCGTATTTTAGGTGATGAGGATGATTCCGTTTCTCAAGAAAGAGTCGAACGTGTATTCAGTAATGCTCCAGTGGGTGCAGTACCTCACGTAACTGTAACGGTTACTGAACCAGTTGATGAACTCGAAATGTTGGGTGCCGCCGTGCATGCAGGACCAAGATTGCAAGAACCAGACGTTGTTGCTAGTACTAAAGGTGCAAGCGAATCTTTGGCTCACTTTTCACAGCAATCATTGCCTCCTCCAGTAGCACCGCCAAGAAGGAAACGTAAAATTAAAGCCATGGTCATACCATCCACATTGGAGTCGGTAAACCCAGTATTAAATGTGGTTATCTGCTTCCTTTTCAATGCCTTCGTTAAGCCATACGATATTAATCTTTCTTGTGTCACAGCATCCAGAAGATGTTAAAGATTTGCAAACGAACTGCAACATTCCAAGCCCAGCGAGTACTGTTGAAAGCATCACAAAAATGTTTGAACATAATTTAGATCTTTCAAGTGCAGTACGAGGACAGTATGTTGTTAAGCCTCAAGTGAGTGTTTTTCGTTACCAGTTTTCAGATTCAGCTGTTTATAAATCAGTTATATAATGTGTTAAATTTGGAAAGGATGAAGAGATTACCAAAGCCGAAGGACCACGTTTTGAAGACTCAGAAAATTTGGCTGTTGTAATAGCGAATCAGTTATTTACAACTGGTGATTTTCTTGATCCAGGAGTTACGAAACAACTTAATATGCTTGTACGCACAAGAACTGATTCTGGAAAGCAGTTGTCTGATCTGGTATGTAAAGAAAAAAAATGTGTTAGGTCTTTAAATTTATCTTTGGTGTAGCTCAAAATCATTGATTCAATTTAAAAAAAAAAGGAAATTTTAGAACAAGTAATGGTTTTAAATCTGGATACTGGAGAAAAAATTCCCCTCAGCTTGGCTGAAGATAGACTGCCAAGGGGCTTAAATCCTTTGTCATTGCATATCATGCGATTAACATCAGAATATGTCAGGTATTTTGCAATATTCAGCCATGACTATATATAAATTAATCTTTGACATCAGTTTTTCTTACAACATTGCTGTATTTAGTAATTCAAGTCTAGAAAAGGATAAGGAATCTGATGATGATAATGATGATGCGAAATCCAAGGCTTCCACATTATCTGTAGCATCTGGCGATCACATTCCTACAAAGAAGAAAACGTTAGTTGATATTATACTGAACCCTTTTTTCCTCTTTCATTTTTGTAAATATTTTTACTCCCTTATAGCGCTCAGATAAAACAGTTATTTAATAGAACTGTTGAAAAAACTGTTAGCAAAATTAAATCAGTGGCAGATGAAGTTTATCATGCAAGACATTCTGATGAAACTGTTGAATCCAGTGAAGAGGAACCAACAGGAGACCAGCGTCAAACGTTTAAAGTACTATTTTGTGTTTTTCTAGGCATCATACAATAATTATTAAAATGTCTGACACATGCTATTGTCTATTGGTAGTTTAAATCTGCAGGAAGTCATAAAGGACCACATGAATTTAGTAATCTCAAACTGGTTCAGGATTTAAGTGGAGAACATGCAGTATGCCTTAAGAAAATGTTTATCAATTGAAGAAATTAATATTTTTTTAAAATAATCGACATTTCATATGTTATAGGGTGCAGTTTGGACAATGAAGTTTTCGTACTGCGGAAGATTGTTGGTAAATATTACTATTACTAGTAGTCAAAGGCTTGTTGTGTGCCACTCAATTGACTTACTAATATTTAAAAACAAAGGCAACTGTTGGACAAGATCATATTTTAAGGATCTGGGTTCTTAAAGACTCTTCTGAATATTTTAATGATATGCGGCAGAAATATAATGCTGGAAGTAATGATTTTTTTCGCCATTAGTTTGAAATTTTATCATTTTCATTTCTAGTACATGTGTTAAAAATTTTTCATTCATTCTAGCAAAAATCTCACCAACACCTTCTCAAGAAAGTCTCGCTTCGCATCAATCGTCTGAAGATAGTGAAAAATTTGTAAGCGTTATAGAGTATATCTTTTAAGCAAACAAGACACAGATCTGTAATAAATGTTATTCAGGGTGTACCGCCATCTGAACCAGAGTCGGCTGAAGATGCTACAAAAATATTTGCAGAAAAGCCATTTTGTACCTACGTAGGTCACACAGCAGATCTGCTTGATGTTTCTTGGTCCAAAGTGAGTACTGTGTGAGTTTAACCAATCGCTGAGTAGTGTTGATGCAAACTCTTCTTAACAAGGGCAGAGGTCATTTGTAGAATTACTTCATATTATCCTCTTCGATGGACAAAACTGTGAGATTATGGCATATATCCAGGAAAGAATGTTTGTGCTGTTTCCAACATATCGACTTCGTGACAGCTATAGCATTTCATCCAAGGGTAAGGGCAGCGTTGTTACTAAAGTTCAAACTTTGTTGCTATCTTTTCATTATCATCGTTAAACTATGAACAGGATGATCGTTATTTTTTGAGTGGATCACTTGATGGGAAATTGAGGCTCTGGAACATTCCTGACAAAAAAGTAGCATTATGGAATGAATTAGATGGTCAAACAAAACTTATTACTGCTGCCAATTTCTGTCAAAATGGGAAGTTTGCAGTAGTCGGAACATACGATGGACGGTGTATATTTTATACAACGGAGGTGAATGTTATAAAGTCAAGGCTGAAATATAAACACACATTACAAGAGATTATCTCTTATAGCAATTAAAATATTATACACAAATTCACGTCCGGTCTACCAGAGGAAAAAATGCAAAGGGACGTAAAATCAGTGGCATCGAACCAATGCCTGGTGAAGATAAGGTAAATGTTAAACAGTCTGTTAATTACATATTAAATACTCTACCCCTCTTAAATCTCTTGATCATAATTTACTTTTACAGATTTTGGTAACCTCAAACGATTCCAGGATTAGACTTTATGACTTGCGGGATTTATCATTATCTTGTAAATATAAAGGATACGTGAATTTGAGTAGTCAAATACGAGCCAGTTTCAGGTATAGTAGAAATAAGCTTTGTTTTCTCGTGATTTCCTTACTGGTGTATTTAGTTGTTGCTAGAGAGACTTTAATTATATAGCCACGATGGAAAATATATCGTCAGTGGGTCTGAAAATCAGTACGTTTATCTGTGGAAAACGAATTATGATTATGCAAAATTTTCTTCCGCAAGAAAAGACCGCAATGATTTTTGGGAAGGTCTGAAAGGTAAAAAAACAGTACAATTTGTCTATTAGTCAATAATGATTTAAGTAATAGTATTTTAGTTAGGCTAATTATGATTTTCTGATACTTAGCACATAATGCTGTTGTCACTGCTGCTGTATTTGCTCCAAATCCAACTGTTATCTTTAAACAACTCAGTAGTCGCAAAGCACTACTTACTCCTAACGTGGAAACTCCAGTCGAAGGATGCTCCCACCTGGTAACTTTGGCGATGTGTTCAGAGTTGGATAGTTACGTGTTGGTAACGGCAGATTTTGGTGGTGGGATCAAAGTCTTTGTTAATAAAGGAAAATCTCTCAAAAGTAGCACACTTTAAAATGCTTTTTATGTAAACAATTTTCATTTTAAATTCTGACATTTTGTAATATAAACGCATTAAAATATTATATACTTCATGGAAGTGATTGTTTAGTCTTGCAGATAAACTGATTTCATAGGATGAAAGGGTTGAAGAGCTTTATATAATTGTAGGTTACTAATTCAGTGTAATGTTGAACGCAAGCACCACACCCCTACTTAAAAACAAAAACGATCGAGAGTTACAAGAACTTAAGAGGAAAAAAAGAGGGGGAATGCATGAGTATTCCATAGTTTCGTATGGTATATTTGTACTAATATCCAAAAAAATAAATCGTAACAAAAAAAAACAGAAATTCAATCAATTAAAGAGGAAGTTAGAGATCTCGTTACTGGTTCATATTTACACATTACACTAAACATATCGCCACCTAAGCGATTTGCTAACCAACGATTTTTAAGTACTGCTAACTTCAGAGCTTCTATCTTGAACGTGGTATTCAGATTGGTATGAACCGCACGTCCCATTCCTTCAAGGACTATTAAATCCACATTGTTATTTATCAATGTGTCTGCTAAATCCCTGTTCAAACGACTAACAAAACATCAAAATGAATAACGTTATTGTAGTCCATCAACCAAAAAACTGACAAAAACATAAATCTTTACCTGAGATCTAAACAGGGTGATGCCTGCCCAGATTCCATAGCCAAAAGAGTACCATTCTCAAGTCCTTTTGCCATTATAGGGCAAATACTCGCAACTTGGTTCAGTAAAACCACTAACTCTTCATAAGTGACATCATTTAAAACGGGTTTAGTGTTTGCACATAAGATAACCTAGTAACAAATGACGCGAAAATAAACATTTCCTTGGAGATACAACAAAACAGTGATATTAAAGCCTTGTGAAACCTTTGTTCCTCGCTGAACTAATTCCCGTGCAAAAGGAAATATTCCTAAAACTACATCAATACCACAATTGTCAACAAACACCGCAGCACAATGATGAGCACCGCCTCGTAATCTATTGATCCAAGCATCTAGATTGTCAATCAACCACGGGCGTTCTAAAGTAAAAAAATCCCTAATTAATAAGTTGAATAATTTTATAAAATATAAAAAAAGAATTTTGCAGTACCTTGAAGGCTAGATTTGGCTTCAGTGAAACCAAAAGTGCCATTTTCAATTAGCGTCACGACCTCTTTGGCACCCCAATCAAATACATTTCCTGCTAACACTCCACAAATGATTGCTTCCTGCTTTTCTTCCCAAGGAAGCATATCCAGTTGTGTCAACCATGATGGTAATAACTTCAACGCTTTCTCGCTTTCTAATTGTTTCATCTACGATTATTGTATATCTTACAATTACATAACCAATAAATGTTACATTATTTTAAGCAGAAATCGTTACTTGTAAATATGGATCAGGAAAGTCAAATTCAATTAAGCAATGTTCTCTCATATCCAATAAACTCCTGACTGTTAATGGGCCATAAGCACTGTAAGATTTAAACGAAATAGACAAAGACAAAACAAGAATTCTTATATGAATAAAATAGCCAAAGCAAGTAGACTCACAACGGCTGATCTTGTAAGTGCTTAAGCCTAGTTAAGTACTTTTTCTTAAACTTTTCTCCTCGTATTTGCGCATCTGATGAGTTACCTTGACTATCGAGCGCTACATGAAGAAACTGGAACCGAAATAAAATGGCAACTGCATTAATGTGCAAGTAAAACTGATTTACTGAGCACTGATTATGAGAGGAAAAAAAGGTTTACTTTGTCAATGGCATCTTGAAAACACTGCAGCCAGTAGTCACGAGCATCATGATCTTGTGTTAAATCTACTGTATCAGCAATGTAGCCCTCTTTTTCATCTAATAAAGGACAATAAGCCATCCGAGTATCGAAACGATCCATTTCTAATTGATCTACCTAGATGGAATATGAAAAACAATCTCACACACATTTTCGAATTTAATTACATTAAGTTCAAATTACTGTAAAATGACTCGTACCGTTGCATGATTATTAGTTGATAACATTTGGGCTGGCATTGAACTTTGCAGACCTGAACTTCCAGCATAATTTTCATTCCAAGAATAACTTTCGGGATCTAGGCGGCATTTCGAAATTTAACGTTACTAACCATTGTCTTCAACTGTTGAAAAATCCCTACTTAAATTGTACCATATTCTTCAGCTCCTCGTAAGAAAGCTCCAATGGCACCGAGGTAACCTTCATGGCGCAAAAACAATGCTTGAGCTTTACCCTAACAGAATGACAGCAAACCTGAAATCAGTCGTAAAGCCATCTAGGTCATTAACTTAATAAAATTATCAACTCACTTGACTCCAAAAGTTGATAGCGTAGCTTATAGTATGCATGCTTAAAGGATGGCCACGTAGAAAGTAACCACCAAAGTAAATTCGGTTTAGTCCATGCATCATTGCATAGAGACAAGAAATTTGACCAATATCATTACTGACTGTAAACAGAAGACTGCGTGCTATGTCTTCCTCTGAAAACTGTCCTGGACAAACGAAAGCATTGCGCATATATAATCTGTCTAACAATAATTAAAGCCAGCCAAATAGAATAACATGCAATATAAAACTAACCTGACTTACAATTGGGATCTTTTGACGAATGAATAGCCTTGCCAAAACTTGCAGCTATCAAATCCCCAGGGAGGCCCAACACTCTGTAATCTCCACCATAAATGTCTTTCACTAGCATATCAACATTGCGATGGTCTCCTCTGTTTGCAATTTTTAAAAGTTCATTAAAATTCTAATGAGAAAAAGTTGAATTAGTCTCCATCAAGTGGTCATAGAGAAGTTTGACCCCCGACTTACATTAGCACTAGTCAGTAACGAACCTAATCCCCAAAAAGTTCCTCCTCCTAATGATGACCCACCAATTCTCTCATAAACAGTCTCAGATTCAACCTACAAATTTTAAGGGAATTCCTTAATCAACCACTTTAAAAACTGACATTAGTTAAACAAAGACAGTTATCATTAATATGTTACCTTCATGATACTAACACCAGATCCAATATTGACTAACAAATAGGGAAATACGTTTGGCTCAATGTTCTGAAATTTATACTGAGGATTTTCATGCCTTTGAAAAATGAATACTTCATTAGGAATATTTTTGAGCAAAAAATTACATCCTTTTATTAAACAATGAAGTTCATCTTCTTTATCTACCCTATTTTCAGTGTGAATTAAAAAATGAAAGTATGATTATTAGTTAGATATATTTGAATTCGATAGGAGAAAGGTGTAACAAATAATGGCGACAAACTTACATACATCCAAGTTTTGAAGAAATCAAATTGGTATATTTATAAGCACCGCCACCTGTAGCTTTGATCGTTTTTCTTGTAATGTCTTCTGACGAATTAACCAAATTCATTTGAATAAAATTCAAACAATTCTCTATGTACTTTGTTTCGAATTTGATAAAGTGCAATCGTTCTTTCACTGCTACTTCGTAAGATGCCGATGACTCTTCATCGCTCTGGTACAAACATGTCAGAAATTCAGAATACAATCTATGTGCAACACTATTGCAACACCATTGTCTTCTCCCTCTTATGCTTTTTGTATGATGTTAGTATTTGAACTTCCCATAATGTTCTATATTGCACGCTTTAAGTCTGTCCCTTACTGTGCAGAGTAACGAGTCGACTGTACTAAAAATATTTTTTTTACAATTATTTCAAAGTGTTCAAATACTTTTTTGTTTGAGGTCTTTTGATATTTTGCATATTAAACTTCTATTGCATGATATTATTATTATGTTCGGAGTTCATTATTATGAGTAAAGCATGCATAGGATAGTGTAGAAAAATTAAGCAATATTGGGAACATCGTGGGTGCTCAAATACTTTTTTTTTATCACTGTAGTAAAAGTAATTCAGTCATCGAAGTAAAGCCCACTATCAAATAACACAATTCTATAAAAAAAACATAACGGACAATAATCTGGGGAAACGTTAAACGTAATTTGGGTCATTCATTTATGGCAACGACATCAAGCTGCCTTTATAAGCAGCATGTATAGAAACTCGTCAAAGCTTCTTAAATTTTAATTTAAGAAATAAAGTAACGTACCTTTGAGCCTTCATCTCCAGATGAAAAGGAATATAATGCTCGCCTTACTGGAACTGTGGAGTAGTAAGCTATTTTTGTTAATGAGCCACCTGCAAATAATAACAGAGATGTAATAGCTTTCACTAATGATAAAACAGATTGCAGCGCTTACTAAATAAGTTCAAGAAACAAAATAGTTATAAAGTTTTTTTTCAAACCAGTGCTTATATACATTGGAATACACACCTATGTCTATGGCAAATCGTTTAGCTTTACTTAAGTTTCTAAATACAGCTTCATTTTCTGGTAATTGGATACTTTGAGGAACACATTCACCATCACTATCATGGCAATCCATTTCAATACTTCTTGACTTAAAATAGTTTAATTTCTCAGTTTATATTTAGAGGAACCCACTTTACAACTGTACAAAACGTCTAGCTTTCGATGCACACAATTTTATTAGAACGTAGCCAGGGTGGCGTATCAATGGAAGTGTTTCTCTTTTTAGGATATGCAGTCAACTTCTAAAAGTAACGTGCTTTTCAATTTGCTAGAAGGTTGATTTAAACTGCTGACTAGACAAAATCAACCAACATTAGCAACATAATCCTATTAAAAGTTTGATATCGACGAAACTTCCGGCTAAGATCCTATTATTCCTTCAGCAATACGAAAACACATTCGCCGTTACCTTGGTGACTACCACTAAATTCGTGGGACTATTCAATAACTACATCGACGTTAATAACCATCATAATTTCATATCTGTAAAATTATAGATCGACCGAAACGTCAGATTCCTAATACTGAATATAGGTAACGAATTCCTAGCATTTTAATGCATGTTACCGGTGCATTTTATGCTTAATGGTTTTCGCGTTGCGATATACAGAAGCCGTTATTAAGTAACTTTATCACACTGTTTGGAGCAAGTGTGGAGTGCTACTCATCATAGAACGATCAGCTTATATACGACTACAAGGGAGCGCTCCACAGCGAAGATAAATCTTACTACCGACAAGTGCTAGTTCGCAACAAAAGAGTAAACAATGAATGTTGTGTATCTTTGACCCCGAAAATGTTGGTCAATCAATTCTAGTCATAAAGAGCCGGGACAGTTACGCAGCAAGTGTTATCTAATACCTGCTAAGGAAGGAATCAACAGACTCTTTCACCATCATCATCATCATCACACCCTTATCCCGCCTGTGGCAGGGTCGGGTCTGCGGGTTCTAGCCCTCCACTCCCGTCTATCTCACTCCAGGTCCCCGTCCATCCCACACACTGCCACATCCTTACGGACAACCTGTTCCCAAGTCTGCTTCGATCTCCCCCTGCTCCGGGTGCTACCGACCGCCTGCATTCCTGGAATGAACCTGGGAGCGGCGAGTTGCGTTGGACACACCAGTTCTCGTCTGATCACTGAAGTTAAGCAATGCAAGCCCAGTTAGTACTGACATAGGTGGTCGCTCGGGAAAGCTGGGTACTGCTAATACCCAATAATCGTCGCTTTAGTGTAGTGTCTGTGCAGTCTATGCATAAGAACTATGCAGTGGACGGGTCTCTAATGACCTCGTAGTTGACGGGACCTTAAACTCCAACAAACAACAACAAAAATGGAATGAACCTAACGAGCTCCTCCTCCCCTCATGACGTGTCCAAACCACCTCAACCTATTCTCCCTCATTTTTTTGGCGATGTCCACCACCCCCAGCCTACCTCTAATATACTCATTCCTAATTCTATCAGCAATCAACAGACTCTTTATCATTGTATAATTTCCATTGTTTCCTGAATAAACATGACGTACAATGTACTGTATACTACAGAATAATACCAAAACAAGTAACGTGCCTGTTATAGGTTTCGTACGATATAATGAACATGGGCGTCCACGAGATCGGCGCTTAATTCCCAAGTGGTGTGGCGCTATTCTTTACACACCTTGAAGGACTTGTGTCTGGTGTGTCCACAGTAACCTGCGCATTAAATAAATAAATAGCACGTTAAGCTTGATCGAAATACAGAAAACTGGCATGGATGAATGATACCAAATGGAATATGGACGGGGTGGCAGGGGTGGCAGTTCGTCGATTGTGGCAAATAGTTGCATGTGCGGTTATCCGGCTTCTCACGCAAAACCTGTCAACTATAGCGAGTTTTGAGCTCCAAAATACGGTACAGGTAAAACTTCCCAAATTAGGTGGAACAGAGTTTAGGTTTGGAACAATGCTAAAGGACACATGGGCAGATAGAAATGAATATGCTAGAGGCGAGTTGGTAGTAGGAGAACAGTTGCAGAGTAGAATGCAGGTGCATACCCTGAGAGAGAACAGATTGAGGTGGTATGCCGGGTATGGGCGTGTAATGGCATGAGGGGAGGAGGAGCCGGTTAGGTCCATCACTACGATGCAGGTTATTGGATGCACCGGGACAGAGGAAAACCTAAGCGGACGTGGAAGCAGATCGTACAAAGAGATACCGTAATTATTCTAATAAACGGCGCGCCGTTTATTTTTTCAACGGCCTTTTTGTTGCGCCGTTTATTAGTTTTTTCAATTTATAAATGGAAACTTTTTAGCCGGACGAGTTGATTTCATTAATTTTGATTTTTGCTGATGCCACTCTCGCATCTGAATTTATGGGCAAAATGAAATTAAGAAAAATAATCAATGGTTCATTAAAAATTTAAATCCTTACCCTAGATTCAGATAACTGTAGAGGTTTAGCCACAGAACGATTACTATCATTCTCAACTGCAGAAATTGCCAACAATTTAAATGCTAAAGAATACTTTCTCTTTGAAACTTTTCTTTCAACAATATCTGCACTTAAAGCTTAGTTTACACGACTGTGACCTCCCCTCTGTTCGGTCACCCACAGAACAGAGAGGAGGAAGAAAAACCCTGGGGTACACCAGTACCTCTGTTCAGGCGTAAGCCTGATTCCTTATTGCAGCATACAGTAGTTGTTGTGCAATAGGTCAGACACCATGCAATATCAAAACTGACAAAGCATTAATTTACCTGCCAAAATTTTTATTTTGGTTGTAAAATGGGGTGTTGGAAAAGTGTGGTAGGCCGGCATCCCCACACAGACAACCAACCAATATTCCTGCGGGTTCCAGACGCCTGGCTGAGGTGTTCCCAGTCATAGCATGTTCAATGGCCCCACGGACCCAACCCTGCCACAGACTGGATAAGGGTGGGATGATGATGATACCAGTACCCCTGTGTAGCATTAAAGGGTTAATCATTAAAAATGGAATAAAAGTATGATGACGAAATACTTAAAGAATTTGCACTGCGATTTTTTGGGACTCAGCCTTTTTCTACCGGCATTACAGGAATGCAGGTGGTTGGAAGCACCCGGGGCAGGGGAAGACCGAAGCAGAAATGGGAGCAAGTTGTTCGTAAGGATATGATAGTGCGTGGGGTAGACGGGGACCTGGTGGAAGATAGGAGGGAGCGGAGGGCTAGAACCCGCAGACCGACCATGCCACCGGCGGGATAAGGGCATGATGGTGTTTTATCTAGTTGATAGGGTAGCTACGCCACTGACTTTTCGTGGTTTTATAATTTCTCTCCAATGATCAATTTATCTTACATTTGCAATCATTTGAAGTACAGAACGTGTTCCTCATTGGTAATCTCAACTTTTGAGGTCCTACAGCGGGCTTTTTATGAACATCCCCCATGAGCCGTCGCTTACGTGTCGCGATTGTTGAAAATATATGTTGCTACAGGTGTTCGCTACCCATGTTGCACCAAAAAAACACATTAATATTGACGTTTATATATCGAACGAGGAAGTATTAAACCTGCCCATTTGCAAGGAATATGTGCAAGAAGCAGAAAGTTAGCTTGGTCGTTAATTATATTAATTATTAATATAGTGCAACTTTCTTATTTACCTTCTTGAGGACCTATAGAATCATGAAAAACTTGTGGCTCACTTATTTGTTATGGGCCTTAGGAGGATTTTTTGGCCTTCATCATTTCTATTTGGGCCGCGATAGGCAAGCATTTGCTTACTGGTGTACTATAGGAGGTGGATTTGGTGTTGGAGTTTTGATAGACTTTTTTAAAATTCCGTCTTATGTGTCTGAAGTTAATGAATCGAACGAATACATCACTTGGCTACGGAAGAAAATGACAACAAATTCAAAGGTAAGAATTCACCTTCTTCATACGTATTATTGAAAGATGAGCATCGCTATTGTACAATATGACATTAGATCAATACAATTTTCGATTCTCCCGCTTTAAGAGATTAACCAAAAGTAGTTTATAATCTGAATTATCGCAGCTAGCATTGATTTATCCACGTGCGTCGTTCGGCGGCAGCATCGAACTTGTTCTAAGACCAAGGGTCATTCACAAAAGTACATCCCAAAAAAGGGTTCGTCATTAAAAACAGAAACACATTGCAAATACGGTACAGCGCAGAATGGAGTGCTTCAATATAGAATAATACAGTGGTACGCAAGACTGTAAAATGAATGTCGTACATTTCTTACTCTAAGATCTTCCTTGGTGGCTCAGTGGGGCAGGATCAATGCTAGTTGAGGCTGATGGCTTCTTTCAGGGCGAGAGGGAATCCCAGAGTGCACCTTCCCTCGGTGGCCCCATGTGGTGTACACGATGACACCTGTACGCAAAAGAAACCTCATTAAATGAAACGAAATATACGTCAGATCGCCAAAATTACCAGGTATAAGCTCGCCCCGCGGCTTCTATGGAGGAAATGCATTCCAGGGGAGAAAATAGGCCGACGTTAATATTAAAGGGGATGTTTAACAGTTCGCGGTTCCGGGAGAACAAATGGATACCCGGCCCTACCAGAGGTGGAAACAAGGTTTGGAATGACAATGGCGACATTTCTCACCCAAGAATTGAATGTCTAAGTTAGCTAAAGAGCCTAAGTACACGTGCAGTCAGAGCCGTAACGGGGGTATGAAGCACCTGTGGCAAGTGTCCAACTTTCGCTTGCCCGTAACCCAATAATGACAAAAAACATAAACATTTTGCGCCCCAAACCCAGTTGCGCCCGCCTTCTTCGCTACGCCCTAGTTACGGCCCTACGTGCAGTGGTCACTCTGCACCCCAAATGAGGCCAGAAGACCATCCACCTTGCTAGAATCGAATCTAAACATCATTAACTTGAGTCAAACACACCAAGACATAACAATATGTAAAATACAAATCTTTTTGCCTGATATCAATAAGGCCAATGCACTGCGTATTGCAGTAAGCGAACAAGACAACATAGTAGCAGTCGGAATTAATAAATGATTGCATTTCTTAACGAATTTTCTAGCCGCCTTTCTCGATTATTCGATTTGGTGGAGAAGTTTTACTCGGATATGTATTTGGCGTCTTGTGGTACTATGCAGTGCCATTAGAAGAAGTTTACGGTTACAACCTCCACTTCCTCACTTACTTGGCACCGTTGGCAATAAGTTTAGGTGGGTCCTGCTAATAAATACATTCAATATCTGGAATTTAGTTTAATCACTTTTATATATCTCTTTGAAGGAGTTCATACTATCGGCAATATTGGACGAGAACAAGGAAATTTTAGTCCAGCATTGGCATCCACTATACTAAGCTTTGCCTTATCTCAAAAAAGTATGCCTGAAGGAATGTTCTGGTGTGCAGTATCAGCGTCTCTAGGATTTACTTTCAAAGCGAAGAAATGGAGGACTGACCCGCCACCAAAACACGGTATTTGTAGGTAAGAAATTTGAGACTACCTGGATGGAATCCAACCATTGCTTATTGTATAAACTAAATAACTGTTAATTTACAGACGAATGGCTACATTAGGTGTTTGTGGAATTCTTTACCTGACTCTTCTAGCAACAAGCGTCTATTTTAATGCCGAAATAGTTGATAAAAATGGTGAAAGAATAAAGGTAACCATTAGTTAGTCGACTGTCATAATATGAATATCTTCAATCACTAGAGACAAATAAGATCAATAAAATTAACTAACATATTCATTCAATATTTACTAGTTTCGCAATGCTGCAATAAATTTTTTAAACAGTCCAATGTGGGAAGAAATAAAAGAGTCATTTCAGCAGCTGTACAATATTTATAAAATTCATGGATGGGAAAACCTTTATCGTCAATTGGTTGATCAATTAGATCCACATGGCGAACGACGAGCATTGAAGGTATGTGTGCTCTAAATTTAGATCGGATATTGTATCTAAAATAAAAAATACTAAATTTAACTTTTATAAAGGTATTGGAGCTACCAAATGATGCAACAAAATCCGACATTGTTGCAAAATGGAGAATGCTCTCAAAAGAGTGGCATCCTGACAGGCATAAAGATCCCATTAAGAAAAAAGAAGCTCACGAGAGATTTATGGAGTATCAAGATGCTTATCAAAAACTCATAAAAATCAGAGCTAAAGTTGACACTAAGACCTCAACTTCTAGCAACAATGCAAATGATGAATTATGATTGGGTTGTAAGATAATATCAAATTTAGATCAATTGTCCACAATAACTAATAGTTTTGTGTAAATATAAAGAAAAAGTTGTTAAAGCATCGAGTCGTTACCTCAGTTTTATGTATCAAAAAAAAAAGGGAATAAAAGCCCACGAGTATGTTTTTCTTACCACGTTGGCCGATTAAAATATACAGATAAAAACAGATAAAACGACTAGGTATTATCACAATGAATAGCATTTTGAGTTTTCTGGAGCCAAATTAGGAAAAGACGCTGATCTCTTGATTGGTTTTTCACTCGGTTCTGATTGAGGAACATTGTGCCATTCAACTTCCAGAGCTTTCATTTTTGACTTCTTCAGAATACGGCCACTTTGAAATCCTAAGTTGGAAGTATTTTAATAATTAGGTTACCTCATGAGAATAATGTGTATGTACATGCTGTACGATCGCGATCCAACCTAATAATCCTCCAATCGCAACTGCTGCTACACCCGCTTTAAGTCCAACAATTAGACCAACGGGTCCAAAGATGCAACTTCCCAAAACAGCTCCAGTCAGAGGATACACTGCTGCCTTATATTTAACAGCCTTAAAGAGAAGTAACATTTGATTGCATATTTACGAGTCATAAATGCAACAGAGACGAGAAACGAATTTATTAACTATAAGACTTACTTGCGCTAAAAACGTCTTTCCTTTATTTACATTATCATTTGCCTTTTCTATATTGCTTTCCAAACTATTAATGCTCTCTTGCTGTTGCTACAAAAATTGTCATCAATGAAAGAAAAAGTCAAATAATTATTCACAAAACCATAAACGAGTGGCGCATCTTCAATCTTAACTTACATGGACACATGATGCAAATATTGACATTATTTCTTTAATGTCTTCTAAATCCTGAAGTCCAGATAATGAACTTAAATACCTCAAGGTGTTTAATATGGTCAGAGATAAGCCCGATACTAACATTCGTTAAATGTTTCCATGATGCTTCCAACTGACGACTTTCTTCAATCCTTTCTTGTAGCATTTGTTGATCGTTTATCTGAGCAGAAATGTTTTCTTCACGTTGGCACGTGGCGTCGTCAAATTGATCTTTCAGGAGGAAAGTTTTAGCAATCAGTTCAAACTTACTTGTGAGAAACTTCAATTCTATTCTAATGAAAGTCTGCTAATTTTCATAAATATTTTTAACCAAGTACCTTCTGAGATATCCTTGTAATTTCTTTCTGGATTCAACTCCTTAACAGACCGATGGTCAAATGCCTTATTGTTTTCATCTACCATTGAAAGGAAGTTATGTCATATTTTACAATTAATTGCATCAGTAACAATAATTTTTTGAGGTCTCTACTAAAAAAATTGGGAGTGTCTAAGACACCTTTACGACAGATCGATTGCCACTATCAAATATTTATTTTAATCATTCCTGCTATTATTCGCATAGTTTAGGATTCAAACTTAGTTATTACCAATAAATTCTTGGATAGCATCTATCACCATTTTCTGAATATGTTTTGTGCGTTTCTCAAATTCCGGCAAATCACTGTCAATCAGCTGATTTCGTAATAAGTCAAGTGACCAAACATCCGATTTTAATTGCTCAACGGTCCTAGTTGCATTAATTCGTTCACGAGTAACATTCTGCCAATCTCCAAGCTGACGAAACTATAAAAATAATAGGCATTCAAATATTGCTTTAAATCTATTAAAGGTAATTGATTAAGAAAGTGTCAAAATGTACGCACCTTCGTTATATTTAACTTGTGCTTATGAAGCAGCTCAACGTGTAATGGTATTACAATATTGATACACCGATTTAAGGAGTTTTCTAGTCTTCTAAAAGGTTGCTTATCGCGAACTGAATCATGAACAGATTGCCCACCATCAGCTTTCCATTTCTTAAAATCAAACATGATTAAAATCCTAAAAATTACCACCAAAACGAACTTTTCATCTAGATACTCTAAACAGCGTAGCAGCAACCATTTTCTTTAAAAATAATCACGCCTTGTTATAAGCGACATCTAGCGCATACTTTTAAAAGTATGAATATAGCATTTTCCCCCTTATCCTATGACAGCCTCAAATTATATTTACAATAGCAAAAATATTAAATTTCTGCAAAACAATTATGATTAAAATGATACGCATATTTAATTTCGAGAACACAAGATTCGTAGTCATACAAAAAAGTAAAATGCTAAGCACATGCACCATTATTTATATTATTGAGTTCACTCGTTGTTTTAAGTTACCATAAAGTATTGCCTATATTGCTGGCTTAAATATTGTATTGTGTAAAATAATCGTGGAATAAGGAAATTAAATGTATCATACAAAATTCACGGAGCCACGATAATTAAACATTAAAATTAGATATTAATTAAATAGCTTAATCGAATTCCGGCTTTCGTGGAGCTAAGTAATGCAAATTCGAATTTTGCATTAATATTCGATAATATATGTACTGATGACGCACGTTATATTAAATTACCTTCTTTTAAAAAAATGATACTATGCATCACTTCTAATATTAACTTTGAAATACTAAAATTAAAAAAAGAATAAATTAATTTGCAGCATCTACAACTAGTGTAACATACTTAAAATTCCGATAACGAGGTATCCGACCTTTACACATGACAGGCGTGAATGCATGTGCGACATATACAGCATATATAATATCTACGATGAAATGATTAATGGTAAAAATGCCTTGAAATATTGTTTCCATTCATGAAAAAAAAAAGGCTGAAATGAGAGAGACTATTTTCGTCCTATCATTCCTCTATTTGTAGCTAAATTTAGAAACTCAAGTCTCGCTGATAAGACTGACATGACCGACTTTTCCAAGATACTCCTCGTCGTAACCATAGTAACGGTAACGCGTGACTAATAAAAGAGAATTCTCATTGACGTCAGTGGCTGCTGACGTCAATGCATGATCATGAGAACACTTATGACGTCAACGCCATCAAAACGAGGAGCAGAGGGGAAGATGGCGAAAGCCAGAAGTTTGCGGAGCCTGTTCTGCGCGCTTGTTCTATTTTGCTTTTTGATTCCATTCTAGACGTTTTGGAGATATTTCAAGTTAAAGATTTTGGACTAATGCCATCACAAACTAAGGTATATATAAGGGGAATTGAGTGTCAAGATGCTCTTTATCGTTTTACACTACTAACTAGCTTCTCTCCGTGGCGGACACAGTTCTTCATTCTGGATTACTTTTATTTGTTCTAAAAATGTCGACTTCATTAAGACTATTCGAAACAGGAACAACAACAAATGAGGCTATATACTATAGTCCATGTAAAGGATTCAAAAAAAGAAAATAATGAAATATATCGAAATGAATTTGTAACAATTTGAAAGGTTTCATCGATGATGGTGACTGACATTTCGTACAGTATAATAGAGTCGAGAGGAAACATTACGACAAACACGGTTACAATGGACTCGTCCATAAAGTTGATAATGTTTGTTGTTATCATTCTTCCACAAGTTTTGCGGCCACAAAATGGTCACGATGAATGTAGTAACAGTTCCAAATTATAAACATTGAAAACATTTGTGTGGATTTTCAAATTTAGGTGTCACGCTATCTCTCTGTCTCTTGGATATTATCACATTACGATTTGGTGATCTTTTCTTTACAGGCTGATAATGTTACATGTTGTCTATGGATTTAAATCAAGTTTCGTTCAAAAAAAAACCGTAAATGGATTTATTTTTGTCTTAAAAAAATAATATTCCTTCCTTTTTAATGGATATAATCTAAATGTTTTGCATGGAGGTAGGAGATTTTTTTTAAAACAATTTCTATCATTATATCAGTCACAACTTTTGTGAATGTCATTTTATTCTAATAATAATGTGAGTTTGAAGCTAACTTTTGCATGTTTGCGTTTTCAGTTTATATTCAATAAGAAACATTATTAATATACTGCAAATCCAATTTTGAAAATCTTCCTATTACAATTAATCTAGTCAATTTCCGTCTACTGAGTCATCGTAGTCATGCTCAACTCCCTCGGTCTGATTTATAATGTGGTTTTAAACCCGTCTGTGAGTATATATATTTACATTTTGTGCGTAGATTTGTTTAAAATTTGCGTAGGTGTGGACTCTTTCCACGATAAAACTTCTTGTATGAAGAGCATGTAAGTCCAAGAAGTAGTTGTTACGTGTTTTATTTTTTACTTAATATTTAACATCCGCATTCACCTCATAGGATCCTCTTTCATGGTTTCTACATGAGTCACAAACTGGAAATTATATTTAGAGTTAATTAAAACTTCTTGGAAACCAGACAAACTGGTTGACCAGAAACTTCCCATAAAATATTATTAGTATGCGTAGGAAGCCCTTACTAAGTACTCATAGTAGTAGTAATTGTAGTAAAGTTGTAAGAAAAATGAATGATTTCTTGCGTTTCAAGTGAAAAGATCATCGCTATTTTCGTACACGTGAAAAAAAAACTTAGCTTAAGGGTTATAAAAATATTTTTATGACGTTTTTCAACACTATATTCCATAATATTGTATTTCTTATGGAATAATAAAACTTTTCAGTAATACATATCATTTTTTTCGTCTTTATCTATTTTTATTATCGCTGATAGGGTGAAGGGTTTGGTTTTCGCTTGATGTGCAACTGCCCCGAGTTCAATTCCGAGCTGCGCAGTCAGTCAAGCACCATAAAGACATCGCATTGCCACCCACCGTCATGTTTTTTTCCGTCGGATGGGAAGCAGAAGCTGTATTCCCTTGTGGTGTATACGACTATATACTCTCCTAGATGTTGGTAAATTCCGATCTACTTCTCGCCTATGACAGGATTCGGTGTCCATGGACTAAAATAATAACAGGAAGCAGAATTAAAATGGGAGAAACACAACAGAGACGTAGACTTTGAGTTCAAACTCAATGGTGAAAGGTTGAACATTTTTACTGACTTGGTTTCTGTAGCCCGGACAGGACTGGGCGGAGCCATCCATCAGGTTCCAGTTCTACTTGAGTAATGTCCACCTGACGCCACAACTCTTTAGGTCAGTGTTGTACTCCTAACCCGTTAACATTAGCCCTTTTCCTGGTGACTATGGCAGAATGGAGTATCCATTGTCCCTTTGGTACTGGGACCACAAGGGTGTAATAATACAGGCTGTCATTCAAATACTACAACTCCTGCTGGTTTCTAACGTCGGCCTATCCTCTTGCCCGGAGACAGTTTCTTTTGCCGACGCCAGAGGTCGAGAGCTTATCCTGAGACTATTACCGAACTACACGTATGTTTCACTTACGTAGACGGACCACGATTTTATATCCTGTCTGGCGAAAAATGTATTTGGGACCTCAGTCCTCTCGCCCGAAATGAAGCCGCTCGCTACGACCAGGATCGAACCTTCAACCTTCACCTTAGAACCTGCAATGTCAGATATTGGGTCAAATGGGTTGTTTAACTACGCACGATTTGGTTTAACGCTGAAGATAATTTACCGACACCAAGAGGAAAACTTCTTCACCTAGAAATTTGACCGTGGTTTCACAAGTCAAGAACGCTGTCATTGAGTTACCGCACGAGTTACCACTGAGCCTTGAAACCACTGAGACTGACTAAGGCACAGAGGAGAAAAGAAGCCTTACCCTTTCCATTTCCGGATGGGATGTAAAGACGTGGGCCGATGGAGGTGGAGTACGAGATCTGAGACACGTAAAAGAATTCCGGACCCAAGTTTTGTAAAAGAGGAAAATCACTATTTAGTCATGCAATTGTGACAGGACACTAGGTTCGATCCTGACAGAGACCTTTCGAAAAAAAATTCCCCTTGGTATTGCCCCACTATGGGGATGTTGTTTAACTTATTTTCCTTCCCATACTTCCGAAAATGAATCATCATCCGATCCGGATCAACCCTTCCTCCCCCCCCCCCCGTTTTTAGTTTCATAGGGACCCCCCACCTATAGAGGCATATCGGGAAAAACTTCAGCAGAGGTGGGGGGAGCGTGTAAAACAACCCTCTCTACTAGGCAACGGGTAGCAACTCTAACCTTTACCCCGCCTATGGCAGGGCCGGGCACGTATTTACACACGAGAGATTTGACAATATTTTTCCGCAGTTGGCCGCCGACCAAAACTGTAACCCCTATCACAGGCGGCTCATGGGGCAGACAAACCTAGGCGGCTGCGTAGGGCGACAAATTTCATAGGGGCGGCCAAATTACAGAGGTACTTCCTTGCCATGAAGCCTATCGGTCATTTAAAATGTTCATAGTCCTGGGGTTCCCAAACTTCTCTGATTGGTGGGGCCTTTCCTAAATGTTGGCTTTCTCGAGGCGCCTTGTTGCAGAGCGTTAGCAATGCATTGGGACAAATGCCAAGGGCGTGAGGGACGCTGGGACAATTTAGAACTGCATTAAATTTAATGGGGGGCGGCGATAGACCCACTTGCCTAGGGCGCCTGAAACTCACGAGTCGGGCTTGACCCCTATGCTTATTGATCGTCGGTCCACTGTTCGTTGGGGCTCTACAGCGACGCCAAAGGGGGGACGAGCTCCTACACCTGGAAATTTTGCCTCATCTACTCGTTGCACAGTAAACCGCCGCGGTGGCGTAGTGGTTAGCACGCTTGGCAACTGCGCCAGTAGTTCTAGGTTCGACAATGGACCGAGATGGGTCGGCTTCTTTCGGGCGAGAGAGACATTAGACCGACGATAAATAAGCGTAGGGGTACAGCTTTGACCGGCAACCGGCTGCAGAAAAAACTATGACCAATATATCGCCCTGTGTTCATTCAGAGGGACAAGATGGGTACCCGACCCTGCCATAGGCGGGAAAAGGGTTAGGAGTTGCTTTTGCTACTCGTTGCATAGTAGAGAGGGGTTCTGCTACGTGCTAATGATATTGTACATCACACGAGACCTCTGTTTTACTTCTCATCGCACTCGGGGCGTCTCTCTCGCCGGAAAGAAACCAACCCACCTCGATCTAGTATCGAACCTGGAACCACTGACATAGTAAACCGAGCTCGGTGGAGTGCCCCAACGAACAGTAAGCCGACTGTGAGTACAGTAGTTGCTTTGCAAGGGTTGAACGACTTGCTGAGAGCGAGCTTTCGGACAAAGAAGAAGGGGAAACCCAAAATGTATATTCCGTCCCGGAAAAGCAAAGAGTATTCTGCGCCATCATGCCCTCTGACGTCTTACATCGGTAAATGACCTTAAAGACAAATCGACGTTAAATATTCAAATTAACCACAATATTCCAAAATGATAATAAGACGAGGATGTAAAACAGGTAGTGAAACAAAAGAAATAATCTGAATAAAGGAGTGCTTTTCGATAATTAGGCTGTGCCAGTATCGGTAATTTCCTACCTACAGTAGATAGTCATCATTCAGAGGCGTCCGATTCTCTAGAACTATAATATTTGCCTTACTTGTAAGTTTGTATTACATCAACTAGTTGTGATAATTAGATGCTATTGACATACATATGTATGTATTATGATTTTATTATCGCCATTTTACCTCATCGTCGTCACTTGTAAACCACAACAACGAAAGACGTCATTGTCTAAGAATGCTTAGTAGAATGAAGTGAGTCATCCATTATTTGGAATGAGACAGATAAAAAAGAAAAACCCACTACGTAAAAAAATACGCCATGACTTTTAAACGTGAATTATATAAGAGGTTGGTGTACGTAGGACGTCTATGCAAAAAAAAATTATTACTCACTATACAGTACATTGGAGTACAGCTGAGTACATCCTTTCAAACAACCTACAGTAGTGATGTTATTAGGTGACCGCATTAGTAATTGAACGAGTCACAGAAAAACGCTGAGGAAGGCGGGTCGGAGGTGTGACGTAAAAGCGACGTCACGAATATTGATTCGAGCGTTGACGTCATCGCCCACTATTAACGTCATGGATTCTACTACCGTTCCCGCCTTTGTTGCTTGCATTTATATAACAATCTTAAAAAAGAAGTCGCTCGTTCTATTTATACCGCCTTACGCTATTGTTTCTATTTATAGCCGCCACCTACCTAATTTAATATTTAGGATGATTCAGGCATTTTATAACGAATTGAGTTGAACATGAAGACTAAGACGAAAAAAAAAAAAAAAGAAGAAGACGTAAGAGCCCAAAAAGGATTTTAATCACAGATATTATCTACATCTCAAATGAATTAAATTTCTCTTTAGAAATCATTGCATTCGATTTCGAAGAACATTGAGCTCCAGCTAAAGATGGTGATTCATCTCTTTACGCTTGTTTTCCAATTTATGCAAATATTGAACACGTAGTATTCAAATTTACACGCAACCACCTTTACGATTTTAATATTACTACACGTCATCATTATAATGCATTTCCTTTCAAGAATCTGGCGTCATTATTTTGTCATCTCGAGGTGCAGCTTTAGTTTCGAGCGTTTCAAACGAGTGGCTTATAATCAAAATCATACGCCATGTATTTTTTTTTAATATTACGACTACATCATCATCATACCCTTCTCCCGCCTGTGGCAGGGTCGGGTCTGCAGGTCCACTGAACATGCTCTGACTGGGGGTACCCCAGCCAGGGGTCTGGAAAGAAACCCACAGGAATATTGGCTAAGGTTGTCTGTGGAGGGATGCCGGCCTACCCCACTGTTCCAACACCGCATTATAGAACCAAAATAGAAATTTTGGCAGATAAATTAATGCTTTGTTGGTTATAATATCGCATGGTGTCTGACCTATTGCACAATAACAATAAGCAACAGCGATATTCCAGACCGCATGCGGTAAATTACGACTATAGAAACTCAAAAATAATAACCCAATAATTACAACAAATGAAGTTATCATGAAACAATGTCAGAAACTTAAAAACCATTAGTATATTTTAGCTTACAGTTAAATTCATTCAACTAATAGTTCATTGGGAAGCCATTGATTTTCCTAGCTTCCTCATGACGATTTGGAATAGGTTCAACAAGTTTGTTTCAATATGCTGATCATATGCAGGACTGATTTTTCCTGCCAAACCTTTCGCAAGAACAAATTTAGCCAGTTTTTTTAAAAATATGGAATGATTTCAGATCTTTACTTTCAAACACATTCACGCCAAATAAATGGAGATATCAGCAATCTAAGACAGCCCTAAACAGCTTTCACTTTTAAACGCCACCAACTCAAACAAGAAAATGCATTTTGAAATTTTAGACAATTAATACGAAATAACAGTGGACGCATTTTAGGAAACAATGATTTTAACTGCGAGTCACATGTAATGACAAACCTTTTTGTATTTGATATTGTCCTTCTCTACGTCAATATGTATGAATTATCCCAACAGCCAGAATTAAACATAACACAAATAAACGCCAAAAAAAAAAACACATTTCAACGATATGATTCTCCATTCGTTGTATTTGACCATACCACCTGAGAATTGACTTACTCGTTTTATTTTGATGCTGTGAAAACCAATCTGCTGCCTAATGTTCTGGTTGAAAACGCCGCTCCCTTGCTAGGATTGCCGTCATCTAATAGCGCACAAACACCTGTAATTTGAAAATACAAAGTACTGACTGTACAGTAGTTTCTAAAAGGTCATTCACTGGAGTTTTTCTAGGAGGTAAATCTTTACACTGAAATGCGATCTTTTGTAAATTAACAATATTACAGTAGTTCACGTTGACATACAAGAGATGAATTAAAAGCTGCTTTATATCATTTATGTCTGACAAAGAAGAGATGAAATTTTCATCGAGAACGTTTCTTTGTTGGTTTCGGATTGATTGAACTATTTTTAGGCTCTTCTAATTCACAATCTGTAGTGGAAATCTTTTCAAACGCACATACAGTATAGGAATTGACATTTACAACATGAAGACTCACGTGAAGTGTACCTGACAGGACTGTTCTGCCTTTCGCTTTCCATATTTTGCCTCTAGATTAGTGTGTGCGTGTTTTAGTCTAGTTCATGTCTTGCAAGTTAAATAAACCGACTCCATTTCTCTCACAGTGGGTCAACGTACTAGACTTTCTGCCTATGGAGTAGACCATTTTGCTCTTCTTTCACTAGTTGATAGAAACACACGATTCTGCTTCAGTTTTCGACTTGCAATATTATGTACTTTTCCACTGTAGTAGATAAAATAGCATATTCAGCCAAGTGAAATATAGTTATAATATGTTAAAAGAAACCTACCTACGATAAAAAAAAAGCACGACCTTATTTGAAGACGTGACGTTTGTTTTTCTTTCAATGGCGTTTACTTTTAGATTAGGTGTAGTAGCTTTTCCCTGTTCACTGAACCACATTGTATTGACATCAATTAATTATTATGTATGAACTCTTTCACGGTCACGTTTGCATCATCGTGCTTTTTTACTGCATGCGTCAACTAAATTTTTAATTATAATCAATTCCTTACGCATGTTTATCAGAAGATGTCAAAATTTACGTCATTTATCAGTATTGCGAACGTTGGGGAATTTTACCACAATACGGATCTCCGGAGATGTGTGACAGACATACCGTAAAAAGACCCGTGGAAATATGATTCATTGATGATTTATGAATATTGATGAGAAACTATTAATATATGCAATCACTTGAAAAAAAACAATAAGTTATTTGCTAATATATAATATAGATATTTGTCTTCCTACATCACGTTGTCCTCTGATAAACCCATTAATCTCTTCCGTAAGTTCAATAAGAAATTATGTCGAAATAGAATGAATGACGTCAGGTACCTGTCGAACTAAATGGCATTTTCTTCAATAATCGATATAGATATATATATTTTTTCTTATCCGTTTAAGTTTCGTTTTCGATTACGTTATCTTTCTCTCTCCGTTTATTTTTGAACGTCACATGAATAAGAAAATCCCGATGCTTTTCTCCTCCCCTCCTCGAAAATAAATTTGCCAACGCAGGTAAACGTGACTTGAGATTTGGAGCGGTTTGCCAGCCGTCGCCATATGGTAATAGTGGCGAGTGAGGAGAGCTCATGTAGAGCGAAAAACGGAGCGATTCGTTGAATGATTACGTCACGACATCGTTGCTACGTCATCAGCTGGCTCCCAGGATAAGGACGTCATCGAAAGCCTCGTTCACGCGCTTGCCGTGTGTCAGTGCAATCCCCGGTTAACTAGGCTGGCTTCAACGCCGAATCACCGACTACAAAGCTATGAGCGCCGGTTGGAGTAAAAAGAAAAAAAATCGATAGTCGCGTAGCCTTTGCGCCAGTCACACACAGAGCTGAGATATTTCTAGCTGGAGATTCAGTGATATATGTAAGCTGTGTACGGAGTGTGAACTCGGCATTCTTGCATGGCAGGACAGATGCGTGTTGGAATCACTACCGATAACTCGGTTGTAGAGTTGGCGGGCCAGTGTGAGTTTGAAAACCGGCATTGTAATTTTGACGGCGACCGTTCAACACACGCTATATGATAGTTATGTGATTTGTGGCATTTGCGGCGTCTGAAAAGGTGATAAGCACACTTAGAAAACACAGCTAAGAATTATTGAAGAGTTTTTAGTTGGTCAGTTAGTTAGTAATATTTATCTACGAATATTTATTATCTCTTTTGTGTCTTTTTACTCACTTACCGGAAGTGTATTATTATTATTATTTTCTTCGATCTTTTTTATAATAATATCATCGCCTGTTTCGTGGCAACCTGTTTTCTTCACATAAAATATACAATCTATTTGAAGGTGCTTGTGCGTGCCGCGGAACTTTTTGTGTCAAGTGTGATTATTATTTGTAATTTCGTGCATCTTTGGTTGGACCTAGTGTTGACATTTCTTTACCGCCGTTTGAAATTCTATTCTGGTTCTAATTCGTGGTTAATACAGTGTGACACCTCGAAAAACTCCTCGAAATACCTCCAAAGTTAAGGCTTCCAACAACGATTAAGTGCATTTGAGTGTTTCGTTTGTTACATACTTCGAGTTAATTTGCTATTACCGTACGTCGGATTTACATCATCACATATTTTTTTTAAAAAATGGAATGACATTATATTTTATCAGAGTTAAAAAAGGGGAAATAAACAACGTAGAATTTCTGTAGGGATTTGGATCCACACTGTCGAAGTCACGGAATTCGAATACGAAACACGTGAAGCCATTAGGCTTATTTTGAAGCGAAGACGACGTCGATGTGTTCTGATTCGATGTCGGGGGAAGTTTTTGGAGGATTCGCATCTGGACAGCACCATACTAACATTCAACTGTCAATAAAAATGTAATTATTGAGGTTCATCGTAAGTGATTTAAAGTTTAATTTGTTCAGAAATCCTTTCCTTTAGTTTCCATTCTGAATAAGGGCCGTTGTAAGCGAGGCAGTTAAATAACACACGTGAGCTATAAGGTTATCACTAATTGGATGCAAAACTAAAAATTAGTCACATCATAAGTTTTAGGATATCAATTTAATGTTTATATATTTAATTTATTAGTAGGCAAATCATTTAGTAGGCTATCAACAAATCTAGAAAGTCAGATTGCATGCGGCATCTGTTAGGATGCGCTATCCATCCAACGCTTGATTTAGCAAATGATCTGTGATAATTATTTTTGACCAAGATCAAAAATAATAGAAATTTAATAATATTAAACAGCATTTAAAAATATTTATAATATATATAACTGATAAGGTTGACTTGTTATCAAAAGAAATTATGGATTTTATAAATCCGTATATGTGTGTGTGATTACCCTTTAAAATGTTCTTTTTCTAAAACTAGAACGAAATTGTTGAAATTATAATAATATTCATCTATAAAGATAGTTATATATACAGTATATATAAAATACGTTTTAATTAGAGATTTATAGGATCAAGACAGTTAGTAAGTAGTGCATGTACTACTTGACCATTGCGAGATTATAACGTTGAAGTCTGGAGCAATATAGGTGATAAAGATAAAATAATAACCGACGCCTTTTTATTCATATATAGAGCTCTCTATATTAAGCTGCTAATCTTAAATACTGGAAAAAGTGTTAATTGTTTAATTTGTCACGTTAGACACATTCCTCCTCTCCTTCGATACCACTGATTATTCAGACTAAAGTGTGTAGTAGTGTGATATCAATACAATTTCAAAAGCAAAAGAAAAGGTCATCTTTGATCTTCCTCCTTTCATTGGTGCTTGTTCAACTTCTTCAGTGATACTCAAGTGAGAAGAAAAAGAAAGTGCATCTTTTATGAGATTTTTGTGCTTCGCGTATAATTCATTTGAAATCAAGAAATAATAATAGTTATACGTGAATGAACGAATTAAATATTATTTGAATTAATGTTAACCGGCGACTGTAAAGGATTTTTAAGGAAAAATTAACTATAAACACTCATCTAGCAATATCAGTAGTAGTAGCAGCAGTAGTTGTAGTAGTAGTAGTAGAAGAAGAAGAGGACTTAATAATCTAGTGTATCAGGTATTTCCTCAATGCGTAATCTTTGGCGGGAATTCCTTCAAGTTTTTTCGGAAAAAGTTTTAGCCGAAGACCTGGAGGCGAAACCGTCAATCCCAACCGAATTAAGCACGATTACTGAAGAAGAAGGAGTTGGCGAAGGTGGTGACTCCGAAGGAGACGAAGAGGGAGTCGAACGAGGCAGAAAACGACTTCGACGGGGCTCTGATGGCCAAGTTCCTTCTGGAACCACTACTACTACCGCCACCGGGATCCATGTATTGCCAACAACTTCACAATTTCGCCCAACATCAACTACTAGTTCCCTTAATGTTGTGCAATATCCAGTTGAGTATCCATCGACATCGTCTAGGCATGTGTTTATGCCAGTGATCTCGGATATCTTTCCAACAACCCATCAACAACCGCATCATCATCATCAACCATTGTCACCTCTGACAAGACCTCATGTGTTGACCAGAACCAAGAAACAGGTTCGAAGACAATCATCTTTGGATATTTCTGCTCTGTCGTCATTGTCTTCTTCATTCACTTATACTGGGATTGCAACACCAGGAGAAATTGGACGTAGTAGCAGTGCTCCTGGACCGGCTTTTGTTCCATACACTGGATTTTCAGCAACAGCAGGTAAAAAGTGCTATATTTAAAATTTATTACTTTAACTTTGAATGATGCTTTTCGTTAATTCGGCATGGTTATGACTTTGAGTTCATGATGCAATCATCTTCAGATCTCGATTCTGACTGTCTGATTACAAGGTTCAAGGTTTGTGGACCGGCAGGTGATATTGCACACACTTATGACCACAGATTTTACTTCCTAGTAGGTCTCTTCCTCCTTTGCTGTCCTGTTTCCTAATCAGGGACATCGACAGGGGGAGGCGAACCTGTGTATATCATACTTTAAGCTCAAGAAGCAGTTACACTCTGCTCATTTAGTTACCAAAGGCGCAGGTTATGGTTATATGTGTGTAATTATTCATTTCGGATTGAAACGAATTTATAGGTAGGACTTTTGTTCTAGACTTAAGACGGAAAAATTAAGGCAAATTCAGACAGGAAATTAATTATCTTCCTCAGACAGTCAGATATAAACTTAACAAGATTGCCGGAAAACTATTGCCAAAGTTGAAATATATATTATTATTATGGTGACATGATTTTTGAGGCCTTTTTATATTCTCATTTGAGGGGAAAATAAAAATCAGAATTTCTTATATAGGAATTTTTATTCAGAAGAAAACAAACCAAGAAATGAGTAAGAATGACATCACATTGTTCTTGAAAGTGTTAGATGATGATGAATTAATGTTGTACGTTAGTTAGAGTTATTTAAAGAGTTAAAAAACAATTAGTGACCTGGGACTATAGTTTATGCACTACCTGAAGGATGAGGTCTTCGTTCACCAGTTTTATTTATTGTTGAAACGTGGGGGAAGAGAAAAAAAAAGGTACCTGGTAAGCCAAGATAAAATTTAACAAACGCCGAGGGATGATGATGCCGTCCCATACTTTGAATATTTGGTAATGGATTCTGTAGTTTGAACAAACTATAAATAGATTACTACTTCACTCTATGTGGTGGCATACTCTGTCGAATATGTAAGTTAGATTTTCAAGGAGGACTTGGAGGGACCTAATTTGGTAAATGGTTGCATGAACAACGCAAAAACAGATATACTAATTAAGACCTTAGACTAAAAGTAGCGGCAGGCTTACATGACTTGTGGCGAATTCCTAAGTGAACTTCCAAGGTATTTTAATAAGTGAAGGTGCTGATATAAACTATAGAGAAGTAAAATGCAAATAATTCAATGAATAATAATGGCTCTTATGAGATATGGTTTCAATTTTAAGCTTGATTTAAGCAGGAGGGGGAAATAAAAATGGTGTAAACGGAACTGGAATTGTAGTAGCCCTCCCTTCGTCCTTCTCCTATCCTCAAATATTTAAGTTAGAGAAAAAAATTGTGAAAAACAATTTTAATTAATTGAATCTAATTGCGTTGCCCGGGAGTTGATTTCCGCTGTTGTGTTATCTAACAACGGAAATCGTTAATGATGATTTTTGTGTGGCACTGGGTTGTTATTATAATGTAGCATTTCATGCCGATAATTCAGGGTTGGTAGTAAATATACTATTAATAACAAATCCGAAGTGAAACTTTTATTTCCAGATGGACGACGTACAATTTATCGCAATTGTGTATCGAGCATAAAATCTCGGTTTTCAGAGAGTGTTTTTTTATATCCATAATAGATGGAACAGAATGAAGTTAGAAATTTTGTCGACCCGTTTTTATTCACTCGGTAAAGTGTTTCTTGGCCATTTTGTAGAATTCGGCCATAGTACCGTATCATGGGATTGCATCTCAAATTGCACGCGAGACTCGCACCTTCTTCTTCCGTCTAAGTCGGAGTGCAACACGTGATGTGTTCCAAAAGGTAGTTCGCCATTGTTTTATTCTAATCAGAATTCTTCGATCGGACAACTGCTAGTTATTATAGAATATTGTAGGTCACAAAGCAGAGGAAGAATGACAGAAAATCAAAATAAGGTATGACAGTTACTTGAGAAATTGTATTTTTCTTCTATATCATGTTAGCACCCAATTTTGGGAGAGTAAACCCAAGGTTTTGATTCGATAATCTAACGGGTTGGGGAGTTGGCCAAACAGCCATAACAGGCCGAACCTAGTGGAGGCTGCTCACGGCTGAGAGGTGATGTAGGATTGGATTAGTTCGATGGGTTGGGGAGTAAGCCAGACAGCCATAACAGGATGAACCCTTAGGAGGCTGCCCGCGGCAGATGAGGAGGTAGTAGAAAGGACGACGGAGAGGGTTTATTTGCAGCACCCAACATTGTTTCCCAACCACCCATGTTGGTATTGACGTGGGCTTGCGCTGCTTAACTTCAGTGATCTCACGGGAACTGGTGTGTCCGACGCAACTTGGCTGCACAACGCAAGCACCCAATTAGCATCCATTAGTAACACCCAATGATAAACTGAACACCCATGTCAGTACTAATTTGGGCTGCATTGCTTAACTTCAGTGATCTAACGAGAACTGGTGTGTCCAACGCAACTCAGCATTTCATATACTGAAAAGTGTGATGGTCTAGACTCCCGTCTGATGTTATTTATCTATCTCATCGTCCAATGTCTCAATTCTAATCACTCTTTGATCACCAGCCAATTAATAACTCGACAAGGCCCGTACACTATCTCTAAATGTGAAATGTAGATTCTGAGACACGGACGGCTATAGGAAATCAAGCAAATCAAATGCATTATGCACAGATTGCATTCATTTGACGCAGGATGCACTTTGTTATTTAACTAATTCAATTGGCTTAAGGAATGGATGTCATGCTCTGTGGTGTACCCCCTCTACGATGGCAATCACGCATAGCACCTCCACAAAGTAGCACAGGGCTCTAAAAACTGAATAAAAATAGCTGAAATACATATGTATAATCTAATATAAGCATCATGTAATAAGAATGAAATATGGATCTATCTTTAAAAGGTATTTTCTTTAGTATCTATAACTGTTTGAAAACTATTCGAAATGTTTAACTACAGGTCTGAATTGTAGGACGTCATAAATTACAAACGTATGCAGTTTTTCCTCAAGGACGTGTAGTGTGAGTGGGGGTAAGAATCCAGTGAATAGTAATTATTTATCACCTAAATGGCCTTCAAGTGATAGACGAATTATGGTCTTCGTGCTAGACATCAGGCACGCTTTTATATGATTGCGAGATGAATCGTAATTACGTTGAGTTACATAATTGAGTTCATGTCCTCTCCCTTCTCCCTCTCTAGTCATTGTCCAAGCAACAAATAAGCAAACAAAAACATCACCTGTATGCTTTGACGATTGTAAAAACTGATAATAGTAGTCCAGGAATTTGAGAATTGCCCTCATGATTCGCTTTCTGGGGAATCGACATCGTGTGACGTCACGGCAAGGGACCGATTTAGGGCAATTCGTTAAAGACATCAACCTTCAGCAATGCGATAGTGATTAGAGACTATAGCAGGGTTGTCCAACCTTTCTGGTACTATGGGCCACTCGGCTGCTCCAAGAACAGATATGCGGGCCGCAGGCCGTGAAAACCAAAACGGGGGAAGGTAGCGTTAGGTATTACATTAAAGTAGAATGCATCATTAAAAATATAAACCACACAAACAACGCACCATTTTAATGGGACTTTTGAACGTGGTGCTGATGAAGATATGATGAATTGTCATTTTTTTCCTTTTTTGTCAGCCGACCGCAAGCCGCATTACAAGCCTCCATGGGCCGCAGGTTGGACAACTCTGGACACCCCTATATTTGTTAATATAGTGCAGAATTTGACACTTTCTGGGAAAAATATGCAGGGAGGCAGTTATTCTTTATTTTTTCTTATTTTAATGTTAGTCTCAAGCCTGAGAGTATGGTTTCAATTACAGATGGTATGGTGCTACTGTTATCACAGGTTGGGCAGGAGTGTGATAAGGAAGACAAACATTATTTTCCCCTGCGAGTAAAGTAGCCCTTTAGGTGTCAGCGCGGTGTTGGCACATACCGTTATCTCACGCTAGGCACAAACTTCCAATATTCTGATCGACAAAAGCAGCTAACTAACCATTGTTGACAGTATTGAACGTTCCATCTCTGGAAGTGGTGTATTAGGGATTATAGGGATTGGTTTCGTTGGTGTTTTAGGGCCCTTCAACTACAAGGCCATTAGAGCCCCGTCCACTGCATAGTTGTAGTGCAGAGACTGCACAGATCCTACACTAATGTGACGATTATTGGGTATAAGCTGGGGTTACGTTGCTTAACTACATTTTCTCCGGAAGATATGTTAACTTATTAGGGAGCTGTGAACCCGGTTGTGTAGGCGGCAGTGAAGTCTAATGGCTGACCTCGCACGTGTCTCTTGAACTTGATGTACCACAAGTTGGCCTCACTTCCTTAGCCGAGGACAGTGGTTATCTTTGTGATAAAAGCGAAGGAAAGTGTGCCTCTTTCGTCAGATAGGAAGTAAAAGCTGTTGTGGTTTCGTATGCCGCCGAAAGTTTTGAATGAATGACTAGTGAAGTATTGACCCCCTTTTTTAAAGTTTCATGGTCATAAACCCATTTTGAATCTGTCGGTCGGTGTAGTGGCTTTCAGACTTGCTTATTAGTGAATTCACATGTAGTGTAGTTATATTTAGTTGTTGTTCATCCGAAAAAAAAAAATATGCCCAACTTACCCTCTTATCCGGTCCCCCGCTCCACACAACTTCCGACGAAAAATCACATGCTTTTTAGTAAGAAAGTATATTTAAAACGGAAGAGGAGAAGGCGGAATGGCTTGTTCGCGTGACGTCAACCTATTTTAAGCAGTGAGTGACCTAGCGGCACGCGCCGTGACGTCAGAAGGTGGAATGGGCGCCGTCACACATTTAACGGGAAATGAGCGCCGTTTCTTTTTTCTATTCTATTTTTTGTCCTCACGCGTTCTTTTTTGTCAATGGCTGTCGTGTCTCGTTAGTCAGGTTTGTTGTTTTTAAGGATGACGAAGACAGGGGGCTTGGTTTTGTCGTCGTTGTCACTCCACCAAAAAATTTAGTTATCTCTCGTTACTACCACCCACGATACCTTTTTTTTCTTTCTTTTATTTCGGCGTAAGAGAAGTCAGTCAGTCGGAGGTTCACCTCCCACGCTCTATCGTTCGTTTCGCAGCTGGCAACAGACAAGGTTGATATGTAGCCGAGCCAGCCGCTCCGTAGCAGCCTCTATTGGAATTGGAAGGAGGTGTGGGGAGCTTAATAGCGTTAAACGCTGAGTTAGCCAAGGTGCGTGTCGAGTGACGTCACGGTGTGCGTGACGATTTTTGTCGGCGGCTTGAATTCTTTTTGGAATGCTCCCAAGTTTCGATCCGCGCCTACGTGACGCCCGAAAGTGACTGACGTCAATGGTTCCTGAAAATCATTCGTATTGACGTCACGCAACCGACGTCACGCTTTGGAAAGTAGCACAGCACATAGCAGTGCACCGAGTGCGAATTGCTTTCATAACGAGTCGAGCCTCTGAGTTCGGTGAATGTCAATCTGGCGCTGTCCCTCCGTCGTCCGTCAGTCTGTCAAATTTCAGTCGAGGGTTGAAGGCTGAATTTTAATAATTATATGCTAGAAGAGTCCTTTTTTTTACTATTATTTTTAATATTATTTATTATTACACGGCTTGAAAGAGTTTTCTTTATCGTGTGTGTGCTATGCTGCTCTTGACCCTACAATTGTGGTACTGCTGTCAGTGACACGTGCCGGGTTTTTATGTGCCGTCCGATGTCTCATCATCATCGTCTTCAGATCAGCTATTTATTGCTGCATTTGTCAGGATTTCTAAGATATTGTTGTTGTCGTTGTTGGGATCTGAACGCGTGGATCTGAACATTATTCGCGTGTTGATTGCCTGAGCAGGCTGTCAGTCCGACAGTAGTGTTGTTGTTCATCGTTGTCGTATCACAGCATCTATTTTATATACAAGAATATTGCGGTGTGGGTTTTATTATTTGGCAGAAAATTTACATTCGAATACAGGTATGAAATCACATATTTTTTTTGTGTTGTGTTTGGGGGGAGGGGGATACACTTGGGCTGCAAGGAAAGGAGTGATGACAGGTCGTCCCTCATTGATGGGCACCATTATCACCTTATAGTGTGATGATAACCGTTATCCTTTTAAAATTCGTTGTTTGTTTGCATGTGTCTGTGTGTATATCCACACCAACAGACTTTGTTTATCTTTAAATGTATATTTACTATCATTGGAAGATTTATTTTGGACGGTGATGACCTTGACGTCTTAAAGGAATAATGTCCCGTTTGGGCTTTGCGTTTCCGTCCCGTCCCTTCTTTGAATTATTTGCACCTATGTCGCCTGTCTGGCAATGCACTTCCTATTTTTTGTTGATTATTGACAGATAATTTGATGGGGACAGCCGGGGAGAGGGTTACTTCTTGAAATCTATATGGTCAAAATATAAAAGTGTGAAACAGGGGGTCCGATATGTGTCTCTGTGAGTGCGTGTCCTGTGGTTTATTGATTGTTTTTTTTTTTTTTTTGGTCCGAAATATTTATTGGATGGCGTCATATGTTGCGGTATTCGTGTCTAAAGTTAGCTCGCGTGAATACGTGTTTGAAATTAGAAAGGTGAGGTGAGCGACAGAAAGAGGCAGGCAGATGGGGGATTCCTAATAGATCACGACTGTGATGAATTGGGGGCAACCTGCGTGACGTTAGCACCAACCTCTGACGTGATTCCTGCAGGGCATCGATTTCTCATCCATCACCGAGTCCGTGACATCACTATTTCATTTATCGGCTGGTTGGCATGCGTAAGCCGGTTCACCCAAGCGTCGTCGTCACGACCACGGTCGCACGCACAATGCCATCTAGGGGTGATAAAACGAGGCTCGTTCTACTAGCGGGGAATTCAGAAAATTAACGTCCTGCCTGTCTACTTTTAACGCAATTTATCAACGCCAAGGGGACGGAAAGATCCGAGTATTTTTACCCATCTATGAGCCTTTTTCCGCGTAGAAAGGGTTGTGATGACTTCGTATATGTAGGTTTCGCATGATCACTGAAGTTAAGCAACACAACCCCAGCGAGTACTAGCATGGGTGACCGCTTAGGAACACTGGGTACTGCTAACACACAGAAATCGTAACAGCGTATGCCTGTGCAGACTCTGCATTAGAACTACGTAGTGGACGGGGCTCTAATGACCTTTGTAGTTGAAGGGCCCTAAAACACCAACGAAAAGAAAAAAATTCGTATTACACACACACACTTCAGTTAGGAAAAGCCACGTAAATAGAATGCAAGTAGCAGAGATGAGAATGCTGCGGTACATGAGTGGCGTGTCGAGAGCTGATAGAATTACGAATGCGTATATTAGAGGGAGCCTGGGGGTGGTAGACATCGGCGAAAAAAATGAGGGAGAATAGGCTGAGATGGTACGGACACGTCATGAGAGGGGAAGAGGAGCTCGTGAGGTGCATTCCAGGAATGCAGGTGGTAGGTAGCACCCAGGGTAGGGGGAGACCGCAGCAGATGTGGGAACAAGTTGTCCGTAAGGACATGGCAGTGCGTGGGGTGGATGGGGACCTAGTGGCAGATAGATGGGAGTGGAGGGCTGGAATCCGCAGCAGACCCAACCTCGCCACAGGCGGGATGAGAGTATGATGATGATGACACACACATTCACGCTCTTCGCAGTTAGGCTATCAGGCGATTTACAATGTAGTAGTTAGTATTGGCTATGGTCAAGTAGCCGTAACGGGCCTGACCCTATGGAGGCTGCTCGCGGGTGAGAGAGAGGTAGGAGTGGGGGAGATGGGATGTAGGTGAGGGAAAATTAGCAGCACGCAATATTCCCAACTAACCACCCATGTCAGTACTAACCTGGGTTGCGTTGCTTAACCTTTAGGAGCTAGTAAGTAGCTAGGAAGGGTTGGTTTTTTTTTGCGTGCAGTATCGCACACTCATGATTTTTCTACTACTTCCACTTTTCCTAGGGATTTTCCTCCCGCTCTGCTCATTCGAAAAAAAACCCGTCCACCTTAGAGAGAATCGAACCTATGAATCATGAGCTCAGGGGGTTATACCCTAGTTAGCTCTACATGGAAGTTTGTAATAGAGTGATGCACTTGGTGCGCGCGCATGCATTTTTCATGACGTCACGCGTTCTATTCGTCGGATTGTCTAGTTCTAAAGTAGAGTCCAGTCCTTCTACTCGCACCCTAAAATTGTCCAACTTCAGAAAAGAAAAAACGTCAAAAAATGTCTACGAATATTAAAAAGTCAAAAGTAGTTATTACTGTTAAGGTAACAATTTGTTTATCATTTTTTAAAACTTATTCCCACTCTTTAGTTTCCATTTGTTAGGGGCACAATATGTCAAGTGTCGAATTGTGTTATTGAGAAAGACGCGTTCTATTGCCTACACAACAATAATATCAATTGAGAGATAATTCATGAGTATAGATTGTTATCAGAATATCATTATTATTATCATCATCATCATCACACAATTTACTCGTCATATTTTAATGTTTTTGTTTGACCCGTGCGCGGTGTTGAAATTCCCAAGACAGCTGTTAATTTCCTCGAGTGCCCTTTGCATAAAAGAACAAAATGGAAATAGAACGCCGCCGCCATGACACAAGCAGCTAACTTTTTTTTCTCGTAATGCATTAATAAAAGTTGATTATTTGATAAAATCAAAAACGTTTTCAAGACATAATGGAATAGTATCGAGGCGAGAGGTCTAAAGTCCCTCTCTATGCGAGTTTTATTATTTGTGTTACCTCGCGTAATACATCTATCTCCCTCTCCTAATTAAGAAGTCAGAAGTTTATGACGTTTAGGACCATTTGATTCGGTTATGGATCAAGAACTTCGTCATCGACTCTCTTTCTCGTCAAAACATAAATTTTAATATGAATTTATAGATTCCTATGGGTCTTTAGGGAGTTTGGCAGGGCAGCCCCGTTTCTTCTTTTCTTTTTTTTTTTCACGTTACAATTAAGGCGACACCACCTTTTGAAGAAAAGGCCCAATGGAAAGCCTCTGTCACGTCAAGTTAGAGACGAACGGAACCAATGATGTGTGTGGTAGGATTCAGAAGAAGGAGGGTCCTTATTCTACCAAAGTTGAATTGTAGCTTATGGTGTGACATATTATAGATATGATAAAAAAACCAACATATATTTCTATGAAATTACTCACTAGGACTACAACTGTACTACCGAAAAGTTGAGATACTCTAGTTGTTGTGTGCACTTGAGTCACTTCCATTCAGGATCTCCTCTCTGTCGCGCACCTCTTCCAAAACGTTGTTCATCGATATCAAAATTCTGAAAATTATATATTCCATGATTAGTTTTCATTATTTAGTTATACAAATTTTTTAAAATTGTAATTCATCAAACCTAAGAGAATGTTTCATCACTACTGTTAATTAGGTAGAAGGAGAGATAGGGTATAAAGGCTTATGTCACGCCCATTGCGGAGATCCACTTTTGGTTTTTCCGGTAAAGTTTGTGTTTTCTTCTTCAAAATTGAGCGCGAGGGCGCATACCGATTTTAATCTATGATTTTCGTGGTACCGAAATCATTAAACTGGATTATTGTATGAATATATCACGTAAGTAATTTAACTAAAAACGACTCCCGTTTTCGAGGTGGTCATTTTCGAATACCCCCTTTCTTGGTTTACAGTGGATTTAGTAAGACTCACTTGCAGGACCTCCCTCCTCCAATTAATATAATCAACACCACTTAATAATATATGTGAATCTTAACCCTTTCATGTCTTGCTTTACAGCTACGAGTGTCAGTTTGGGTCAAGAATCGGCACCGCTGACCTGTGTCCAAGACATCCCAATTCGGTCAGTAGCAGACATTCGACCTGAAGGCTTCAGTTTTGTGGGACAGTCGCCGTCATCGGTTATATCGCCGCCGTCTGAATTAGCCGAATATTCCACGGCGGCGACCCTTCATCATCATCATCATCATCAACAGGAGCCACAACAGCCCAGTACGGCTTTAGGGGCCCTAACATCGACGACTAGCCTCTCCTCGACAGGAGATCCAAATCCGAAACAACAGTCGAAAAGCGGTGTCCCAGGATCATCGGGAATGTTGGTGCTATCATCTCAGGTGAGTGAGAAGCAATTTGAATTTTGTATCGTTGATGTTGGATAACCCCCAACGTCTCCCCCGTGTCGCATTTCGTTGAGGGTCGAGAAAAACACCCACGGGACATTTTCCAGTAACACCTGTTAAGCTAGTTATTTAAGGCGTTCGTGGCCTCACAACTATGCCAAAGCTGGTATCCGCTGTAGGGCTCTAACGACCTTTGTAGTTGAAGGGCCTTAAACTACCAACGAAACCGAACCAAATCCTGAGGTCGCGACCTTCTGATATTTGGGAAGTGTGTCGAGATTTTTATACATGGTGGCTGATGTTTCAACTTTGAAAGGGTTCGTAACCGCCTCATGCTGCCTCGAATTCACTTTAAAATTGATCTTTTTCCATGTTATACGGAGGGAGGTGTAATTTTCTATTAAGTATATCACGAGAAGCTGCTGACCAGGATCGATCCTGTGAACCCTCATCCACTTGTTGTCCCGCCGGAAGATCACCGCTAAAAATCCGGAGACCTCTTTAATGGGATGAACTGCCGCCCGCCATGTAAACCAATAGATGAAGGCCAGTGTCAGGTTTGGGTGCGGGATTAACGGGCACAGGCCCACATCCTGGAACTGGACACTTTCACAGAGAGAGAGGAATTTTGAAACAGTAGCGGGTTTTTTTTTTTGTTTCTGGGGGAATCCACAGACATTCGTTGTTGAGGCCCAGGAAGCACCTCGTCGGTTCTCGGAAAGCCCACTGAATGGTGTGCTGAGCGTGAGCACGTGATTTTTGTCCTTTTTCTTTTTTTGCTTAAAGAGCAGGTGATGAAATTTTGTAAGCCCGTACACACCTGTGATTGGTTGGAACGTGAGAGGTCGTGCTAGTTGGCGCAAAATCCTAAATAGTCCGCAAGTTGCCAGGAGGTTGTAGTTCATCCCGGTTGAGGATTGACTCTCGAGTACAAGTTTTCTGTTGTGAAGTACCTGCCAACTTGCCTAATCTAGGATTTCTCGATTGACATTTGAAATCTGCTTCTTTTTTTTTTTGAAAATTTGAAATGATGATAGTTGGCGACTGTTATTTTTTCTTCCCCCGTTTGAACCTTTTGGACCTCATAAGTAATGACGGTGGTGTAGGCAACAGGAAAAGTTAATAGTGTGAAACGGTTGACATTTTCCAAACAATAAAGGTTTGACATTTACCTAAGCAAATCAATGGTCTCTCCCCCATACCTCAGCCCTCTTTTCCTCTCTTCGTGATACGTACCAACCACCCCATCATCATCAGTGTCATCGCTTCCTGCCCCCTCCCCCTCAACAACCCTTTGGACCCCTCACTACTACTCCTTGATTGAAGGTGATCATGTTGTCAACTCTCGATTCTTGGGGCACTAGATTTTAGGGTTAGAGGAAGGGAACAGGGGAGTAATGAATTGGGGGATGGATCCATAGCCAATCGTCGTCATCATCATAAGAGTGAATTGAAATGAGCCCATTTTAAATGCCGCGGGAAGGTCTTCAATTTGCTCGTCTCCCCCCGTCCTCCCCTTCCGCCACACGCCCACACCCTGTCCGAGTGAAGATGAAGACGTTCAGAGAATGGTCAATGACGTCTGTCCGTTTGCCAATGTTAATTTGTAGTTATTTGTGGGGTGTGCTATTTTTTTTGGTTGATAATTGTTATTCTTGCTTTCTGTGACATAGAACCCGTCAGTACCGTCTCTTCTCGGGCCGTACGCTGATCCCGATTATGCTACTCTATTGGGCAGCTTCTCGAGTCCAGTGTCGTCCACTCCGATAGAGCAACTAAGTGGTCTGGGGGAATCTCTGGAAGACTACAAGTTAGCCTTCTTCGCAGCTGGTCAAGCAGCAGCAGCAGTAATTCCGCAGACCGAGCCCTCGGGCGTCATCTCCGCAGCCTCCCTCTCCTCACTGGACTACTTCCCGGAACTAGCCGCCACTTTCATGGCCGGCGGAAGAAATCTGTTGCCAGAATATAAACCGGCAACGGCTCCCGTGGTGTCCGGGGATTCCGAAGGCAGCAGTAGCAGCAGCGGTGTCATTAGCAGGACAGGTGGCATCGCCTCTTCGTCGTCGGTCGGTGGACAGACGGTGAAGGTGACCAGCGCTACGGTCACCGCTCCCACGGCTCTACCGAGCTTTGCCGAGACGTATTCGCCTCGGTATCTACGCGAACACGACACCTTCTTCAAATTGGATCCGGCTACAGGTCAAGTGGCCACCGAATTCGGAGTTCAGACTAGCACCATGACGTCACCACCTCCTCCTACGCCGCAGAGTGTGCCTAGTCCTGGCGAATATTTTAAAGTGGCTTCTCCGCCCTCTTATCACGAGTTGCCGTCCTCCATGACTTACGTATCTCCAGGGTCGGCACCGACGTCGCCCTTATTTTCGGGCTCGTCGTCTCCGGGTCCTTTCAAAGGCCACATCCCGTTACCCATGTCACCGCAGACAACGGCCGGACCTGTGGTCCCTGCCATGCCGATGACCACCACCATCGCCACATCGTCGTCTCCTCCGGCGTCCACTGTGGCGGCGGCCATGTCTTACGGTTATTCAAGCACCTCATCGACGCCTTCGGTGGTCATGGAATCACTGACCCATGGTCGAAGGTCATCTATCAGTTTACAGGGCTCTTCTTCGACCATGTCAGATCCAAGGTAAACAAAGTTTGCGAGACACCAGAGGTCCAGTCGATGAAAACGCATTTTTCTAAAAAAAAAAGGTCTTTTGATTGAATCACATTTTTAGTTTGGATGCTCCGAAATTCGGAATGCAGAGCCCGTCGACGCCTAACGTCGTCACCCCATCTGGTAGTCGGACATCGCCACCGATCCACGACAAGCCGCAGAGCCCGAGTCAGCTGTGCGCCGTTTGCGGCGACAACGCCGCTTGTCAACACTACGGTGTTCGGACGTGCGAAGGATGCAAAGGATTCTTTAAGGTACATATCATCCAAGGAACCACCGTCACGTGATGACTTTGAAATAGGAACACGATGGTCGTCACGTGTTAGATTCCAAAATTTTAAACATTCTTTCGAATGGCTGCTGACTTTTTTCTTCTTCTTCTTCGCAGAGAACTGTTCAAAAAGGTTCGAAATATGTCTGCCTTGCCAATAAAGACTGTCCGGTGGACAAGCGACGAAGAAACAGGTGTCAATTCTGCAGATTTCAGAAATGCCTTAGTGTTGGAATGGTCAAAGAAGGTGAGAAACAGGCTCATTTTCAGTCAGTCGCCCTCCTGTCATTGTACTCTTCAATGGTCCACTTCCTGTCTTTTTCTTCTTCATTTTGATGTCTTATTTCTTTGTCTTTTGATTGCAGTTGTAAGGACGGACAGTCTGAAAGGAAGGCGTGGGCGTTTGCCATCCAAACCAAAATCTCCTCAAGAGTCCCCTCCGTCACCACCGGTCAGCTTGATCACTGCCTTAGTCAGAGCACACGTGGACACGACTCCTGACATCGCGAATCTGGACCATTCACAGGTTGGTTTTTGATCACTGGCACTGGACTTTGACCATGGGCACTGGTCAGATCGGTCACTCTGTTTGTTTTGTCGTTTGCAGTATAAAGAACCAAATGGTAGTGAAAGTCCCATTACGGAAGCGGAAAAGATTAATCAATTTTATAATCTTTTGGTGTCTTCTATCGACGTCATTCGGGTGTTTGCCGAAAAGATTCCAGGTTTCTCAGATCTGGACAAAGATGATCAAGATCTCCTTTTCCAGTCGTCCAGTTTGGAATTATTCGTCTTGAGGCTATCGTACAGGTGAGCGGGTTGCAGTCGGCCAGCCAATGGCTGTTTGGCCATCGCAGATTTCAGCTTGGCCTTTTCATTTCTTTTATTTTTTTAATGTTTTTACGCGTGTATTAAATAAAAAAAAGGCGAAAAATGGAATAAAAACTGATCCGTGGTATGTGGTTGTTTTGTTCTCGTCCCCATCTACAGGTTGAGACCCGATGACGTCAAGTTGACCTTCTGCAACGGCATGGTGTTGCATAAACTGCAATGTCACAGAAGTTTTGGTGACTGGTTACCATCCATCCTGGAATTTTCTCAAGCGCTTCAAGCAATGGACATTGATATATCAGCTTTTTCGTGCCTCTGCGCTCTGACTATTGTCACCGGTAATTCACTAACTTCTTCATCTAATGTTTTTCTTGGCTGCATGATGATGGGGGATGTGACCCAGGTCCAATCGCGGGGAAGGCAACACACACACACACGGGGCCTCCCCTCTTATCCAGTGGTCATATTACACACCACACCTCATCATCCAAAGGGAGCGGCTTATTGCGTTGGACACACCAGTTCTCGTCTGATCACTGAAGTGAAGCAACGCACAATCCCAGCTAGTACTAACATGGGTGGCGGCTTGGGGATAACTGGGTACTGCTAATACCCAAAAAAAAATCGTCGCATTAGTGTAGTGTCTGAGCAGTCTCTGCATTAGAACTACGCAGTGGACGGGGCTCGAATGACCGTTGTAGTTGAATGGCCCTATAACACAAAACAAAACTCATCTTCCAAAGAGGGTGGAGAGCCTATAACTCTCCTGGTCCACTTCCTGTCTGTGATGACGACCGCATTCCAGGCTACACGTCAGACCCAGTTTCAAAGGGTCAAATGAAGCACCTCAGATTGTCATGGGGGGGGGGGGGGGGGGGGGGGGCGAGGGGGGGGGAAGGGGGGGGGGGGGGGGGGGGGGGGGGGGGGGGTAGATAACCGGAAGGAGGACACGTTCAATGGTCTTATGACCTATCCGCCTCCAGCCACTGCCGGAGGTGTCCGGGCCTATGGCCAATTCCCTTCCGAAGGGAACCTAGTGCCATTAAAGTTTAATCGTTATTTTTAGTCTCCATTGTCACGCCCAAAACTTTCGTACATTTTTCTAAATTTGCATGATCACCTTCTTTGGAGGAGGATGGAGGGGGGGGGGGGGGGTGTAAATCCTATCCGTTTCGGCCCGAGACCCGATCTGTCACTGCTCAGAACCAAGGCCTTCCTTCCTGAGCCAGAAATCAGTTTAGTGTATAGGCCGTGTTTGAAATTATGATTTTAATGAGATACTCGCTGTAACAACACGTATTCTAATGAGATTTTCTTTCATTTTTCCCCCTCCTTCTGCCTTGCATTTAATCCTTCCCCCCTTTCTTCTGTCTCTCCTCTGTGGGTCATCACAATGTGCAGAGCGCCACGGACTCAAGGATCCCAAGAAAGTGGAAGCCATCCAGATGAAAATTATCAGTTCGTTACGCGATCACGTGACCTACAACAGTGAAGCCCAAAAGAAACCCAACTATTTTTCAAGGCTGTTGGGAAAATTGCCAGAACTGAGGTCTCTCAGCGTTCAAGGCTTGCAGAGAATTTTTTACCTGAAGTTGGAAGACGTGGTTCCAGCTCCTACGTTAATCGAGAACATGTTCGTGTCCAGTTTGCCATTTTAGTGGAGAGGACAAAAAACTCCTTTCGTTTCCTTCCTCTCGCCCCCCACCCTTTCATCCCAAACTCTTCATTACTCCCTGTGTCTCTTCTGCTTTTTTTTTTATACTCTTCATCCCTCTCTCGATGATTCCATATTTTCCTTGTCAGCGATCCTGCCGTCCGTCTGCTCTATGCGGTCCGGGACATCGCCACAGATTTCTCTTGTGTCTCGAAGAGATTCCCCCCCCCCTCCCCCTACCCCAGTGTATTGGTGACCCGGACAAGTGACAAAAACTTCAATGAAGAAGCAAATAGGTGGCAGACACTTACATTGGTCGTCGTCTCTTTCACAGTCGTGTGTGTGTACACGTACACAAATCTTTCTGCTTCCTCGTTTCTGCCCTACGATGTCGTCTTAGTTTATTGTCGTCGCTCGTCGTCATCTACACACACAAACACTTTCTGACCATCAGGAATGGTCAAGTAGCAAGCAAGCAACGAAAGCCGACTTCTTTTTTTTTTCTCTCGCTAATCTCATCGCTTCTTCAACTTTTGCGTCCTGCAACAAGAAAATTCATATCATAAGGAAGCCATAGTAACAACTCTCGACGCTGGTCAGATATTGTTTTTTTTTCTCCTTCCCCTCATATATTTTTTCCTTCTCCCTCTCTTTTTGTTATTTTGAAAATAGTTATTCTTTTTTTTTATATGAATTTAATTTTATTATTAAGTTTTTATGGTGCAACGACTTATACATAAAGTTTTGCTGATGTTATTTTTTTGTTGTTGTTGTTGTTGTCAAAAGATAAAAAGAAAAGACAAAATTATTATTTTTCAGAATTAGTTAAAAGGACAAGGAAGACAGGGAGAGAGAAAGGGTTATGTTTTTTTAACCAGTCACAAATCTCACCCTTGTTTTTTTCTCTCTCGTTTTCTAAGAGCATATCTCAGGTTTCTTAAGATGATGATCAAAGAAGAAGTTTTAAACAATTAATTCCTTAGTTTGTTTTTAAATATGTAATATCAGGAGTTTTAAATTTAATTATTATCTCATTACAACAAAAAAATAATAATAATAATAATGAAAAATTAACGTGTGTTGCTATTCAACCTAGTCAAAGAATCTCGGTGGTTTTTAATCATATACATTTTAATATATACAAACTATATAAATATTGACATATATCTATTTTTTTTTGGTTATTTTCCACCTCCCGATTATTATTATTTTTTTGTTTATTTGTTAGCTAAACTGAAATTGTAAAAGCCAGTTTTATTTTAATTATTTAAATTCAGTAATGCACCAAAGTTTTTCGTTTTGTTTCTTTGTTTCAAAAAAACAAAAAAAACCTCAAATGGGCATTTTTTTTTCTTTTGGTGTTGTTGTTTGCCACCAGAAGATAATCGTCAATTAGTTAATAATTATTTTATAGTCTAAAAATAATGATTATCGATCGCTACTCTACCCCTTCCTCCCTACGTCTTTCTGTCAGTATGCGTGAGGAGCACCTAATAAGAATTGCTGTACACTTATATGAATTGTTTTATTTTAGAAAGAGAGAGAGAAAAAAAGAGTATATATATTTAAATTATATATAAAAATGATAAATGTGTGTATACCGTATTTTTTTCCTGCTGTGACGTAAGCCAACTTTACATGGCCAGTGGCTCTAAAAAAACAACGAAGAAAACGAACGCTATAAATATATTATACACAACTACGAGACCGTTTTATTTTTAAGTTCGAACTTTTAAGTTAAAACAAAATATTATATATATATAAATATATGAATTATATAATGCTGCAATATATTTTATAGATTTTCAAACTGTTTTTTACCTATTTCTATATGTGGTGCGTGCGTTATGTTTGTACATCCATTTGTTCTTGAGTCAAAAAAGAGGAAGGAGACGCGCCAACACACACAAAATGGCTACCGGGTTGTTGTTGTTGTTGTTCTAAGAGTCATTCTTTTCGTGAATCAAATTACATCTTAATTGAGTTACTAAAGATGTAATTTCATTCAAAATTTTTATTTGGGTTACACAAACAACTTCATTACGTACGTTTGAATGTGTACGTGTGTGTGTGTGTGTTCGCCAATTCATTTAGATCCAACTTTTAATAATACGTAAAGAGCAAGCAGAACAACGAAGACAAAGAAAATTCTAGAAAGAGAACACCTCGATGAATCGTTCCTTGCGGGTTAGCAACTCCCTCTAGCGGCGTCAGTCCGACGCTTTCAATCCCAATAACGTTCTAAAAGAAAAAAAAACAATTCGAAATCGAACGCTCCACTGATATTCTCCAGCAGCCATTTCTCCCCTCCAAATTCAATTTCACTCAAATCATCAACAAGAATTTGAATTCATCGAGGTATTATCTCACTCTTATTCGTATTTTTTATTTTGGTCTCTTGAATAATTGTATAATAATTATATAGAATAGTATACACCTATACGAAATCCTCAGGGGCGGATCTAAATAGGGACTAATAGGGCTTGGGCTCCCAAGTGTCAAGGGCAGTGCCAAATTTACCACTAGGCCAAGTAAGCTGAAGCCTAGGGCCTCAGCACTTAGCGGGCTTCAAAACTTAAGAGCCTCAAAAGGGCTTGAAAAGGGCCTCAAAATTGGAATAGCCTAGGGCAGTGGTGGCGAACCTTTTTTGAAGATGGGTCACAATAACACGACAAAACAAAAACAAAAAGTTGTCCGCGGGTCAGGTGCACTACCGGTATTTAATTTTATGCACTACCTCCCACCAGGTCCCCGTCCACCCCACACACTACCATATCCTTCCAGACAACCTGCTCCCACGTCTGCTTCGGTTTCCCCCTGCCCTGGGTGCACCTAACGAACTCCTCCTCCTCTCTTCTCATTACGTCTCCATACCACCTCAATCTACTCTCCCTCACTTCTCCGCGATGTCCCCCATGACAATAAACCACAGTAGATATGATCACGCTCGGGTCACTTAAACACAGGTTCGCCGCCACTGGCCTACGGCCTCTCAATAACTAAATCTGGCACTGGTCAAGGGGCCCACAAAAATCGAAATTATTATCATAAATTGTCAATACTTTTTCATTAACAATGAGCACTTATCGTACTGTAAAATGATTATTTATACTATCGTTTAATCATTATAACATTATTGGACTCCAATTTGCCCTAGACCCCCGAAAAACCTAGATCCGCCCCTAGATATCCTGTATTATTAATAAAAATTGTATCATTTTCCATTCCCCGCACCCTCTAATCCTTCCACACACACCTATGTCAGTATTTCCAAACACCCACGTACTTATGAAACGACGAGAAAAAAAAAAAGTGATAAGCAGCAAACTGGTTGTGTTTTTCAGTGCCAAGTTTTGATTTCATTAAAATCATATTACTATTATACACAATACTGTGTTCGTAACAATGATAATAATCACACGAAGTCAAAACAAAAAAAAAATTAGTCGAAATCTGAGATGAGGTGGGGGGAAATAAAGGTGCAATTTACTGTAAGTTATTATTGCTGATGCTAATTATTTTAAAATACTATTCATTGTCAAAACAAAACAAAAAAAAAACAACCAAAATCAACCTACCTACCGAGTAACGATCTACCGACAGCTAGTCATTCATTAGCACTCTACCTAATGCACCCACAGACTATAGTATACCTAAGTTGTTGTTATTATCATCATCATCATAATCTAATTGCTGAAATTTTCACTCTTCAATTTTAATGATTTTATGCAACAGGTTTGAGTCAGAAAAAAACCAACAGGAATAAAGACTCATTATCAAGTTACTGCTTCCTAACGCCAATCTTACATATAACTAAAGTAAATGAAAAGAAACTCACACTTTGTTGCCTATAGTTTATAAGAGTACATAGCACACCTTTATCATCTAAATATTACTACGATATTAAGGTCAAATTGTCGTCCATTTCAAACACGATTTTTACACAACATGAAAACACGCACGTCACCACCGAACTGACACACGTGACAGTAAAAAAAAAAGAATTTTCTACGTCATAGGGGAAAAGTAGGAGGAGGAGGAGCCTGTCGTCGTCATAGAAACGACACGGCGTCGGTATGACGTCAGTACAATATGACCATACAAGACGTGCCCCCAACATTTTGTTTGACCTGCCGGACACAAACACCTTCCTTCCGGTCACTACTACCACTATACTACTATTACGCATTCCTGAACTCATCATATCCTTATCCCACCTGTGGCAGGGTCGGATCTAAGGGTTCTGGTCCTCCACTCCCGCCTATCCCCCACCAGGTTCCCATTCACACCACACACTGTTAATCACGCGCGGATCCAGGGTGGGGTTTTTGGGGTTGCAACCCCCCCCCC
>JAAFCE010006156.1:14706700-14735858 GCA_013389805.1 Trigoniulus corallinus
CCCCCACCCCCCCCCCCCCCCCCCTGACGAAAATCCTGGATCCGCCACTGCTGTTAATCATATCCCTTCGTACAATGTGCTCCCACGTCCTTCCTGAACTCATCATCATGCCCTTATCCCGCCTGTGGCAGGGTCGGGTCTGCGGGTCCACTGAACATGCTCTGACTGGGGGGAATCCCAGCCAGGCTTCTGGAACCCGGACGAAATATTGGCTTTGTTGTCTTTGGGGGAGGAGGTGGGGGGCGGCGGCGATGAACTCAATTTCTCAGAAAATGAATTTGGTTGGTCAGTCAGTTAAAATTATTCGGAAGGAGGGGGACCTGATCTGGATGAGGGAGGACACAGAGGATGACGGTGTCTGTCCATCAACCTCATGATGACCTTTGTTCCACCTTTCCGACCCGCCGCAAACCTAATAAGTATTTCTATGGAGAATATCCCGTGTTAGGAGATTGGATGAGCAACGGGGAAAGAGGGGAGGGGGGCTACGAGCGGAGAGGAGGTCAATACTGTGAAGAAATTGTTAAAAGTCCAGAAAATAGCTATTAAAAAAGAAGAGAGAGAGAGAGAGAGAGTGAATATAATTTTATTTTTGTAATACTGTTATGATAATAATTCCTATTGTTAATATAACCTTATAAAAAAAATCAATCACCTGTTCACCTTCCTCTATTTTGACACTTGGTGTAGAATTTCTGTCCTGCCAACCAAAATATTTCTCTCCTTCTTATTATTATAAACAAGGGCACACGCGTCGTGTTTTTTCGCTGCTGTCAAAACTTTTGTATATTTTGGATGATTATTAATTTTTTTTTAGATTTAAATGTTTTCATCGTGTCTTATATACATATGTGTATTTGTAAATATTGTGAAGAAGAGAGAGAGAGAGGGCGGAAGAAACAAAAAAGCAATTGTGAATACGTGTTGATATCAAGAAATAATAAAAGAAAATTTTCATTAGTTAAAATTCATTCATTACTTTCTCCCGTGTGTGGGGAGCGGCGAATTGCGTTGGACACACCAGTTCTCGTCTGATCACTGAAGTTAAGCAGCGCAACCTCACCTAGTACTGACATGGGTGGTGGCCGCTTGGGAAAACTGGGTACCGTGCCGTTTCTGCATAAGAACTATGCTGTGGACGGGGCTCTAATTAATGACCTTTGTAGTTGAAGGGCCCTAAAACACCAACAAATCCCGTGTGTGCCCGGGGTAGAATAGGCACACAGCATTTTCCACCAGTTCTCGTCTGATCACTGAAGTTAAGCAACGCAACTCCCACCTAGTACCGACATGGGTAGGAGAGGTGAATTGCGTTGCATTAGTTTCATGGGTTTGGGGAAGGGGGTAGTAAGCCAAGCTGCCATAACAGGACGAACCCTTAGGAGGCTGCTCGCGGGATAGGAGGAGGTAGGTAAAGATGATGAAGGAGAGGAGACATTTGCAGCACCCAACGTTCTTTACCAACCACCCTTGTTGGCATTGACGTGGGCTTGCGCTGCTTAACTTCAGTGATCTCACGGGAACTGGTGTGTCCAACGCAACTTGGCAGCACTTGACACACCAGTTCTCGTCTGATCACTGAAGTTAAGCAGCGCAACCCCAGCTAGTACTGACTTGGGAAGACCAGCTTGGGAAAACTGGGTACTACTAATACCCAAAAATCGTCGCATCAGTGCAGTGTCTGCATAAGAAGTATGCTGTCGACGGGGCTTTAATGACCTTTGTAGTTAAAGGGCCCTAAAACACCAACAAACAATCGATATGGGTGGCCGCTTGGGAAAGCTGGGTACTGCTAATACCCCAAAATCGTCGCATTAGTGTAGTGTATGTAAGTCTCTGCATTAGTCCTAATTAGACCTATGCAATGGACGGGGCTCTAATGACCTTGTAGTTGAAGGGCCCTAAAACATCAACGAAAGAGCGGTACTTTCCCCCAGAGGAGTAGTGTTGGGCCGTGAAGAAGAACCACGTCAATAGAATCCAAGTAGCCGAGATTCGAACGCTGCAGGTACATGAGTGGGGTGTCGAAAACTGACAGAATTAGGAATGAGTATATTAGAGGTAGCCTGGAGGGAGTGGTGGACATCGCCGAAAAAAGTGAGGGAGAATAAATTGAAGTGGTATGGACACGTAGTGAGAAGAGGAGAGGAGGAGTACGTTACGTCCATTTCAGGAATGCAGGTGGTCGGAAGCACCCGGGGTAGGGCGAGACCGAAGCAGACGTAGGAGCAGGTTGTCCGTAAGGATATGGTGGTAATGTGTGGGGTGGACGGGGACCTGGTTGGAGATAGGCGGGAGTGGGGGGTTAGAACCCACAGACCCGTCCCTGCCGCAGGCGGGATGAGGGTATGATGATAATGACTGCATTTGGTCGTAGCCTTGAATACTGCACGGGTCCTACTCAGAACGCCAATGACACTGGGAGTCATAGCGATCACGGCGCACTCGAGTCAGGGTCAATCACAGGCTCAATGGCCCTTTTCTACAGCAAAAACACGAGGCGATGAAAAGTACAGATGCCTTTTTTTCCCCCACAATTTCAAATTGGGGAGTTCGATTCCATTGTTTCACTGTGTCCTATAGGCCTAGTGAGGTGACAGTGACTGATGATATTAAAAAGTCTGAATGGCGGAAAGGTGGGGAGGGAGGAGTAAAGAGGGTCAACGATATCGTCCCACAAAAGATAAAAATTTGATTGCACAGCAATAGGCCTTTTTCTTGGTTTTCCTCCAAACTTGCATATACAGTATGTAGGGCGGAGTGGGGAGAGGGGAACCAGGATCAAGGTTACTGAGTCAGCATGTCACTAGTGTTACTGACCCTACCTTTGCTCCTTCTCATTCGGGACTTTTCTCTTCAGGTCAGATAATCTCCCTGGTATTGGGTATAAATACAGGGTAGAATATGAGAGTCCGAAAACAGTCCTCGTTCGAGTCCTGACTTCAGAGAAAGAGAAAGCATTCGCAATCAGCCATACCTTTGTGATCTAATACAACTACCAAAATGAAGGCAGTAGTCGCACCTCTGACCATCATCGTCATCCTCACGTTGGCCTGTCAACCATCGAGTATGACGTCAGCAAACGCACAAGCCGTCCAAGACATGCTCGACGTACAACCTCAGCAAGTTCAAGAGGAAAGATTTTTCTTTCTTTTCTGGAAAAAGTGCCTTTACTGTCAAAAGTGGAACAAGTTCAACCAGTGGTGCTGCAATTCTCGTGGCCAATGCTGCGGTAAGATGACCACCATCAAGGGAATCTTTTGCAAAAAAAAATTAACCGAGGGCGAGAAGGGGGAAGGGAGAATCTGTGAAATATTTATCACTTTTGTAACTTGTGTCACTCTTCACAGGTCAGCAGCAGATACCCATCAAAGTGCCCATTCCAATAATCTTTCCAGTGCCCAAGCCACAGCCACCATCACCATATGTTCCTCAACAACCTACTCCTTCGCCACCAGCAGTCACCCCTCCAGCATACTATCCTATTAATACACCGAGTCCTGCCTACTATCACTTACCTCAGATTACTGACATTGTCCCAATCTACGAGCCCTCAACTCCGAATGGGCCGATCCCGACCACAAGTACTGCAATTCCAACAACAACAGCATATCAAGCCAAACGACACCTGTTGGAAGGGCAAGATGTCGAAATAAATTAACTTGAAGGAGTTGTCTTGATACAAGGTAACGAAAGTAACTGAAGTGCACTTACTCGTCTTTCACGCCTAATCAGGACAGCATTTGTCCCATCCCCCACGCAACTTTTTAACACAATTCTGAAATGAAAGGGGACAGGTAGTGGTCATTCTGTTTGATATTAAAACTCACATTTTTTTTCCTCAACACTAGGCCATCCATTGACAACAGAGGAGACACATAATGAGCTCCTGCATCATTTTGGACGAATACCGGACAAAGAGTCGTCACTCTCCTAAATCAGATTCGACTGATGGATGGAATTTAAAGATAAAATAAATAGTAGCAATGTAAAAACTGGAATTTTCATTTTACTTTTCATATTGATTAGCCGGGACACCGGTATCAACGATAAGTTTGGGTTCAGATTAGGCAGGTCTACAATGAAGCCTAAACTATCACTATGCAAATGGTAGAAAAATTTATGGCAGCAAGGAAGGAATGGCAACATAATTTCATTGAGCTTGAAAAAGCTTATGATAGGGTTCCGTAAAAGAACCCTGGTTGGTGTTAATAAAAAAAGGGGAGTGGACGAAAGATTACAACTAAAACAATATGAAGAGGCTAAATAACACCGAGGGCTTCTGAATGGATGTCGTGAGGGGCACTAAGGGTCAGTATTAAGTCCATACCTCTTCATTCTGGTCATATGCTGACAAGTACATTGAGATGTTGGTTGTAGGCGACATTCAGAAACCTAATAATTCCAATGTGGTGGCAGACAAGGAATTGAATGATCTAATTAAAACAACAGAAAAGGCGTAAACAGTGATGTTCTTCATAAAGGTTAAAATGTGACAACAGAAATTACCAAATACCTAGAATCAGATAAACAAAGCATTAAGGAAAACCTGATTCAGATGTGACCCATAGCGTTCAGTGCCGGATGAATGAAGTGGAGACAGGCAGGCTGAGCTCGCTGTGAAAAGAAGGTCTCAAATGAGGCTCACAACTCTCGACGGCTCATCACCTGAGGAACATATCCTTTGCTACCCAATGACTTTCAGAGATGAGTTCACAACTCACTGTCAACCTGCCACCTACCTTTCCAAACTTTTATTGCTGGTAAAGTGTCAGTTATTTAGATTCAGGTGTCCCTTCTGACAGAAATAAAATAATGCACAGAAAACATAAATATTAAACAGAAGCGCACCACGCAACGCCAGCACTCAACTTAGTGTCAGGCCAGAAAAGTATCATGTCATTATAACCATGTTCCACTACTTGATATGAAGTAGTAAGAGTATGACCATACTAAGGTTGCGATTCATCGCGGGAAAGAGGTCCAACAGGTGAGAAAATTATAACAATACCATGATTTCATGTTGGGTCATGCAGAATATAGAAAATCTGATTTTCTTGCCCAGTGTGTTACTGTGGGAGAAACAATATGCAGATCCACTGAACATCTGAATGTACATCCTGGCTAACTTTGCAAAGGCACTTCAAATCTCTTTCAAAATTAAGCTATTTAGTTTCATACCCGCACTGGTATGACTCCCGCTGGCGGACAGGGCTTCTTGGTGTACAGGTGACCCTGAGTTCAACTCTCAGCTATGGACACATGACGTCACAGAATTACCACTTGAAGAACTGACCATCTGCTAGGTTTAATGCAAAAAAATGCATAATATATAAACAGTAACAAGTGAAGACCTTAACACAGTCGTAAGGGGTTCAAATCCCTTACGTAGTATTCTACGTAACCAAAGATCAACCAAAGAGATAAATAGGTGGAAACAACGTGTTTAATTCGCTTTCACATATAAAGTGGCGGTTCCCCAACCTTGGGCCGAATCCGGAGGGATAGGAGGAAATAGTCAGCCAGTCTGCTCTGAAATTCATTTAAAGACCCATATGAATAAGCTCTGTGAAACTAAGTATCAGATTCACTTGCTCTAAGTTTTCCTACCTGTCCAGACAGCAATAGAAGCCTCTAAACTGGACGAGGATCGAACCAGTGCCTAATGACCTGAAGAATCAAACGCACTACAGACACCTAACTTCAAAAGTAGACTTACGTTAAAAATATGCGGAATTTGCAGCGAAAAGCAACTTACCTGAAATTGTAGAGGGTTATTCTAGGTCCCTTTGATGGGCGATGAATTGGACCCAAGAGATAACCTTGTTATAAGCAATATTATTAGAAATAATTCATGTGAATGTAAAACCTCGATATAAGCAACGTTGCACTAATTTGACACCCTTTCGATGAAAGCGTTAAAGAAAAATGCCAAATAAAAAAGTGGTCCACAGGTTGCATGTCATCTAAATGGAAAACATGCAGCGAAAGTATGTTTTCATACTAACTTAAAAACACTAAAGAAATTTGAAATGAAAATAAAATAGCTTTTCTGTAGAATGAATGCTTTCATTTTGATAGGTGTCAAAATTCTATAAGTGCTAGAGAACAAGAAAAACCAGATCAACCTTGACTGACCTTTGTTTATTTTTTAAAACGCAACTTTTGTTGAAAAAAAAAGCCGTGAGCTTATTTTGCAAAATTTCGTGGGGTATATAACTTCTGAATTTCATTAATATACACTGCACAATTCGTATCAGTAGAAGAAGAGAAAAGAGAACAATTCCTACGGTAAGAGAACACCATTATTCTAATGCGGTTCAACATTCTAATTTGACGAGATCTCGAATTTGTTCTTGAAACAAACAAAAACCTCAACGAGAACGACAATATGAGCATGCGTAGACAATGACGTCACAAGTAATTCCTTAATTTTGAATTTGAATTTTAGAACGAAAAGCGGCAACTATAGACAAAAGAAATGAGGACTGTATTCGTAATAATAATGGCAGTGGTCACCACGATGACCTTCACGACCTGTGAAGCCCAACTCCAAATTACGGAACTGCTTCGAATCATTTCAGAATGTCAAAAAAGAGAAACATGTTTATCGAGAGGGCCCACAACTGAATTATGCTGCACATTGGGCTTCACGGATTGCTGTCAAAAAAGTGCATCCGGTAAGTTTATATTGCCCAGGGCCGGCGTGATGGGTGTGCGAACAGAGCGACGGCACAGGGCCCCGCGCATTCGGATTAATGAACCTATTGATAGAAGGTCCCCGCTTCATGTTTTCACAGGGCCCCGCAAAATACAGCGCCGGCCCTGCCCCCCCCGCCCCCTCACAGTGGCGTCGCTAGGGTTGGCGTCACCCAGTCCCGAAAAAAAGCCGTTTCTTCTGCTTTGGTGTCACCCGGTGCGGCCCTCACCCCCTAGAGACGCCACTGCCCCCTCATAAAGTTGCTCCTCACCCTGAAGAGGGGTCATTCTCATTACACTCTGTTAAAAGTAGACCCCAAAAACGGAAATTCCGCAGGCGGGAGCGGAAATGTCGCAGGCGGAAACTTCCAAAACGTTCATGGAAATAACTTCGGACACAACGGAGGATCCTCAGGTAATTTTAGCGAGGCCGTCGGAGGTGGAAAACTTGAAGGCAATTATGGAGCAGCCGGAAACGCTAATTCTGGTAACCACATTGGAAACACTGGACAAAATGGAATCAATGGAAACTCTTTCGGAAACAATTCCGGAAATGATGGACAGAAAGCTAAAAAAGGTAAGATTTGAGAAATAATTTCAAACAAAAGCATTTCTCACAATGTGGTAATTAGCGGGGTTGTTACTAGGTCGTGTCACAACAACTACAGAAGCCACAAGCACAACATCCACATCCTACTACACAGCAAGCCGTTAGCCAAAAGCCACCATAAACTCCCTCCAGATGGACACGCATCTCAGCACTATTTTTATACAACTATGCAGTGGTCAAACGAATCAGTGGCACTATTACACTATAATAACTCAATTCTGTAGATATTTTAAGCAATAAAAATGTAATCTCACCTTTTCCTTGTTGTAAGGGTTCTTCTAGTTTCATCATTGACATGTCTGATGTCACCAACTTCCGTTTTCGTAATGATGATTATTAAACATCCCTGGCTGATGATATGATGGGCTAGGTCCTAACCTGGTATGCAGGCGATCCCCATTTCAGTTCTCCAACTATCGGTCATCAATGCCGGCTAAGATCCAACTTGCATCTATGGACTCACGAGCAAAGTACGTTACCTCAGAGTCACCGAGGTGGACTAGCCTATTTGAAACAGAAGCATTTTAAGCAGATAAATCTCCAGGCACAGGACCCTCGCTCCGTTGAGGTCGGTTGGTGTTTTAGGGCCCTTCAACTACAAGGTCATTATAGACCCATCCACTGCATAGTTCTAATGCAGAGACTGCACAGCCACTACGCTAATTTGACAATTTTTGGTGTATGAGCGGTACCCAGTTTTCCCAAGCGCCCACCAATGTTAGTACTAGCTGGGGTTGCGTTGCTTAACTTCAGTGATCAGACGAGAACTGGTGTGTCCAACGCAATACGTCGCTTTTTTGTTGTTTGTTGGAGTTTAAGGTCCCGTCAACTACAAGGTCATTAGAGACCCGTCCACTGTATAGTTCTGATGCATAGACTGCACAGACACTACACTACACTAATGCGACGATTATTGGGTATTAGCAGTACCCAGCTTTCCCGAGCGACCACCCATGTCAGTACTAACTGGGCTGGCGTTGCTTAACTTCAGTGATCAGACGAGAACTGGTGTGTCCAACGCAACTCGCCGCTCCCCAATACGTCGCTCTTGAGGTCGGGATTTCCTTTCCGAGCCATAGGTTGAACCGTTGAATAACAGACTGAAAGTAACCTATCCATGACTGGATTCAAATTCAGAAAAAAAAGCCCCCTAGAGATTACGCGCAGTAACCTCCGACATCATTATTGGTTGATATACTTGCCTTCAATTTTCTATCCAAGTGTCATATTGTATTATCCTTTTTAGAGTCCGACTTCCGCTTTGTGAGCACATTTTCAAGTTAAACAGCAGATGCACCTAGGCCCTATTCAATAAAGAAATAACGAAAATTCATAACAAATACTGAAAGCAAACCTCTACAGAATATCAAACGCATTCAATAACTTGAGTGGACGAGGACAGCAGTTCATATCAATATCGCAAAGTACTTCCGGTGTCCACGACTCTTTATAAATGCTGACTTGATGGAACGTAATTCTTTAGCCAAAATTATAGTCGTTGAGTCATCAAAAAACACCAGGAGTAGGCCAAGCTGAGGTTTACCAAGACACCTGTGTCCAGTCAGTCCTAGAGTATATATACAATATGTAAATGTTGACAAGACACTGTAAGCTGGTCATTCGAGCTGTCACCGCAGTTTTGGACGGTCATTTGCTAAAAGGCTTCATTACCGTGCACGTCGTGGACAGCTAATTACTTACCTGACTGGGAACAGGTGGCCAGAAGGCAACATCAGTTAATACCATGAAATCGGCCATGTTAGTGATCATCATTCTAGTTGGAGCACTTCTCAGTCCGGTATGGGCAGATGACAATGAGACAGCAGTCGCCCCAGTGGCCGATCATAGTAGAAAACAACACGACCTGACTGATGATAACGATCTCTCTGCAAAACTGGACGAAACGCAGTATTTCATATCGCTGTGTATATCATGCAACGCCTTAAACTTCAAATATTGCTGCTACATCACAGGGCCTTGCTGTCGTAAGTAAACTTGAACCTTTCAAACATCGAAGAGAAAACTAGCCATATGAAAATTTTAAACCTTTTGAAGGCATGACGCATCCCGCCTCAGTAAGGCAAGGCGCAAGATGAGACGCAGAGTGTAGCAGCCCTGCGAAATTCTGCTAGCAGGCAACCACCGCACATTGAATCGCAGTTTTCACCATACTTGCATCAAATAACAAGAGAACTTCCTCTGCTTCGCACCGCTTTTTGTTATTGTCACGTCAACTTTACGCAGGAAACTGCGGCATTGGCACTGCGCTCCACAGGGTCACTTGGCGCAGGCAGAGTCACGTCACCCTGCGACTTAACATGCGCAACTACATACTATCATGTGAGCCACAGAAATTTATAGTGAGTCACCCTGCGTCACATTTTGCTCTGCGCTTAACGCAGTTGGTAGCGTGCTCGGTAACTGCGTCATTGGTTGTAGGTTCGATTCTGGGCCGAGGTGGGTTGGTATCTTTCAGGCGAGTGCGGCTTCCTTCGGATGAGAAGTAAAACCGAGGTTCCGTGTGGTGTACGATCGCATTTGTACGTCAAAGAACCCTCTCTACTATGCAACGAGTAGATGAGGCAACATTTCCAGATGTAGGAACTCGCCCCCTGGCGTCGGTGAAATTCCCCAACAAACAGTAGACCGACGAACAATAAGCGTAGGAGTTACAGCTTTGGTCGGCAGCCAGCTGCGGGAACACCATCCAATATACCCACCCTTGTGTCCATTCAGAGGGACCGGCATGAGCCTAACTCCTGTTGCATTATGGTTATTGTGGAATAGGTCAGACACCATGCAATATTATAACCGACAAAGCATTAATTTACCTGCCTAAATTTGTATTTTGGTTGTATTGTATAAGGCGGTGATGGAGCAGTGGGGTAGGCCGGCATTCCCCCACAGACAACCAGCCAAAATCCCTGCGGGTTCCAGACGCCTAGCTGGGGTGTCCCCAGTCACAGCATGTTCAATGGACCCGCGGACCTGACCCTGCCACAGGCGGGATAAGGGGAGGATGATGATGTTTAAGGAATGATACTGTATTTCCGAAAAACCATTAGTAATTAAATTTTCATTTAATTTCTGCCTGATTTTGATCAAATCGGCCATTTTATCGATTTTTTTTTAAATTATAAACTACGCGCGTGACTTACAGACAGGGACGGGCAGTGCCTCAATGGGGCGCATATTTCAAATGATGCATGATTCAACTACGGTAGCATGCATCTGATGAGGCATTTTTGCATTGCTATCCCCATTTCTGTACTGCCAGTGCAACAGTTGCAGTCCAATCTGCAGTTGGCTAAACCACTGAAGATGGGACATTGTGTAAGGGGCAGTAGAGGTCCTATTGTAGTTGCTAGTTTGAATTATACTAAGGGATTCTAAATATTTAAAAATATTTGGGGCGCCAGAGCATGTTCAGTGGACCCGCAGACCCAACCCTGCCACAGGCGGGATAAGGATATGATGATGATGATTTGGGGAGCACATTTTTTGAAGTGCTCTCCCCCCTTCCTTGATCTGCTCCTGCTTACAGAAGAGCATAACTATCGTCATTTTAAGTTGTTTTATGCAAGACCGAGAAGGATTGGTTTAATAAACTCCATCTATCAAAATCGTTAATAAAACGATCGCGTTTTAAAATCATTAAAAAGGTAAAACTTCATTCAGCGGCCTCAACAATACACTGTGGGGTTGTGAGCGACCTTCAGAAATCGCTCGTAACAAGTGTCGCCATCTAATGACATGATAACATAGTCGAAACACCACCATGTTAACGTTCCACTAACCGGTGAGCGTCAAAGTGCATTTCTAAAACAATTTCACCGAGAACATTTCTAACGGCGCTTGCACAAACGGGGCAGTTCATGCAGTGACTACTTTAGCAAAATTTAACTCTTAATTACAAACCTTCCAAATACTCACACTATTACTATTAGTCTGATAGACTAACAAAATTTATTATTTAATAAAAAACACAAATATTGCTTGATTTTTGCCCAGATTGGAATTTATGAATTAGTGATCATTCTATTAATGGAAAATGATATAATATTTAATTTCAATCTTTCTCATAAGTCTACACCAGTGTTTTTCAACCTTTTTATTGGAACGGAACCCTTTGGAGCATTTAGACTTCTCGCGGAACCCTTTGGAACATTTAGACCTTTCGCGGAACCCCATGCAGTGACAGAAAAAATATTAATTGATACAGGTGTGTGTTAGCATAAGCAGTTGAATGTGTGGCCTAATGTTTGAGAGAGAGAGACACCCTAAGTTCATCTTCGACAGACAAAAGTCGTTATCGTTTCTTGTGTTTTCAGTGTTATTATTATATTTTACCTTGCCATTGGCGGAACCCTTGGGCGGACCTCACGGAACCGTTATGTTCCGCAGAACCCCGGTTGAAAAACACTGAGCTACACCAATGCTTCTTTGACGTTGTCTACAGTTGGGCTTCAAATACATAGCACAGGAAAATTGTGTTATACGATAAATTTGTAAGGGCAAAAGGTGCAAATCCTTCTTTTTCTGGGCTTCGATGGTCCACCTCGTTCCTCTACAGGATTTTCATTTAGTATATCTGAAATTGTCACCCTTAACGATCATGGCAAAGTTTTAGAATTTAATTGGTGCTTCAGCCATGGCTTCATTGGATTTTCAGCCAAATCCTTGTCTCCAGTTAGGACAGTTTCTGTAGTCAATCTATCCTCACTCCTAGTAGTAGGTCATATGTGCATATGGATTCTCTAACTTTTATAGTTGGGACCAGTTTACATGTGAACTCCTGATAATATCATGTGAAAACAGTGATTCACATTGACTTCCTGAGTGACCACTGAACTTCTTGCCATGAAATTCACATACAGTATTATCTTCAATGCCCAAGTGCATTTATTTCATTTCATTTAGAAATGCAAAATTTAGAATAAATGCAATAACTCAAAAAAAAATTACGTTCTTACTAATCATTAGTCCAATAGACTAACAGCACCCCAGAAATGTGCAAAGGGCTATAAAGTTTAAAATGAGCACCTGCTTCATAAGTTATTTGGAAGGTTTTACAAGGGTACTGGGAGATTCAGGGGCAGCAAAAATTTGGAAATGCATTATTTTGCAACTTTTGAAAACATGGTAGCCTATATGAATATGAATATGTAATCCTTTGTGACGGATACCTTGCTGGCGAGATCTTTTCATGCTAGACCCATATGCCCAGATCTCCACCAGCACCCCAGCAACACCTTTGCCTTTCGCACCCATTCCAGCCGCTCCACCCCAGAACCCACCACCCCCAGAACCTCTTCCAATGTGGGGGTTCCCCAACCCCTTCTGCAGTGATCCAGTGCTGGGCAGACCAGTATCACATGCCTGACGTCCTCCACCTGATCCCTGCACAATCCACAGCCCTCCTCTCCACCTGTGATCTTTGCCATCCGTTGTTTCGTCTCCAGTGACCCAGCTCTTGCCCGAAACAGAAGTGAGCTCTCCCAAGTATTGTCGTAGATTACCTCCCTCTCTATGTTAAGCTTGTTCCCATACACCCTCAGCGTTTTCTTTGCAGCCCTTCCCTCCATACTCTGTCGCCACTGCCCTAACCCCCATTCCTTCACTTTGTCCTGTACGAGTCTAATTACAAACTATAGACTTATAGTTTGTAATTAAGGGTTAATGATTTCAAATTTCTTTCAATTTTACAGCTCCAACCGACTCGCCAGTGACTACAGCTTAGTGACTTTCGACCCAATGTGGATGATAATAATCTGGGTAAATCCGGGCCAACGAGAAATATAGCACCATGTAATCCTTTTTTGTACAATTTCTACCAATATTGCAATTTTACTTATGAAATAAAAGCACATTTTTAATGGAAAAACTAATGTAAAAAGGTTTGTTTATACATGAACACGGATACATGTTCATGTTTATTCATGAACACCGACTTCTCAGCAGATCAGTCCATTGCGAGTCAAATCCTTGGCCGAGATCATAACACTGACAATCGTCATCGTTCACAATGTGAGGCCCTTGACAAATCTTTAGACTGGGGCAACCCTGAAAGAATTGCGCCCGATTGAGGCACTGAGGGGTGGTAGCAATTGCTGCATTGCTCCTCCCTGGATCCCCCCCTGTCCTATTGGTACGCCACTGCCCCCTGTTTGTATATTGGTGTTTTAGGGCCCTTCAATTACAATGTCATTAGAGCCCCGTCCACAGTGTACTACACTAATGCGACGATTTTCGGATACTAGCGGTACCCAGTTTTCTCAAGTGGCCACCCATGTCAGTACTAGCTGGGATTGCGTTGCTTAACTTCAGTGATAAGACGAGAACTGGTGTGCCCAACGCAATTCGCCGCTCGCCACTGCTTCCTCAAACCTTCCCTTCCTCATGGACAGTCGGGGGATAAGATACCGTGGTCAAGAAGCAGTACCTTATGTCTGGTGAAGGGTGTTCTCTTAAACACATTAAACATTTTGGGAAGGCGTAAAGGAGGGTAGGGATGGACGCAGTGATCAAGATGTAAGGAACTCTTCACTACAGAAATAAGCATAAGCTGCACTTAAGAACATCCGTCTAAACTCCCCTCAGCAACTCCGAACCCTTTTCCCGCTTATAGCAGGGTGGGATACCCATGTTGTCCCTCTCAATGGACACAAGGGTGATAACTGATAAGTTTTATATTGGGCAGCGGTTTTCTACAGCTGGTCTTGCTGACCAAAGCTCCAACCCCTATGCTTATTTATTGTCAGTCTACTGTTTGTTGGGGCATTCCACCGACGACAGGGGGCAAGCTCTACACGTGGGGATTTTGCCTCAGCTACCCTGTGGCTAATAGTGGCATAAGCCTGACTCCTGTTGCATTGTAGTTATTGTGCAAAAGGTCAGACACTATGCAATATTATAACCAACAAAGCATTAATTTACCTGCCAAAAATTTCTATTTTGGCTGTGTAATGCGGTGTTGGAACAGTGGGGTAGGCCGGCATCCCCCACAGACAACTCAGTCAATATTTTCTGCGGGCTCCAGACGCCCGGCTGGGGTGCCCCCATTCAGAGCATGTTCAGTGGACCCGCTGACCCGACCCTGCCACATGCGGGATAAGGGTATGATGATGATGATGACTACCCTGTGGTTAATAGAGAGAGTTCTTTTACTTGCAAATGACATCGTACAGTATTGTAAGGGGCACCGATTTTACTTCCCATCCATGCACTTGGGACCTCTCTCACACTATTCTCCTTAAAGAAGCCCACCCACCTCGATCCAGTATCGAACCAGGAACCACTGACGCTGAAATCGAGTCCGCTACGGAGGCGGGACCAAACACGACTCTAGCAGCAACATCCCTAAATTCAAACATCTATCCATGAGGGGTTGTATACTAATACCGAAAGACGGGTGGGTTGGTTAAAAAATTAGATGTCCCGGGTGTGATTTGATTTTAGGCCACCTACACATCACTAGTGTGACAACTAAGCCTTGAACCTTCGAATCAGAATAAAATCTTGGATATTTGGTCCTCCACCACGTCAATTTTTGCCACCCCCGTCATGGAGCATTTTTTAGTACGTACAACAAAGAGTGATTTTCAACTTGGGGGACAGTGTGGAGCAGTGCAGGAGAGGGGACTCGGGGAAAGGGAAAAGGCTCACACGGGGCTCTGGAAATAAACAACTTTTATCATATCCAGGTCACACATGTTGATGACGCACCACACGTCATTCAATATTTTGACAAACAAGGATTTCAACGAATGCGTGCAAAACGTTAAAAACTATCATCAAAACACAAATCCCCGATCAGCAGCTCCTTTGGCCCCCCTCACCCATTTATCCGCCATTAATAGAGTTCAGTTGACGGAAGCCTACTGGTCTTGAGCTCGCAGTACAGGGAGTTCGATTCTACATGTAGTCAAGTCAGTCACCACTGAACGCCACCTATCAACGTCAGGAGGAGTTCGTACACTAGGGAACGTAACCCGTCACAACAGGATGAAAAAGCAAGGTGAAGCCGTCGTACACACCACTTGAGTAAGAGGGTAGGAATGGGTACACGACAGTCCCCTGCTAGCCTCCTGTTTCCAAGAAGCTTATAGCTCACCTTGTAGTGGCTGAATGATATCACACCAGACACGTGAGTCCATGGTTACGGACTCGATACTGGCCAAGATGAGTTGGTGCTTTTTCTGGACGGGACGGAAGTCCCAGGTGCGCCCGTCTTCCGTCCCGAATGGGAGATACAAGCCACAACCCCGTATAAAGGGGACCTTTGCCTTAATAGGTGTAAAAAGGGGCAGGAAATCCTCAGACAAGAAAATAAACCCAAGTTGATATTCGAGGAGTGTAAGACGACAGTTGAGAAGCTGTCCCAAAATTATTATTATTTGTACCTCTGGGTCTACCTAACCTCCGGCGAGGCCAGAAATGAAGCCTCAATGAAGTGGCATGGGTGGCCCTGAATACGAATAGCATTGGCGAGGGTGAGCAGGCTACAAAACAGTAGGTAGTGGATCGCAACACCTGGTAATAAGCGAGTCGCAGGGGGACCAGCCGGAACTTCCCCAGGCTGGCAAGAACCGGGCTCGAAAAACGGACTACCGATAGCACCTTGATGCAGAAAATTGTAACCAGTAGAGGTCTAGTAACAACCATTCAAAGACGTCCGAAGAGTGCAACTACATTTCGGTTTGGGCCCTTATACTGTTGGCCGACAACGCTGAAGTAGCCGGTCCCGTCCCCAGGGCACCCCCCTCCGGCTCTGCGGAGAGACGTTCCGAGCTGGAGAGGAGATGTTTAAGAGTTCCAAAGGCGGGTAGCGACTGCTTCCACGTAAGACATAGCCCCCCCACTGCCCCTGAGGCCACACCAAGTGAGCTACGGAGTAGGTTAAGAGTGAAAATGATGATTATGATGAGAAAGAACATAATAAGCACAGTTTGGTTTCGGGGATGGGTGGAGGGGTATCAGGACGGGGTGGGGAGGGAGATGACGAGAGAATTAGGCCACTATCAAAGATGATGACATTACCTAACTGAAGAAGAAAACCTATCATGTCAGCTAAAATTTCATTCAAAAAACATTAAAGCGGACAATATATGATGACAAAACCGGATGATGTTCTAACAGCTTGTTGTACCATGATTGTCTTGCAAACAAAACAAAAATATGGTAATAACGTCCCGCGCGTCCCCTCCCGCACCCCTGCCAAAATCATATATAACATCAACACACCAATGTCAGGACCACATTGAACACCCAGCTGACAAAAGAAGATTCCAGGCCAAGCATCAGGTAAGAATATATACAATATATCAGTGTATTTAACAGGGCCAGAAATGGGTAGGGGCAGGGGTTCGGTTTACCTCTTGTACCCAAAATAGGCCAATTCGCCACTGACCGAGATTAGGGAAGAGTAGGGACATCGTAAAGCTCACGTGTTCGCAGTGGGTAAGCGATACCCCATGCCCAGGCCTGTCCATCCAAATCTTATCAGCTCACTCAGGATATAAAAATGATGAAAGGGTAACACCCCAGATATAAAGGACGGAAGGCAAAGGTAAGGCCTCGGTGCCTCTGCGTAAGCCATTTTAAGGTTTGGGAGAAAACGAGCTTGAAGCGTGAAGGGACAGGACGCTCTCGACCAGTGATAGCGCACCTGATTCGTGATTCCATGGTCACAGGTTCGGGCCCTGGCAACAGCGAATACCATTTTTAACCCTGTTCGAATGAGACAGAAGGAGTGCAGTCCGAAATGCATCTTCCTTCCACCCCGAATAACAGGCAAAACCATGGAGGCCCGTGTGGTGGATGTACGATGTCACCTGAACTGCAAATGAAAGAAACCTTTCTACATGGAGTCAAAGCAAAATCCCCAGGTGGAGGAGCTTGTCGTCTACCTGGTGTGTCGAAAAGTTACTTTCAAGAAGTACTTAAAATGGCTTACCTCATACGCAACTAGGGTTTTCCCTTGAGTTCATGAAAACAGTGAGTAGGAGCCGGAATCGAACCTGTCGACATCCAACACAATACAGAGACGAACCTAGAAAAAAAATGGTGGGAAGTTGAGAGCAAGCACATACATAAAGTGCAGTAGTTGAATTACCTGTAACTATACAACTTCCGTTTCTAGCACACGTTCTCCATCATGAAATACACCGCATTCTTCATCGCCGCCTTGATGCTGGTCACAGTGTTGACCACTACCGTGATGGGCATTGAGGAGACTGAAATCGACTTTGACCCAGACCTGGAAGAAAAGACAGTATCAATGTGTTACTGGTGCAACGTATTGAACTACAACTATTGTTGTACCATCACCGGGCCATGCTGTATTGCAGGTATACTGATTGATGCATTCTCAAACTGAACCTTGGGTTCTCAATTTAAACCACTGGGAGAACGGGAGGGGTAGGGGGACATGGACTTAAAATTTAGAAGTAGATATCTCCTGACTTTTCACTAACTTTTGCCACCACCCAAATAGGGTACTAAAACAGAAGAAAGTATCACTACCAGATGACCTCAACCAGCACAGCCAGTTCGAAGTTACTACATCTTCCATTCAACCTGCCAGGACACGAACTTTCCTACCTCAGACACAACACTATTTAATCGAACCTAAGACTTGTTCAAAATTGATAATGAGCACTGTGTTAATTAATTGTATACATCTTATTTGACAATAAATTGACCTTTCCACACCTGTGACACAGCGGCAAAGACTCATCAAGGTTCATCGCGACAAGAACTGATCCTGCAGTTGCAGTTGTTATCTGGAAAGAATCCATCTATGAGCTCACTAATGAAATCATGGGAGATGAGAATGTCGATCCCTAGTCTACAGGGGAGCGGCAAATTGCGTTGGACACACCTGTTCTCGTCTGACCACTGAAGTTAAGCAACGCAACCCCCGTTAGTACCAACAAGGGTCGCCGCTTGGGAAAACTGGATACCGGTGGTATCCAAAAATAGTCGTATTAGTGTAGTGTCTGTGCAGTCTTTGCATCAGAACTACACAGTGGATGGGGCGCTAATGACCTTGTAGTTGAAGAGCCCTAAAACAATCTCCCAAGATAAATCCTGCCTGAAGGGAAACCAAATTGGACTACCATACTCCAAAACTGGTCACACCATTGAAATATACGCTGTTTCTTTTACCTCCTTTGTGCTGTCCCCGAGGACCCTACTAATCAGACGGAGGAACTGGCCAGCCCTCCCAACCAACTTACTAATATGATCCTTCCAGGTACCTTAACTAAAGCAACTCAACTCCTAACCCTTTTCCCGCCTATGGCAGGGTCGGGTACCCATTTGTCCCTCTGAATGGACACTGGGTGATATATTGGTCATAGTTTTTTCTGCAGCCTGTTGCCGGTTAAAGCTCCACCCCCTACGCTTATTTATCGTCGGTCTAGTGTTCGTTGGGGAATGCTACCGGGAATGCTGGCGGGTTCCAGGTACCTTGACTATTTAAAATAATTCCAAGGTGCTTAAGGGTCAACCCTCTCGACCCTCACTCCACCTATGTACAGTAGTAATCAAACTCCAGTAGCTTCCTAAATCTAGATATTGTGAGCATCCTACACTTTTGCAGGTTTAAAGGCAATTCCCATCTTACACACCAATTGTAAATCTTATCTAGGTCCTGCTGTAATTGCGCACAGGATGATAACCCCCTCATCTAATACCCGAGCAGTACATGTGCATAATGTCGACCCGAGTATAATGTCGACATTTGCAAAATATTTGGTTACAAATGTCACTAAATTTTTCCCAAATATTATTCGAATAATTTCTAAAATATTCCAATATCAAATAGGTCCAAAGTACCCTAATGTGTCCTGACGTTAGAATTGGAAACCCTAATGCAGGGCCGTTTTAGTTCGATACTCACGTCAAGGGAGGAGGAGCGGCGAGTTGCTGATCACTGAAGTTAAGCAATGCAAGCCCAGTTAGTACTGATATGGGTGGTCGCTCTGGAAAGCTGGGTACTGCTAATACCCAATAATCGTCGCATTGGTGTAGTGTCTGTGCAGTCTATGCACTAGAACTATGCAGTGGACGGGTCTCTAATGACCTTGTAGTTGACGGGACCTTAAACACAAACAAACAACAACACGTCAAGGGACAACTCCACAGCAGCCACCACATGCACCTCGAAAACTCCAAAATCGCCAACATCTGCCACCACAACCTCCTCGTCATCATCTGCTACACGATACCATTATGGTTGGCGATAACTGAAGTTTTCTAATCATTCGACATCAAGCGTGCAGCCAAGTTGCGTTGCACACACCAGTTCTCGTCAGATCACTGAAGTTAAGCAGCGCAAGCCCACGTTAATACCAACATGGGTGGTTGATAAAAGAACATTGGGTGCTGCAAATTTCCCCTCTCCTTCGTCCTTTCACCTACCTCCTCATCTCCCGCGGGCAGCCTCCTAAGGGTTCATCCTGTTATGGCTGCCTGGCTTACTCCCCAACCCATGGAACTAATCCAGTAATCGGTCCTCCAACAACATCCGTGTTATATTTTCTTCGATTGTATTTTTTAACTATAATATTATTTAACTATTCCAGGTTCTTGCATGGATTTACGTGTTATAGAGAAATAAACAAATCTATCCACAATTGCATCAGTTCTATTTAAAAAAGCAACTCCTAACCCATTTCCCGCCTATGGCTGGGTCGGGTACCCATCCTGTCCCTCTGAATGGACACAAGGGCGATATATTGATCATTGTTTTGTCGCAGCCGGTTGCTGAAAAAAGTTGCAACCGCTACTTATTTATCGTCGGTCTACTATTCGTTTTTTTGGGGTGGAATTCCAGGGGGCGAGCTCCTACACCTGGAAACTTCGCCTCATCTACCGGTGCATAGTAGAGAGAGTTCTTTGTCGTGCAGAGGTGACATCGTACATCACACTGGGCCTCTTGTTTTACTTCTCATCAGAAGGAAAGCGCACTTGGGGCATCTCTCTCTCGCCCGAAAGAAACCACTCCACCTTGGTCCAGTATCGAACCTAGAGCCACCGACGTAGTTACTGAGCACGCTACCCACTGCACCACCGAGGAGGGATTCTTACCTGAAGCATCAAAGTATTAAACGTTTCGTGTTAATGAAACTTTTTCTCAAACTTTTTCTCAAGGACCAGGGGGACTATAATGGGTATCACAGTAGGGGCGGACACCAAACAGAATTATCAGAGGAAAGCAGGTTCAGGCTATGAATCTAATCGAAGGGGCTTATACAGTCTGTATGCTCCAAAAACGACGTCGCCATGGAAAGGGCCTGCATTTGGGGTGAGTCGGGTACGCAACGTTTGTACCACCCGCGGAACCCGTGACAAATGCTTAAACCACCCTACCTGCCGTTTGGAAATTCACTTGTCATTTACCTGAGCTCCATGGTTCAGTATGACGTACATACATACCTCTTCATTCTGGTCATGAATTGTGAGATGTTGACAAGTACAAGGGAATGCGGCTTGCAGGTGACATCTAGAAATGACCCCAACGTGGCGAAAGGCAAAGAATTGTATGACCTGCCGGTATACAAAACGATAGAAATGGCATTAAAGAGAAACATTCTTTGTAAGGTGAAGATGTGACAAAGGACCATATCAAATACCAGGGATCAGAAAAAGAGTTCAATGATGAAAACAAAGTTCAGTGACGAAAGGATGGCGTGGTTACAGACAGGCGGAATTTTCAGTTAATGGAAGATCCCAAAGAGGCTAAGGAGCGGTGAATTGCGTTGGACACACCAGTTCTCGTCTGATCACTGAAGTTAAGCAACGTAATCCGAGTTAGTAATGACATGAGTGGCTGCTTGGGAACATTGGGTACTGCTAAGACCTAAAAAAAATCGCCTCATTAGTGTAGTGTCAGTGCAGTCTCTGCATAAGAACTCTGCGGTGGACAGGGCTCTAATGACCCTTTGTAGTTGAAGGGCCCTAAAACACCAACAAACAACAACAACCATCACCTGAGTAACATATTCGCTGCCATATATTGTCTTTCACAGCTGCGATCACAACTCACTGTCACCCTGTCGATTACATTCCAAGCTTTTAATGACCATGTGTCATTCATTTAAATTCAGGTGCCCGTCTGACAGAACTTCTGTTGGTTGGTCTAAAAACATCATCTGAAAAATAAGGCAATCAGAAACACTGCAACAGAATAATTTGTTTCTCAACGAAATGAAATAATGCACAGAAAACTGATAAACATTAGTTTGTCTAACTAATGTCTAGAGCCACAAAACACGCAACATCAATACTCACCACCCTACCCCAAAGTGAGCAAGTTAAAACTGTCCTATAAATACCACCATGTCCCACCATCTGGACAGGAACGCAAAATATGGAGGGATAGTTTGCTGCTGCATGGACCACGGTTATATCGTCAGAAAGTCAACACTGAGCCAGTCTGCCAGGTGAGGAAATTTTAACAATGTACCATGATTCCGTCCTAGGCCTGGTAAACTACAGACAATTTCATTTCATTGCCTCATGTGTTTCTTTTGGGGGTACCATTAGTCAGACTCACTTGGCTCAATGTCCTTCAACGTCAAGTACCAAAGGTGATAGAGACACCATATATTTCTTGTTAACTATGAAATGTGTGGGTTACACCCACCTCGGTGGCGCAGTGGGCAGCACGCTCGGTAGTTCTAGGTTTGATACTGGACCGAGGTGGGCCCAGTTTCGCCTTCGGGTGAGAGAGAAGTCCTGAGTGCGCCTTCTTTTGGATGAGAAGTTTGGTGTTCGATGGCATTTGCAAGTAAAAGAACCCTCTCTACTATGCAACGGGTAGATGACGTCGGTGGAATGCCCCCAACGAACAGTAGACCGACGATAAAGAATCATAGGGACTACAGCTTTGGTCGGCAACCGGCTGTGGAAAAACATTGTCTAATACAGGGGTGTCAAAGTGGCGGCCCTAGAAGCCTAGAGTTGCGGCTCTCATAACCGATATCATGTAGTATACATACATATGCAGTTGGCTACTCAGAGGCGTTACGAGAGGGTGATAGGGCATAGTTGGAATGGGGTGCCATGTGCCATATTTTGATTAAAACGATTGTTAATTAAATACCATTTCGACAATTGCCTTGGTACTTTTAAAAACAAATTTCCAAAATAAAAAAAAGGTCAACACTGCATGGCTCTCATGAGGCCCACATGTTACGATGTGGCCCTCGGGGTGCCACGAGTTTGACATGCCTGGTCTAATAGACCGTCCTTGTGTCCATTGAGAGGGCCAAGAACAGTGCCGGATTTAGATATTGAGAGGCCCTAGGCTATTTCAATTTTGTGGCCCCTTTCAGGTCCTTTTCTTAAGTTTTGAAGCCCTAGGTTTCAGCCTACTTAGCCTAGTGGTAAATCCGGCACTGGCCAGGGTGGGTACCCGACCCTGCCATATGCGAGAAAAGGGTTAGAAGTTGCTAGATGCGTGACGTGTGTGGGTTTACTTGGGAGTGAACTACTGGACAGCATCTCCAGGCCACCTACCACATCGGCCAAAGGCCACCTACACGATATAAGTACACATCGGTCAACAGAATCCTTCAACCGCTATTTTGTGGGTCAACGGCAACTTCTGCTGCAGAAAAAAATAGAAAATTTAAGGGTTAGGACGTCTTTCCATTCAATAAAAATCAATTATCTTATTTCTTTTCATAATTTAGTAATCTGAAAAATGAAATTCGATCTTTCCTTCGTCACCGCCATGGTTCTGACCATATTGACGGCCAAAATAACCACTACAGTGTCCCGGGCAACTTCCCTGGATATTAAGGCACATTTTGCACGAAATCGAGGAGAAACCGTTGTTAGATCACTATGCCTTTCATGTAACTTGGAGAATCTCGAGTATTGTTGCTTAAGTGGAGGTTTCTGTTGCTCAGAGGGTAAGTGCCAATCACATTCCTATCAAGAAACTATTGAAACTATGAGAATTTTGAGGTACTAGACTGGAAGTTTTGCTGCAATTCATTATACTAGTTGTATTTTCTGGGGCAGTTTCAGGTCGGTTTTCACGTCAAGAGTCAACTACACTCCCGCCACCACGCGGACTTCCACAACTTTCAAATGGCCAACCTCTGCCATTAATGACTCTTCTTCCTTATCCGTCACCACAATCTCCTCGCCCTCCTATGCCACCTGAATCTCCTCGCCCTCCTAAGCCACCTGAATCTCCTCGTCCTCCTAAGCCACCTGAATCTCCTCGCCCTCCGATGCTACATGGATATCCTCACCCTCCTCTGCCACCAGACCCTCCTAAACCCCCTGCGCCACCAGCCCCTCCTATCCCCCCTGCGCCACCAGAACCTCCTCGCCCCCCTGCGCCACCAGAACCTCCTCGCCCCCCTATGCAACATGACATTTTTCTAAATACTGGACGACTAACCATCACTTAATCGGCTCTCCAACATTTCGTCAACAACATCCGCACCCCTCAACATCACCTTTAACTCTGCGTCGACCGGTAAGCGAGAAATCACATCACTGTTTGAGAAAGTATGATACCAAACTTCATCAGGACTTACCCAACGTGAAGTGCACCTTAAGAATACACGAGTAACAGCATGCTCAACTTCCGGGTAGGGCAATCCTTGCGGAGGCAGTGGAGGATAATTTCCTATAGTGCAATCAAACATCCTGGCCGGCAACTGCATTATTTAAGGACTCTATAACAAAGTTGTGTTCTTATTAGTTTTCTTGAATTTTCACGTCTAGTAAATTCTTCCCATAAGCTTCTTTCCCAAATTGGGAATTACAATGATTACCTCATGAGTAGGTACGGATAATCTAAAGTTTCCTTATCCTATTTTCTTTCCTGTTGACTTGAAATCTCAAAGATTTCATATATCAATATAATCGCCGCCACGTCCTTTGTGAATCTCATAAAAATAAATTTGCAAACTTATCTCGTTTGGTGCAGTTATTTATGTTGTCACTTGATCCTTCTGCTCTTCACCTTCCGCAACACTTTTCCCTTTCACTTGTTGGCTTCCTGATTCCTCCTGGGTCCCGAGTACCTTGGTTCCTCGGATATTTCTTGCAACCTTCGCCAAATTCATACGACACATCGTTACAAATCTCGGGAATAATCCATCTTTTTGAGGAGTCCACTCACTATGATGTCGATCCCAAACAGTGCTGACCAGAATTACCGACGTTAAGAACTGTGTATCAAGGTTTCTCTTCTCTTTGTAGAAGCTTTTCTAGAGTTATTAATAAAAAGATATTTTTAATTAAATTAGAGGCTCCTATGGGTTGGAGAACACCTGTGTTGTCATCAGGTTCGTATCCCCTCAATATGTTATGTTACACTAATGGGTTGGGGAGTAAGCCAAGCAGCCATAACAGGCCTAACCCTTAGGAGGATAACCCTTAGAGGATATAGGAGAGGCGAAATTTGCAGCACCCAACGTTCCCTACCAACCACCCATGTTGGTACTAACGTGGGTTTGAGGAACTTAACTTCAGTGATCTTACGAGAACAGGTTTGTCCAACGCAACTTGGCCACGTTTTGTCTTTATTAGAACAGTAAACAACCGATTGGTGCAATTCTTGCTCTTGGGGTAGTCCTTGGCCTCTTTTGGTCTTCAACTGTGATCCTGGACAGCTTTCTGGTCTCATCTATTTGGTCATTTGGCAGACCGTCTATTTGACAGGCTCGCTGGTCTGGCTGGCTGACTGCCATGTTGGTCTTACTGACTGCCTTTTTGATCTGGCTGACTGCCGTGCTGGTCTGGCTCACTGCCTCGCTCTTACAAGTCATTTTTATACACTTATATGGGAACCCGACCCAGGGCAGTCATCGGGTCTTGAATTTCCCTTTGTCTATTGTTTATCTGAATTGTTGTTTACCTGACTCCCTCTCAGGTTTCTGGAATTTCTGTAAATGACAGTTATTATGATGTAATATCTTTCAAATATAGGATAACATCTTTTGTTGAAACAAGCATTTTAAATTGTAAATATAACTCTGGCATAGTGAATCTAAATTCGAAAATATATCTGAAGGTTTTGGTTAATTAGTTAAATTACGAAACATTTTAATTTCATACACCTGAGAAAGAGAAGAGAAAGGGAGGATGGGTTTTTTGTTTTGTTTTATGTTTTAGGGCCCTTCAGCTACAAGGTTATTAGAGCCCCGTCCACTGCATAGTTCTAATGCAGAGACTGCATAAACACTACACTAATGCAACAATTTTTGGGTATTAGCGGTACCCAGTTTTCCCAAGCGGCCACCCATGTTAGTAGTAGCTGGGTTTGCGTTGCTTAACATCAGTGATCAGACGAGAACTCGTGTGTCCAACGCAATAAGCCGCTCAGGAAGGATGGGGAAGGGGGGGTTACATCCTAGTTTGCCTATGTAAATTACACAACATAAAAATAATCGCCACTGCATTACGTATTCGATAATACCATGCTTATTTATCGTTGGTCTACTGTTCGTTGGGGCACTCTACCTGAGCTCTTACACCTGAGAATTTTGTCTCACCTACCCGTTGCATAGCAGTGTACTTACTGGCTGCCAGGTAAAAGCTCTGTAACTTCAAACGAGTTGAGAACCGCTGCTCTAAGCAATCAGGCGAAAAAAGGACCAACCCAATGTGCCAAGTTTGTCAAGGGTCCCCTGGCTACGGAGCCCTGTGTTTAAGCAGCACACCTAAGCACAATGGTAAATCCGGCACTACTCATGCTAGGCAAATCAACCAAGAAGCTTAATATTTATGGAGAAGCAGATGGTGGTAAAATATATGGCACGATGGAAAAAATGACGACGGCGTTTTCATTGACTATGAAAAAGCTTATGATAAGATTCCCCAAAAACGGAGAGCACAGAAAGGACTACGATGGAAACCATACGAGGGAATACTGGGGGATTCCAAGTGAAGGTCGGGCTCACCACAATTCAGACTTACGTCAATATCTCTCCATTGTCATTATGGATGGCCAGATGCTAACGAGTAAGTGGAGATGTTGCTTGCAGTGACATTCAGAACCCTAATGACTCCAAAGTGGCCACAGAGAAGAAATTATACGACCTATGTAAAACGATAGAAAAGGTGTTACAGAGTAATACTCTTTGTAAAGGTGAAGACGTGACAAAGGAACATATCAAAAACCTGGGATTACTTAAACACAGCAAATGGATGACGTGGAGACGGGCCGGCGGAGATTTCTGATAATGAAAGGTCCCAAACAGGCTCATAACTTGAGGAACATATTGGTTCCTATTCATTATTTTTCAGAGATGGATTCACAACTCACTGTCAACCTGTCGCTTATCTTCCAAGCTTTTATTGCCAATAAAGTGCAATTTATTTAGATCTGGTGTCCCCTTGTGGCACAACTTCTATTGTTTGGGCTAAAAATAACATCTGACAATTAATACATTTAGCAACAGAATAGCTCATTACTTACCAAATGAAACATTGCACAGAAAACTGATAAACGTAGATTTCTTGCCAGAAATTACCCAAGTGAAAAGTGTCGTATAAATGCAACCAAGTCACATTACCTACTCACACGCGCTAACGAAGTAGGAGCAGCATAACAACAGCAAGACTTCATTTTCGGCCAGGTAAAATTATTCAAGGTTCGAGGGTAAGATTATTAAAGACTCCCTGGATTTTTGAAATGCACTTTCTGGGTAACTTAGGAGTAGGGTCACTCCGGGGACTGGGAAATAATCACTGTACGTAAAACTCCCGTAAAAAAGGAGCTCGCTTTACAACTGACCGAATTGGGACATTGGGACCAGACGATAGCCATTCACCTGGAATGAATCCCATATATTAGTTTCGACAGTTATCTGATATCCATCATTCCGAACCTATCTCGCCCCTTAACACACCCCGTCAGGTTATCCTTTGCCTCTCTAGCGAGCTTTCCGCTCCCCATTTCATTGCTTTACGTCACTCAAGAGGAATGGTTACACACAGAATGTCACTCAGAGCAAAATATCAAAGGGGTAGAGACCACACATATTTCTTTATAACGATTAAACTAATGGGTGAGCTTGAATGTGGACTACTGGATAGTGCGTCCAGTCACTCGTTCATCAAGTGCAATGTCCACCTTCAAGTGGAGATCAGAACAAAAGACAACAGAATCCATCAACCGCCATGTTGTGGATCAAAGGAACCTCTGTTGCAGAAAAACCGGAATTTAAGGGTGAGAACGTCTTTCTATTCCATGAACATCAACTATCTTATTTCTTTACGTGATATAGCAATCGAAAAAAATGAAATTCGATCTATCATTCAACACCGTCATGGTTCTGATCATCTTGACGGCCAAAATAACCACTACAGTCTCTCGGGCAACTTCCCTGGACATCGAGTCACACTATGTACCAAACCTAGTGAAAAATATGAGATCACTACGCCTTTCAAGTAACTTGAAGAATCTGGAGTATTGGTGCTCAAAGGGTAAGTGCCAATCACGTTGCTATTAAGAAAGTACATATTGAAAACATGACAAATAGACGATATAGGAAAACTTAGTGACACCAGAGAACAAGTAGAGAAGGGCCCAGAACGATATTAGAGCAGCGATAGAAAAGGGAGGCCTAAACATAAACACGAAAAAGAGAGAGTATTTAGCGTTCAATTGGAAAGGACCGGAATATAATGGAGACGCACTGTCTGGGGGCGAGCTGGTGACAAAGGTGCAAGAAGTAAAGCACTTAGGATCAACAATCTAAAACAATGTGGAGATAGACTCTGATGGTTGGTTGACTGAAGTGGAGTCAGGCAAGTGGAGCCCTGTGTGGTTAAAAGGCCCCAATAAAGTTGAAAGGGAAGTTTTACAGGGCAGTTGTTAGGCCAGCTATGCTATATGGAGTAGAGATGCGAATGCTGCGGTACATAAGTGGGGTGTCCAGAGCAGATCGAATTAGGAATGAGTATAACAGAAGTAGCTTTAGGATGAGGGACATCGCGGAAGAAATGAGGGAAAATAGGGTGGGTTGGTATGGACATCAAATGAGAAGAAGGGAGGAGGAGCTCTTTAGCTCAATTATGGAAATGCAGGTAATTGCAGTACCATAGTGCGTGGGGTGGACGGGAACCTGGTGGAAGATAGGCGGGAGTGAAGGGCTAGAACCTGCAGCCCCGCCCTACCATAGGCGGGATTAGGTATGATGATGATGAAAGCATGAGAAATGCGAGGTACTGGACTGGAATAGGATGAAGTATAACAACTTCGACTAAACTATGGCTGGAATTCATTAAACTATTTGTGCTCTCCGGGGCATGTTTCAGGTCAGCTCACACGTCAAGAGCCAACTCGACCACCATCAATACATCTACCTCGACAACGTCTATCTCGACAATATCAATTTCTGCCTCCATTTCTGCAATTTACACATCAACTAAATCCACCTTTACCATATCCACATCCACAATATCCACCCCTACCATATCCACAAGATCCACCCCTACCATCTCCACATCAACAATATCCACCCCTACCATATCCACATCCACAATATCCACCACTACCATGTCTACATCCACAATATCCACCCCTACCATATCCACATCCACAATATCCACCCCTACCATATCCACATCCATCACTACCATATCCACATCCACAATATCCACCACTACCATGTCTACATCCACAATATCCACCACTACCATGTCTACATCCACAATATCTACCACTACCATATCCACAATATCTACCACCACTATATCCACATCCACCACTACCATATCCACATCCACAACATCCACAACTACCATATCCACATCCACAACATCCACCACTACCATATCCACATCCACAACATCCACCACTACCAT
>JAAFCE010006156.1:14735958-14747354 GCA_013389805.1 Trigoniulus corallinus
GACACCTACTCCTCCTCCAGCATTCAATGGTTCCCTGACACCTACTCCCCCTCCAGCATTCAATGGTTCCCTGACACCTACTCCTCCTCCAGCCTCCAATGGTTCCCTAGCACCTACTCCTCCTCCAGGATGAAATGGTTCTCCTATCACCTAATTCTCCTTCTGCTCCAATGTCTGTCTTTCGCCCAATACTCCTCCAGCACCCAATGCTTCTCTTGCCGACTCACTACAACCGAAGCCCTCTCTTCAACCAGAAGAGTAACTACATCCAAAGTCCCCTCTTCAAATACTGTAGATACCACTTTAACACTGGTTATGGTAATAAATATGGCATTTTTTTTTCACCGCGCACCGCTATCCCCTTTTAGTAAACACGGTGTATTTACAACCACTTCAAAGAAAAGATACCTTGTATTGGAAACCTCGGCTCGAACCAGAATTTGCTCACCGTCCAGTGCCGACAATGAATATTTCTATCTTAACTCCACAAACACATTCGCACCCTAAAATACAAGCGGTTAATTCGACATCAAGTGGCCCGCCAACACCTCACAGACTACTTCTGATCGTCAAAGAAAAAGGATTGCGGACAACATGTCAGGACACGAACTTTCATACCTGAGACGCCACTCCTTTTAAACGAATATCGGCACCACGAGTCAATTAATTGTCTACATCACATTTGATAATAAACTTATTATAATTATGACATGGTAGCATACTATAATCTCTAAAGAACTCTCAAGATCTCAATAAGGGCCGCCTGAATAGCTTACCAGACTTTTCAGCTAACTGACACCAAATAAATTTCATTTTGACTGTAGTAGTGGTGACTTCTTTCGTAAGAGGAGGGAAACCGCTGGTGCACCTCCAATTTCGTCAAGTGGGGTTTGACTGACCTCTTCCGTTTATCAGCAATAGAGACCATCAGAGAATTTTTTATTCCGTCTGAAGGGGGTTCTTTAAAGTTGTAGTTAGGTCAGGCATTGTTCATGCTTTACTCCCATGTCCATGTTTTACTCTCAACCCAGGACGAAAAGCACTTTAAAGAAAGAAACCGCCTTGTCCTGGCCTGGGCTAATCCTGAAATGGAAAAGGAAACAAATTAACAGGTGATGAAAAATCATACAAGAGGCCGTTGGTGAACAGCTACGGACAAAAACGAGGAAGGAGATAAGATGTAGGGCAAAAGCTCCCTGTCTCTCAGTCCCATCTAAGAAACAATTAAGCGGGATGATTACTTCCACGACTTTATGAGTGAGGATATCGGAGATAGGACCGGCCGGGGGGAGGGGGCTGAGACCGGTATGAGTGCACAAGGCCTCGCTCCGCTGACTGACTTGCAAAATGAAAATTGATTCAATTGTTGGATATAACACGAATGTCGACCAACCCAAACGAAGGACCGTCCGAAAAAAAAAATTAGACCACCGGGCCGCAGAAAACGAATTGCAAACAAAAAGTCAACAAATGCTTGGAAACTGCCAAGCCTGCACTCCAAGGACGGAACGCGAAGGTCGGCGTTCTGTGGCTGGCCACTAAGGACGGGTCCTACTTTTGTTCGGTCCGGCTCTGATTGGAGACAACGAGGATGCATCTTCCACAGTGGTGGAAAGTGTACAGGAGAAGGAAATGATCATATCATTGAGAAAAATTGGAAGAGCTGGGATAAAACTGTAAAAATGAACAGGAAATTAATTACCTGGATTCAGTGATACGGAGTAAAGGGGAAACCCGATTCAGATGTGACCAACTGACTCATAGCAGGACTGATATCTCCTTTTCTTCGATATGCCCTGACAATTTTAGAGTCGAGTTCACAACTCAATGTCAACCTGTCACCTACCTACCTTCCAAGCGTGTATCACCAGAAACGTGCCATTTATTTAAATCCAGGTGTGTCGCTCTCTCTCTCTCTGACAGGACTTCAATTGTTTGGTTTCAAACCTCACCTGAAAATTATGACAAGCAGCAAAATAATAATTAATTTCTCAGCTAAATCAATTCATATAAAAGAAAATAAATATTAGAGCTAAACCACTCCAGGAATTTTTTTAAACCACTCACATCCCTGTCCGAAATTGCACAACTGAAAAATGTCCTTAAAATGCGACAATGTCCCATTACCTGATCAGAAATGCCAATGAAGTAGGAAGAACTTGACCCTGAATGGGCTACGATTCCAGATGGTGAGAAAGTTATAACAATACCATAAAATTTCACGTACGGCCACGTAAGCTCCAGAAAATTTGATCTCTCCGCCCCGTGAATCTTTCATTTTTTAGGGAAGAGGCTTTCGCTTTCTGCTTCCCATTTCATCGATATACGGTACTCACGAAGAAGGGTTGGACGCAGAATGTCCTTCGACGTAAAGTATCAACGCGGTTGAAGTTTGGTTCGTTGCTGTTTCAGGACCCTTCAACAATAAGGTCATTAGAACCCCGTCCACTGCGTAGTTCTAATGCACAGACACTACACTAATAGGGCGATTTTTTGGGCATTAGCAGTACCCAATTTTCCCAAGAGGCCACCCATGTCAGTACTAGGCCACCGAGGCCAATACGAGGCCACCCGTGTCACACTTACATATGACCGTTGTAGTTGAAGGGCCCTGAAACACCAACGAAACAAAAATGTTGATAGCGTCAAAATGAATGGTAGGTTGGATGGTTGACTACTGGCCAGTGGTTCCAGCCACTCATTTACCAAGTGAACGTCATGCAACAGAATCCGTAAACTGCCATTTTTTTGGGATAAAGGCAACCTCTGCTACAGAAATTTAAGAGTTTTCCGTCTTTCTATTCAATGAAAATCAAATATTTTATTTCCTTTCGTAATGCAGCAATAGAAAGATGAATTTCGCTCCATTCATTATCACTTTTGTGGTTCTGACCAACTTGACGGCCATCAACACCACCGCATCCAGTTGTTGTTTGTTGGTGTTTTAGGGCCCTTCAACTACAAGGTCATTAGAGCCCCGTCCACAGATAGTTCTTATGCAGAGACTGCACAGACACTACAAGAATGCGACGATTCTTGGGTATTAGCAGTACCCAGTTTCCCCAAGCGGCCACCCATGTCAGTACCAGCTGGGGTTGCGCTGCTTAACTTCAGTGATCAGACGAGAACTGGTGTGTCCAACGTAATTCGCCGCTCCCACACCGCATCCAGGGCAACTCCTCCGAAGACTAGACTAGATTTGATCCAAATGAAGAGAGAAAATTATTTTCAATAAAATGCAATTATTGCAGCGAATTCAATTCGCAAATAGACATGCTGCATACATAGTAAGTGTCATTCAAATTTCTATTAAAAAAGTGTATTCCTTATGAGTAATGTGGAGTAAGGGGCAGGAAAGGGAATGAGAAATTAAAATTTCGATTAAATTAAGGCAGGGACTCATTTATACCCATCTCCACCTTCAACCTCAACACCTCCACAGCCAACCAGAACTCCGACACCACCGCCAAAGACAACTCCAACAACATTACCACCTAATCATCATTACTCTTATCCGCCTTCATACCAAGCTCCACCACCTGGTGCTGCCCCAGTGCTATGTCCAGGACAACTGTCACCACCTCCACTTTAACTATGCCCGTACCCAGTGGCGCCGCCAGGGTTGGCGTCACCCCCCTCTCCCGAAAAAAGCCGCTTCTTCTGTTTTGGTGTCACCCCATTTCTCATGGTACGAGTGGTGTCACCCGGTGCGACCCGCATCCCCCAGTGACGCCACTGCCCGTACCCACCTTATCTTTATCCATACCCCCGTATCTCTATCAGTCACAATACCGAGTTCCCCCACCTCCAGTGCCTTCCATCTCTCCCTCCAAAGGGATCCTTCTCTTTTCACATAGCTAACAGTCCTAGTCTTCGTTGGCCTTCAGAAAACTTTCGTCCCTTTCCATCACTTACTCCTTCAATACTACCTCCTGCACCAGGACGAGAAATATCTCCTTTCTGGTACCTAGATAAAGCCCAGTAAATGAAGATCACTTCTTAATAAAGTAAACTCTGAAATCAAAGATGATCAGGACTGTGCAATACAAGGGGAAATGGGGCACAATGGATGGGCCGGAAAACTGCCTCAGAACAAAGCTTCTGACGGGTGGTTTTCAAATTTCGTTGTCAAGGACAAACTGTCAATGTCATCCAATACAGCCATTGCACGCCGAGCCATGCGTGATTAAGACAACTTTAAATTTATGTATGAAATCAATAAATTTAAAATTTGACTCACATTTTACTGTCCTCATCACGAAAACAGCTTCATAGATGACATTGTGTCACATTGTGACATTGGGGCACCGTCTCAGACAAAGGAACAGTGGGGTAAATGAAAATACGCTGAATAACCTAGCGGCATTATGGATATGAAACGACAATATGCGACCAAAGAAAACATTTTACTGCAGTGATTCCGGCTGGAATCTTGATGCACAAAACTACCGCCCAACAGATTAAATTTTAATGTTTCCCAATGAGAGAAAATGGGCACCAGATCCTACCATAGACTGGAAAAGGATTGATAATAATTATGACTACGAGGTTCATCAAAAAAGTTATGGAACACAGAATATAGGTTAGCACTGGCCCGACGGATAATCAGTCAGGAAGCAGATGCAAGAGAAGATCTTTATTTTCATTGACTTCGAGAAAGCATATGATAGGATCCAAATCCCTATGCAACCATCGGTTATACCAGGGTCAACATTACAACGCCGGCTCTTTGATGATGATTTGCTTATTCTGGATTCATTTAATGGGTTGGGGAGTTAGCCAAGCAGCCATAACAGGACGAACCTTTAGCAGACTGCTTGTGGGAGATGAAAGAGGTAGGTAGAGGGCATAGCAGAGGGGAAATTTGCAGCACCCAACGTTCTTTGCCAACCACCCATGTTGGTACTAACGTGAGCTTGCGCTGCTTAACTTCAGTGATCTCATGAGAACTGGTGTGTTGGACACACAACTTGGCTGCACGTGAACTGGTGTGTCCAACGCTTATGGCATGAAAGCCATGCTACTTTCAGACGATATCAAGGAACCGAATAACTTTGCAGTGAAAGTTCTGAGTGACCGCCGGATTCTCTTTGAATGGAGGATCCCAAAGAGACTCAAAGACCTCCATGGCACCTCACTGGGGGGGAGAGAATACTGTTTTACATCCCTTGACAACTACAGAGTTGGGTTCACAACTCAATGTCAACCTGTCACCTACCTTCCAAACATGTATCACAAGAAACGTGTCATTTATTTAAATCCAGGTGCCCCTAATGACAAAATTTCTATTGTTTGGTTAAACAACTTCACCTGAAATTATGACAAATGGTTAAATACTAAATATTTAAACTAATAAATATTACGAAGAATTACACCATCCCAGGTGGGTGAGATCTACACCACGCCAGGAATCCTTTTGAAACCACTCACCTCCCTGCCAGAAAATCCATAATAGAAAAGTCTTGTAGAGATGCAACTACGTCCCATTACCTCGTGAGAAACGCCAATGAAGTAGGACGAGCTTGACCCTGCATGGGCTCAGATTCTATAGTGGGAAATTCAACTGCGTCTGTCCACCAGGTGAGAAAGGTATAACAAATACCATGTTTTTACTTTCGGCCATGTAATCTGTAGAAAATTTGAATTCGACCCCGTGTGATTTTTTTCCATGGAAGATTATGTTGATTCACTGCATATCTGAGTGTACTTCTTGGCTAACGTAGAAGAGAGGTTCGTTCTGGAGACTGCAAGACAAACTGTAAAGACATCATTTGAATGGAAGGGGTAGGGGCAATATCAGTACTTCATCGTGTACTTCATGGTGGAGAGGGTGGTGACCCATAAACATCTTGAACTTATTTTAAATAGTAAAGGTAACTGGAAGGATCATATTGGCAAATTGATTGGGAGGGCTGAACCATTTCTCCGTCTGATTAGTACTAAGGGGGTTCTTGGGGACAGCACAAAGGAGGTTAAAGAAACAGCCTATACTTTAATGGTGCGACCAATTTTAGAGTATTGTAGCCCAATTTGGTCTCCCTTCAGGCAGGACTTATCATGGGAAATTGAAAGAATCCAAAATAGGGCAGCAACATTTGTGCTCCACAGGTTTTCACGCAGGGAGAGTGTGTCTGACATGATTAGGGAATTAGGGTGGGAAACACAAAACCAGCAGCATTTATCTCACAGCATTGGTCTTTTCACGAGACTGTTGCTGATGGGGTGCAATGGACCTCTGGATGGAAGTGTGTCCCAGGCTGGGTATAAGGAGAGAAAGGATCATTCATATAAATTGAAGGAACTAAGGGCACAGACAGATTTATACTACTGGTCTTTCTTGCCAAGGACCATTCGACAATGGAATACCCTTGGGGAAAATAGAGTGGAGGGCTTACTGAAAGGGAAGGCCACTTTTGCAAATTTTGTAGTGGGACAAAACAACTATAGCTTGGGGTCTTAGAGGTTTTCTGGGTTCTTATGTAGCAATGAGAGTTAGTCTCTCCAATGCCAAATTGGCCATAGTGGTTGCTTGCAGTGAACTAGAATTAGAATTAGTGTATCCACCATGCCATCTATGCACGTAAAACAATCCATTGCACATGAAGGAATTTTGAACCATTGTACAGCACGTTCAAAATTCTACATCAAGAACGGGTAGCAGTCACCAACCTAGATCACAATCCAATAACAGACCTATTAAACTCGACAGTTACCCATTGTCCACCTTTCTTCCTCATCTCACCTCTTTTGAAAGCTCATTTCTGTCAGTTTTTCCTTTGCACCTCATATGGAAGAACAGGATGCCCTGAAGCTGCCACAGATTTCTCGATAACAGGATGATGGGTAGTCGGTTCCTCCACCAAGCACAATGGGCGCCTTCATGCTTCAAATTACATCCGGACAGTAGAATCTTTCAACTGCCATTTTGTGTGTCAGTGGCAAAATCTGCTGCAGATAAACTGGAAGTTAAGGATTAAGGCGCGTTCTCACGAGTCAAGTTTTGTTCATCAATTGTAGCTGTTCAACAAAACTTGAATGAAAACTGTAGTGGGAACCACTGTTTCAATCAAGTTGATCAACATTTTAGTTGATCAGTTTGACCCAGTCAAACTTTTCTTGATCAAGTGGAGAGTCATTCACCATTACCCTTCAAGTGAACAATAGGTCTTTTGTTTATGGTCCTTGTAGATATACAAAAGTGGACCCGTCAGAGGAGTGGATCAATTGGGGGTTAACCAAAATACAGTGTTATCCACACAACTCCTTTTGACCCCATTTGTAATGTAACTGAAACCCCATTTGTACAATGAAACTGCTGATCAGTTTCTATTGAAATGAGTGAACGAAAATTGATTCAAGTAATATTCAACTTTTGTTGAACAACTCCAATTGGTCAACAAAACTTGACTAGTGAGAACGCGCCTTTAGCGCGTCTTTCTATTCAATGAAAATCAAATATCTCATTTCCTTTCGTATTGTAGCAATCAAAAAATGAAATTCGCTCTCTTCACCATCCTTGTCATGGTTGTGACCATCGTGACGGCCAAAAACACCACCGTCAGCCAGTCAGCTTCCGTAAAGACTCAACTAGAGTTTCGACCAACTCAAGTGGACACATTCTATTTTTCAAAATGCCGTTGGTGCAAAATATTGGGAATAGACAATTGTTGCATCTATGACAAACAGTGCTGTAAAAACAGTAAGTATCATTCAAAATTCCGAATTAAAGGCCTTATGAGAAATGCGAGGTACTAGATGGGAAGGGGTGAAGAAATAATATTTCCATTAAATTATGCTGCAATTCATTACACTCAGTGCCGGATTTACCATTAGGCTAAGTAGGCTGAAGCCTAGGGCCTCAACATTTAGCGGGCTTCAAAACTTAACAATAGGGCATCAAAACTGAAATAGCCTAGGGCTTCTCAACATCTAAATCCGGCACTGATTACTTTATTTTTATTCTCCACGGTATTTTTCAGACACAACTACACCTCCAACACCAGCATCATCTCGCCCTTATCAACATCTTTATCCATCGTATTTCTATTGGTCACCATACTCTACTTCTTTTCCCAAAAAAATACCACCTTCTAATTATCCGCTGTATCCGGATCGGCCATCATACTCAGCTCTACCATCTCCTACACGCTGCCTGACAACATGGTCATATTCTTCGCCACCATACCTAGTTCCCCCGAGAGGTCCTTATCCACATCTACCGCATACCAATCCGGAACTACACCCAGCTCCCCCTCACCCTTATCACCAACATGCGCATCATTATTCGGAACTACACCTAGATACCCTTCATAAGCAATATCCTTATCCAGAGCCACACCCAGCTCCCCTTCACGGACCACAATCTCAACTACCAAATCCCTATCGGGGACCACATCCAGATCCCCTTCGTCCGCCACATCCTTACCACGGACCACAATCTCAACTACCAAATCCCTATCGGGAATCAAATCCAGATCCCCTTCGTCCGCCACATTCTTATCACGGACCACAATCTCAACTACCAAATCCCTATCGGGAATCACATCCAGATCCCCTTCGTCCGCCACATCCTTATCACGGACCACAATCTCAACTACCAAATCCCTATCGGGAATCAAATCCAGATCCCCTTCGTCCGCCACATCCTTACCACGGACCACAATCTCAACTACCAAATCCCTATCGGGAATCAAATCCAGATCCCCTTCGTCCGCCACATTCTTATCACGGACCACAATCTCAACTACCAAATCCCTATCGGGGATCACATCCAGATCCCCTTCGTCCGCCACATCCTTATCACGGACCACAATCTCAACTACCAAATCCCTATCGGGAATCACATCTAGATCCCCTTCATTCGCCAAATCCTTATCCAAATCCCCTTTATTCGCCAAATCCTTATCCAGATCCCCTTCATTCACCTAATCCTTATCCAAATCCCCTTCATTCACCTAATCCTTATCCAAATCCCCTTCATTCGTCAAATCCTTATCCAGATCCACACCATGGTCTACCACACCCAGCTCCCCTTCATCCGCCACAATCTGATTTACCAAATTCCTATCTGGAATCACTCCCACATCCACTTCAACCGCCACATCCTTATCCAGACCCACACCATAACCTACCAAATCCCTATCTGAAACCACATCCAGATCTATCACTCCCAGATCTCCTTCATCCGCCACATCCTTATCCGAAACCGCACCTTGATCTACTGCGTCCCGATCCACAACGGCAACTAGATCCTCTTCATCAGTCACCGCCTCACCATCAGGAACCACACCCAGCTCAACGACTTCCTTATTCTTATGCACGGTATCCCTGTTCGTCACGATGCTACTATCCCATACCACACCCTAATCGTCCGCCTTGGGTAGGGAACCCTGCTTTTTCTCCTTGGCCACCAAACCGAGGTACCACTCCACCGCCACCACTCCCTCCTACATCTACTAGAGCACCACCGCCTATTAAATCAACAACTCGTTCTCCAAGACCCTGGCTCCCGCATGGAGAGGAATCCTGGTAAGTCAGTCATTTCTTACTTAAAGTAAATTTTTGAAACCGATGTGATCAGGACTGTGCAAATGGGAAGGGGACAGGGGCACAATAAATGAACCAGAAGTGCACCAAATTAAAAAAAAGGCAATGTTTCATGTAGTAATTTCTTTCTCAAAGTAAATTACCGTAATTACGTCCCAAGTTATGTCTGGGGCCCTAAAATACCTTTTGCAAAGGTCTGATGCAAACATATATACTGTATACAGAACTACCCTAAATACATTTATCACAGGTTTTTTAAATTTCTTTCTCAAGGTCAAAAGGTCAGCGTCACCAAAATACGGCCATTGCCACACTAGATATGGGTGATCGAGACAACTAAAAAAAACTCTCACAAATTCATGCACTCTATGAAATAAATAAACTTCAAAATGAGAATCACATTATAATGGCCGTATGTGTTATTACCATGATATGGAGGTCATTCGTGCCTTGTCCGCCCCAGTCAGACGCAGCAAAAGTGGATGAAAAAAAAAAAACAAGATGGCATTTTAAAACAATGGTGTACCCGGTATAAGGCGCTCAGCCCGCCTCAGTGGTGCAGTGGGTAGCTCGCTCAGCAATTGTGATACGGGATACCTAAAAGCCATGGAGGAAAACATCATTTGTAAGCTAAAAACCAGAGAAGGATTAATAATTAAACTGGCATTTGATTCATTCTCAAGGTATGAAATGGTTAGGGGCCTATGAAAAGAAGCAGCAGTTCCAGGGCTAACATATGGAAACGAGGTTCTGATGCATTAGTAAAAAGGTAATGGACTGTATGAAAGTAGCCCAAAGAAGGTTAGGTAGGATGGCATTAGGGGGAAATAGGTTAACAGAAGTTGAAGCAATACAGGGGGATATGGGGTGGGCTACATTTGAACAGAGAGAAATGATTAGTAGGTTGGTATACATACCTATGCAGGATATGGGGACTAGAGAAGGAAAATCCAGTATGGCAGGTCAATGCATGGGTAAACACCATGAGGGTATCTACCAACTGGGAGAGGAGGGTAAACAGCATAACAAAGAAGATAGGCATATCACTTGCACCCCAGGGAGGGCAAGGAGGGGGCAAAAACACTACAAAGACTAGTACAGGACAAAGTTAAGGAATGGGGGTTAGGCCAGTGGCGACAGAGTATGGAGGGAAGGACGGCAAAGAAAACACTGAGGGTGTATGGGAACAAGCTTGACATAGAGAGGGAGGTAATCCATGACAACACGTGGGAGAGCTCACTTCTGTTTCGGGCAAGAGCTGGGTCACTGGAGACGAAACAGAGGACGGCAAAGATAACAGGTGGAGAGGAGGGCTGTGGATTATGTGGGGATCAAGTGGAGGATATCAGGCATGTAATACTGGCCTGTCCAGCGCTGGATCACTGCAGGAGGGGTTGGCGAACCCCCCCACATTGGAATAAGTTCTGGGGTGGAGCGGCTGGAATGGATGCGAAAGGCAAAGATGTTGTTAGGGTGCTGGTGGAGATCTAGGCATATGGGTCTAGCATGAAAAAAATCTCGCTAGCAAGGTATCCGTCGCAAAGCTTTACATATTCATAATTGTGTCAGTAGTTCTAGGTTCAATACTGGACCGCGGTGGGTTGGCTTCTTTCGGATGCGAGAGAAGTCCCGAGTGCGCCTTCTTTCGGATGAGAAGTACAACCAAAGCCCCGTGCGGTGAATGGCGTTGGACACCCCAGTTCTCGTCTGATCACTGAAGTTAAGCAGCGCAACCCCAGCTAGTACTGACATGGGTGGCCGCTTGGGAAAGCTGGGTACTACTAATACCCAAAAATCGCCGCATTAGTGTTATCTTCTGGTTAGTATAATTTTAACTTTCAAGGATAATT
>JAAFCE010006156.1:14747454-14819235 GCA_013389805.1 Trigoniulus corallinus
CTTTATTTTTCATTTTATTTCAGCTAGTAATTACAAGATAACATTAGTGTAGTGTCTGTGCAGTCTCTGCATTAGAACTATGCTGTGGACGGGGCTCTAACGACCTTTGTAGTTGAAGGGTCCTAGGCTAAAACAACAACTGAAGTCCCGTGTGGTGTACGATGGCATTTGCACGTAAAAGAACCTTCTCTACTTTGCAACTAGTAGATGAGGCCTCATTTCCAAGTATAGGAGATCGCCCCCCCCCACCTCTGGCGTCGGTGGGGTGCACCAACGAACAGCAGACCGATGATCAATAAACATTGGGGTTGCAGCTTTGATCGGCAACCGGCTGTGGAAAAAACACTGCCCAATACATCGCCCTTGTGTCCATTCAGCGGGACAAGATGGGTACCCGACCCTGTCATAGGTGGGACAAGGGCTAGGAGTCGCTTTGGTGTGTAAGGCGCTCGTTGATAAACAATCTCCTAATGAAGTGATGTTAAAAATAAACAATATACGAAACCGACAACAGTAGTTTGAGAATGGCCTGAAAGGAGCAGTTGTCGACAGAATCGAGACTAACGGTTCCTTAAAGCGCTTTTACTTGCAGACACAATTGAACAGCACGCTTCCTTGTAAGCCGATGCAATCTCAAGAGGACTTCGAAGTTCCGCACGTTTAAAAATCGAGAGAAAGGAGTTCGGTCCCTATTATCCAGCGTCCCAATATGCCGTTATCGGATTTTATCGCCTCTTTACAAGACAATCCTTATTTCGGAGCTGGTTTCGGTCTATTCGGCGTTGGAGCCGGCGTGGCCCTACTGAGGAAGGCATCACAAGTCGGTATGATACTCTTCCGACGACATTACTTGATGACTTTGGAAGTTCCCTGTCGAGACAAGAGCTATCACTGGCTACTACAATGGATCACTAATAATGCGGCCCGACAAACTCAGCACTTGAGTGTCGACACCAAGTTTCAACAACACGAAACTGGTAAAATATCCACCAAGTACGATTTCATCCCTAGCGTTGGAACCCATTTCTTTCGGTAAGTAATACTCGTTACGAATCTTTTCAACCAATGGCACTTAAAGGAAATACATTTTCCAACCAATGGGAACAAGCGAGTTTTATTAACGAGGCTGCTTCAGAAATTTCATGAATAGTGTCAACACGGTATCACCCTATAAAATTTGACCTCTCTCCCCCCCCCCCCATAGCCCTGGTTTTCCTCGTTGGTCCCAACTACTTATTGACCGTCCTGATAACGGAAAGTACCGAGTACAGGCTAAGAATAGAACTCTTTCACCATCTAGTTCATGTGTCGAGCCTTGCTAACTATTGCCATACCAAATATCCCAATGAAGAGTTCGATTCTCCGACTACCCAATCGAATTTCGTCGTCGTCGTAGTCATCATCATACCCTTATCCCGGCTGTGGCAGGGTCGGGTCTGTGGGTTCTAGCCCTTCACTCCCGTCTATCTCCCACCAGCCTGTTGAAAAGGTTGGCTACCCCTGCATTAACCTCCCTTAAAGGTTATTATTTTTTTTTTTTTTTTGACTTTTCGTCTAACAAATTTTCATATGTACTTGAGCTGACGTCAGGGATTGTCAGGACTGTTGAGTCGCACAAAGCTGGTCCAGGGTAAAATCCTGACTCACTCAATTACTTGATAAACCAGGCTGTGGTAGAGAGCACTTTCGCACTAGCGAAACAAGTTCGCTGCTGGCCGGGGTTGATAATAAGGGAGAGTCTAAAGTTTCGCGCCTTCCTACATTTAGGCCCAGTGCACACATCCGATTTTTACTCGTGCGGGTGCCGTAGCAACACCGCAACGACGCCGCAGCAATCCAATGCACACATGCGGTGAAATCTCGCCAGTGCACATTCGGGAACTGTAACAGAAGGCGTGCCCTTCTTGCCTACGAAATCGCACTTACGATATTGACGGATATGTGCAGCACAATTGGATGTGCGTGTGCGGTGCCGTAGGGATCTGCGGGCATTTTCAGACGTAACTCCGATATGCGGTGCCGGAGGTATATGTGCACTCTCCCATTGCAACAAATGTATCCCATGCCGTAACTACGATGCCGCAGCAGCACTGCACGAGTAAAAATCGGATGTGTGCACCGGGCCTTAGGAAAGTGACCTGCCTCGGTGTCGCTATAGGACAGAGGCTTCGAGTGCGCCTTCTTTCGGATTAGAAGTAAAACCGAGGTCCCGTGTGGTGTACAACGTCATTTGCATGTAAAAGAACCCTCTGTACCTTGCAACGGATAGATGGGGCAAAATTTCCGGGTGTAAAAAACTCGCCTCCTGGCGCCGGAGTTCCCCAACGAACAGTAGACCGACGATCAATAAGCATAGGGGGTTGCAGCTTGGGTCGGCAGCCGGCTGCCGAAATACACCGTCCAATACATTACCCTTGTGTGACAAGATGGGTATCCGACCCTGCCATAGGCGGGAAGAGTTAGGGGTTGCTTTCCTACATTTAGAAAAGTAAAAGTCACTTTTACTGAGCAACCCATGTCGATTTCCGAAGATGAATAAATGAAGGATTGTCGCTGATGTTCAGTCTTATTCATTCCGTGGATTTTGATTTGATTCCTTTCTAGGTTCGGTGGCAGTTGGATTCGTGTTGAGCGAACTCGAGAGCAACATACCTTAGATTTACATATGGGAACACCGTGGGAAACAGTTACATTGACAGCCTTCGGTAGAAATAAAGAAATGTACTATCATATCTTGGAAGAAGGTAGGTAGATAATACACCGCAGTCATAACAGTCTATTAAAAACGGGAATAAGTGATTATATACTCAATATGTGGTTGACCGACATTCCAGCAAGAATCGTTGCATTAAAGCAACAGGAAGGGAAAACCATTATGTATACAGCTTTGGGATCAGAATGGAGACAGTTTGGTCATCCTCGAAAACGGAGACCATTGACATCTGTAGTTTTGGATCAAGGCATTGCCGATCGTATCATATTGGATGTAAAAGAATTCATTAACAATCCATACTGGTATATAGAAAGAGGCAAGTTGGTCACAACTATATTCGATCTAACTGTTTAAAAAATATCTAGACTTTTCTCAACCGATAAATGCTATTATTTCAGTTATGCGAGTGACTTATGCAGAGCTAAATAGTGTGTTAGGATTAGATCGTTCTATTAGAAATTCCACCGTTGAAGACATACTATCAAAATTTCAGACTTACCTGTTAACGCTTCGAGTTTTACACATCACTGATTATCTTCACGTTACTTTTCTTACGCATTTTCTAATATGTTTGAACGATATCAAAGATATTAAGTAGCACAATAACTTTCATTTGATTAACTTGAAAAAGAACGTCAACATGGCACCCTCTCTCCGTCATCTTAGAATGTTTTTCCCGCTCATTTGATGTTTATGATGCTTCATACCGCACAAAACTCTTCGAACGCATGTATGGTAGGTACTACATCGTCATAATCATACTACCCTTATCTCGCCTGTGGCAGGGTCGGGTCTGCGGGTTCTAACCCTCCACTCCCACCAGGTTCCCGTCCACCTCACACACTACCATATCCTTACGGACAACCTGCTCCCATGTAGCCACCTGATTCCTGTCATCCCTAGGCAACGCCACACATCAATGGGAACCCTGTCTGGGCCTACCGCTTTTCGATCTTTCATCTTCTTTACGGCCCTGTCGTGGGATAGGCTGGCATCCCCCACAGACCACCCAGCCAATATTCCTGCGGGTTCCAGACGCCTGGCTGGGGGGTGCTCCCAGTCAGAGCATGTTCAGTGGAGGGGTAGAACCCGCAGACCCGACCCTGCCACAGGCGGGATAAGGGTATGATGATGATCTTCTTAAGGGTCCTGACTACTTCCTCCTTCGTTACCCTGTCCACCACCCCAGAAGTAGTAGGAGTGGTGTCAAGTGTCGTCCTCTCCCACCACAGCATTCAAGAGGCTGTGGAAATTCTCTTCCCGTGTATGGTACTACATTACACATATTCTTTTCAGAATAGAAGTTGCCATAGCGACGGTTGTGTATAAATATTTTAGTCCTATTCGTGTTCGAAAACCGAATCAGTGATTGTCCATCACATTTTAATAGCACTAGAATTATAATTTAGTCATACGACAAATTAAACGAAATTCGTCACTTGCCAACCGATATGTTGTCTTAATTGCAACTAAAATTCCAGGAATACCATATCGAAGAGGTTACCTACTCTATGGTCCTCCAGGCTGTGGAAAAAGTAGTTTTATGTAAGCTACAGTATGACTGTCTAATCAAGTTGTTTTAATCGATGAAATGTTAATATATATTTAAACTATTGCAGAACTGCATTGGCTGGAGAATTAGAATATAGCATTTGTGTACTTAATCTCAGTGAAAGAGGTTTGACAGACGATAGATTAAATCACCTCTTAAGTGTCGCTCCTCAACAAAGTATCATCCTTCTCGAGGACATAGATGCTGCCTTTGTCAGTCGAGAAGACACGAAACAAGGCAAGAAAAGCTTTTCCCTACTCCTTCAACCACACTTTCTACTTTCAAATCCAGTTAAAAAAAATACATATCCAAATTTGAAATTTACTTGTAGTAAAGGCAGCCTACGAAGGTCTTAGTAGAGTCACTTTTAGTGGTTTACTAAATTGTCTCGATGGAGTGGCATCCACAGAGGCCAGAATTGTCTTTATGACAACCAACTATTTGGACAGGTAACACATTTTCTGTAATTTTAAAATTCCGAAATAATCTACTAGCACAGTTTTCAGAGCCCTGTCGCTATGAACTTCGTCACCTTTTAATGGTAGAAGTGATCAAATTCCCACTTCCTAAAGCTTCCTATCGGTAGTTCAGTTGATAGTGAGCATGACTCCTGCCGATGATTTATAGGTTCATTCCTGATTCCCATTATTTATTTCCTTTTCCAAGATTTGAGAGATGAGATGATGTGCCTCTCCATTCAGATGGGAGATTGTGCATACTTCATTCTGTGCACTATGTCACCATTGTACCACAAAAGACCAGACCCTTTTCTACAAGAAATATGCAGATTAGCAAAAAAATTTGCAGGCATGGCATCAGGTAAAAGTGCTAAAGAGCTGACTGATAATGTCAAATAACCAAAAAGCGAAGGAACCCTTCTGTCCGCGGAAACTAACTAGCTAGGAAACTAACTAACTAACTAGGGAAAGTCTCCTGCCTCGGAGAATGCAGAAGTTTACAGTCTTTGCGTGACGTGGAGGTGGTTGTAGTTCAGTTCCCCAGCTGTGAAGCCATAGAGCTGTTCACAAGCATTGAAAATGTGCTTAATACTTCAATTCATGGTCCGCAGGTTCGATTCTGATCAACACGAGTCGCTTCTGCACAGATTTAATTTACAAATTCATTTAATGTTGTCCCATCTAGTGCAGTAGATAATGTGCCGACCCCAGTGGGAAAGGGGCCATCTCCATTACCAGGGAATTCTGCCCACCAGGACAACGGCTTCCCTCTCTTTCTCTCAAAAGAAGCTACCTTCTTCAACCACGATCGAACTTGCAGCTATGGGCCAAAATGAAGTTACTCTACCGTTGTGCCTCTGAAGAGGGCCACGAGTTTCCAATCATAAAACAATCCCTTCCCCAGACTCGTCGGTTACTGGCCTGCAGAGTTGACAAATGACGATATGTCATAATTTTTTTTTGTCTCTTACAACTTATACAAATAGGTTGGATCCAGCCCTCATTCGGCCAGGACGTGTGGACGTCAAAGAGCACATCGACTATTGCACTCGATATCAACTCGAACATATGTTTTGTCGATTTTTCCCCGACAGACCAGTTGCCGAGAGCGAACATTTTGCCAGTCGCGTGTTGCAACAACAACAACAGCAACAACGAGGTCAACGTCAACTAAGTGCCGCCATGGTGCAAGGTTATTTTATGTTCTACAAAAATAATCCTGAAATGGCACTGACCAATATTGATAAAATATGGGAATTATGATCGATTTAAACTTTTCTTTTTCTACTCCTTTTCTTTCTCTACTCCTTTCTACTCCTCCTATATGGTGCGTGGGTTGTGTGGTGGTCAAATATTGTCGATCGACAACGTTTAGTCAGTCCACTATCGAGAAAAAAAAAGACAAGTGACCAATTTACCAGCAAGTGATTACTACGCTATGACCCATTAGAAGACTGACGGAGGTGGTAGTTGCTGTTTTTCTCTTTTTTTACTTTTTTTATGTCTCTTTTTACTCATCTTCATCATGTGAAGTGATAAAATCTGTCTCCACCACTTCTGAATCTAGAAAAAAAATGAGTGTGAAAAGAGGAGTAAAGAAGTCACAAAACAGGAAATCATTATTACTGCCATTATGATCCCAAAAGGACTTATATATATATAATATATAGTTGACCTCCATAGGAAAAAAAATAAAGAATGGATTTGAAAAGAAGGACTTCCGTTCCGTTTTAGAAAAAAAAAAGGACAAAACATATTAAGAGTGAGTTGGCCTTGCCTTGATAGCAGATGCTTCTTTGATCTTTTCCATTTCAGCTTGTCGTTTCAATTCTTTCTCGAGTTTATCTTCAATGATCACTTTCTCAAACTCCTCACACTACCAATGAAATAGCATATGAGAAAATTAAATTATTTTTTATCGTCCAAGATGACATTTTGGTCCTCTACCCCTCTTCCACCTCCGAGGTATGAATTATTAAAAAATAAAATACCACAGTACAAAGATAACCCTCGCCCCTTTTCCCAATTGGAAAAAAAAGAAGATGATATCGAGTGTGTAAACAGAGTAGTTATATCACCTTCGCGTTTAATTCACTTTTACGCTCTTTTATAACGCTGATACTCTCAGTGGCATTTTCAATTTTTCTATCAATATCTTTCACGTCATTTTCCAACTTCTGATTCCAGTATGAAATTTGATTTTGTAATTCCTATATGGGTGACGATCAAAACAAAAAAAGAGAGAGATAAAGAAAGAAAATGTCAACAAAAGATATTATACTGCTGTTACCATCACTGCCAACCAATTTCCGCAATACAACCAAGTTAAGTATCCACCGATTTCAAATATTCAACTACCACGGGGAAATGGCATCAGAAACAAGAAGGTAGAATTGTTAGCACGAGGAGAAAGTAGAAAAGGAAAGGTATAAAGACACACAAGAGCAGAAAAAAAGATGTCAGGAAGGCAGAAGAGGGGAAAGGCTTTGAAAGAGAAACAGAAGGAAAACCATCAAAGACATATAGAGGAGCACAGAACCGGTGTATGAAAGAAGAGCAGAAAATGGTGATAGGGAGACAGAATCCGCAGAAAAGTGGTAGAAAAGATCACAAAAACGATGACAGAATCAAAGTAGCGGAAATGGAACCGGACAGAAGATAGCAGAAATAGAAAGGACAACGGAAGAACTTTAAAAGAACGTCGAGGTCCGACGTCACAAAGTTCTTTTAGTCGCTTCTTCAACAATCACGTAGAGATAGCTACACCTTGAGTCGAAATATTTAACTCAGAAACTCACACGAGAGACTAAATCCTGAGCCACTACAGAAATACAACACATTTAAATGAGAAACAACACGCTACAAACTACATTAGTGACTTACAGATTCCCAAGCCTGTAAATATCTTATAATTTCAAGATGCGAAAGACCTTCTTCTTCTGTACTTCTTCGTATCTCCTATCAGAATGACAGCAACAACAACTCATATGCTTTAAATTCAATAATTTAATCCAAAAAAAGAGAAATCCCTCTCCAAATTATACTTAGCTAAAGCCCCTCCCCATACACGATTAGTTTTATCTTCAGTTCTAACTATTCAGTTAAAAGTGAAATATTTTGTCACACACACAGTTCGATTGCCACCGCTCCACACACACTATGCCTCCTGAACTACTGTGTTATACAGCTTTGGACTGAAGTTCAACTGCACAGTTAAATCTTTTGCTACTCCAAAAGATCTACAGTTCAACAATTTTAACTTTAGAGTCGAGTTTTCTTCTTCTTTGTTGATGTTTTAAGGCCCTTCTACTACAAGGTCATTAGAGCCCCGTTCACAGTGTAGTTTTGATGCAGGGACTGCACAGACACTACACTAATGCGACGATTTTTGGAAACTAGCGGTACCCAGTTTTCCCAAGCGGCCACCAATGTCAGTACTTAACTGGGTGATCAGACTTCAGTGATCAGACGAAAACTGGTGTGTCCAACGCAATTTGCCACTGCGATGAGATTTCCCCTGAGCGTGTATGGGGGGGGCCTTAAAAGTCAAATGTCAGTGTACACTCACCCCAGATTGAGGGCGTTTGGAAAGTGAACTGGAGAGGGAGAGGTCAAAGGAGAAAAGTCGATTTTTCTAATTCTCCTCACCTCAACACGAAGCTTCAATTGATTTTCTTTATTCAAATAGATGACTCGAACACCATCAACTTTTTGTCGACTTTCATCAATCAATGTTGACTCCGATTTTTTGAATTCTCTCTTAAGCAACTGGAATTTAGTCTATCAAAAATTAAAAGACGTAAGAAACTCATCTCATCCCCCCCCCTTTTTTTTTAAATCTACAACACTGCATTTGTGTGAATGTGAAACTTTATTCTCCTCATCCACACTTCATTTCCTAAGAATAGCAAAGTAGATGAATTACTACACTACCACACTAAGAAAAATTGAGAAACAACCAACTAGTAAGGATGGTAATGATGATGATACACATCATAAGATTCCTCTACTCTCCTCTCTCTCTTTCTTCCTCTCTTTTGTAAAATTCAAATTCGATTACAGAAAAATGAATTACCAAGCCATAGAAATGTGGAGCATGGATAAAGCTCATGATACATTTCGCGAAGAAGAAACCCAGATGAAGAGCAGTTTGTAGAAAGAGAGGAGAGAAAGAAAGAAAAGGAGTAAACCCCCTTCTCCACGTTTGATGAAACTAATTGAATCAACAAAGTGAGAAGCAAAAGCAGAAAGGAGGGGAGTCCCAGCCCTTGGATAGATATATCTACCCCAAAAAAAAAATGTTAAAGAAACAGCCTCATCACCTTTAAAGATATGATTTCCTCGTCCTTTTTACCAATTTCTTTCTCAGTCCTTTCTTGCATAGCTATTAAGTCTTTCTTTAATGAAGATATAGTTTCCTTTAAACTTCCCTCTCTAAAAATGAAACCCACTAGAAATATAATGTAGGCAGGCCCTAAATTCTTACACACACGCACTAAATATGCATATTTACAACTTATTAACAACTACGTACGAAAAATAAGAGGAAAAAAAAAACAAATTTTGCTCTTTACGTTACAAAAAGTGCTTCTTCTTTCTCACATCGTCGCTTTTCTTCATCCACGTAGTTTCTCATTAAGGAAAAGTTGCCACTGTCATTTATTTCTCGTAGTGTTTCTTGTAAAATATGAGCTATGTCTTTTCTAAAATTAGATCACCATTATAATCATTATTATACGAAAAGGCAGCCAAAAAGCAGATTACAACTCTATACTCTACTTAGGAGTCTGTGGATCCTGACCCCAGTGACGTAGCTAGGATATTTTGCACCCGGGGACGAACTATTATATGTATTACACCCTTGTTCACTTATTATAATGTAACGTTGCAAGCCTCATTTTGACGCCCGAGGACATATGTACCCCCCGCCCCTAGCTACGCCTCTGCTTGACCCCCCCTCCTTCTTCCCCTCTTTCTAGATTGTTTGTTGGTGTTTTAGGGCCCTTCAACTACAAGGTCATTAGAGCCCCGTCCACAGCATAGTTCTTATGCAGAGACTACACAGACACTACACTAATGTGACGATTTTTGGGTATTAGCAGTACCCAGTTTTTCCAAGCGGCCACCCATGTCAGTACTAGCTGGGGTTGCGCTGCTTAACTTCAGTGATTAGACGGGAACTGGTGTGTCCAATGCAATAAGCCGCTCCCCCTCTTTTTAGAGCGGCTGTATTGCGTTGAACACGCCAGTTCTCGCCCGATCATTAAAGATAAGCAACGTAACCCCAGATAGTACTAGCGTGGGTGACCGCTTGGGAACATTGGGTTCTGCAAATACCCCGGGAGTGGCGAATTGCGTTGGACACACCAGTTCTCGTCTGATCACTGAAGTTAAGCAGCGAAACCCCAAGCTGGTACTGACATGGGTGGCCGCTTAGGAAAACTGGGTACTGATAATATCCAAAAATCGTCGCATTAGTGTAGTGTCTGTGCAGTCTCTGCATCACAACTACATAGTGGACGGGGCTCTAATGACCTTTGTAGTTAAAGGGCCCTAATACACCAACAAACAACAACAACAACAACTACAAATACCCCAATACCCCATAACAGCGTAGTGCCTGTGCAGACACTACATTTGAACTACGCAGTGGGCGGGACTCCACCGACCATTGTAGTTGAAGGGCCCTAAAACAACAATAAAACAGACTCCCCTTTTTAGCTAAGTCCAGTGCAGCTAAGAATCCCCGTTGCCATTTTAGTGAATTTTACGGGTCAACAAAGTTTTATGTTTGCTTTTTTTTTTTTAAGTGACAATAAAGTGAAGAGGACTTAGTATTTTAGAAGTCCTGTTAAAAAGGTTGTGAAAAAAATAGAAATCTAATTATGTTTCAGTTGTAATTTTGTTATAAAATGGTTTACCTTTTGGTGGCAGCTTTCATATAATTCTCTAATGGGATGTTGATTTGACGGTGGCAAGTTTCCATCTTCATTTTAATTCGGTGATCATTGAGGACGAGGGACGACGCCGCGATTTCGTGATTCAAAATGTGTTTCACCAGTTTTAATTTCAGAATGGCATCTCTGAACAGACCATTTAAGCAACATCTCTCGCCATCACTAAAACATTGCTTGTCGTCCTTTCTCAACATCGTCGTCGTCGTCGTCATCTATGCCACTCGCTGCACAATGCAACCAACCAACCTGTTAAATGATAAAATATATCATGTTTGCGGTAAAGGGGATAAAATAATTATTTTATCCTTAGTGTCTTATAACTTACTAGAGTTGTCTTGCTCTTTCTCTCTCTGTCATATGAGGATCCAAGCATGTTTATAATCGTTGCTATGGTGAAGATATTGATTTATTAATGAATGTTATTAGCTCACAGCAATAATGTCAAAAATGTTACAAGCTTATGTTGAGCACCAGTAGTACAATCCTATAGACATGCAGATTTAGTAACAAAGAGAGAAAGAGATTAATTCGGGTGATAATAAGGATTTGGTTTTAGCAGAAAATTTTTTTTGTATATTATTACTTAATATTAATGGGAGCTTCTAATTAGATTGCATTTGAAAATGATTTTATACTTTGGTTTGTAGCATTCAATTTTCAAGACAGAGAGAGAGAGGAAGTGCCACATTAAAAGTTTTTTTTTGGAAGAAGAATAGTTAATACAGTTAGTTCACAGGCTGATTTGAAAGATAGATTAACGTATAATAGTCTTTATTTGTCATTCCAACTGAGCCTAGTTTGAATCGAGACAATACAAAGTTATACACTAGCAAAGTTATAACAAGTACAACGCAAGAAGGAGGATTAGGAGGAAGTGGACGAAGATTAGGACAAGGAATACACTGACAAAAAATTTTCAGATATACCGGTACATATATATATTATTTATACGAGAGGTTTGTTTTTATAGCAAATATATGTAAATTTATGTTGGCATATAGAGGAGGCAGGAAACAATAGAAGGGGGAAAGGAAAGAAATTCTTACGAAATTTCAGTACTTACAGTTAAATTTTTCTAAGGTATGAATTTTTACTCTGTTGATTTATATATATATATTGTTCAATATATATGTATATATATATATATATCATATATAAATTTCGATTGAATAGTATAATGCTATTTATCTAATTCTCTGTGTCAACAAGATATGCAATTTTATTCGCGCTTACACTTATTATTATCACCTTCTGAAAAGTGAACAATTTCCAAATATATTCCGCGCAGCAGTTATTTTTTATTCAAGAATTTCAACGATGCATATTCCTGTTTTGTTTCTTAATATACATACTATATATTATTATTATATTAATGAAATAATTTATGTATGGCAAGTGATGAAAAGTGAGCAACCACAACTTAAAAAAAGGCGGTAGCGGCAGGTAGGCAGGCAGGCAATATCCAGAAAATGCAATTTTTGTTGTTACTTTAGATGATAAGTTCACATGGTTTCTATCATCTTTGCCTAAAATTATTTTTGTTAATCATCTGAAATGTTGCATAGCCCCGAATTAGGTAGTGAAAAATCTAGCTCACTAAGTGCATGTGATGATAATTTCTCAGCTAATCCAAAACGGAGAAAGAGAGATCGAGAGAGATACAAACTAGTTTTAAAAACGTCATGTGTACTACTTACCCGAAGTAGTAAGTATAATTAATGTGAATCTCTTAATTTTATGTATGTATATACGGTCTTGTCTTAGTGATCAGATTATTTTTTTCTCTTCGAGCGAATAATAAAGACATTATTATTACTAGCTGCCATGTAAGACAACTGTTTCTAGAAAATTCTAATGTGGAATGAAATTTACTACAATAAGACTTAAATCTGCAGGCACAGTTAATTCTTTTTTCTTTGGTAGTGGAAAGGAAAGAGAGAGAAGAGGGGACAAGTTATCATTTCTATAAGATTATATCTACGTACAATATGCAATCAAAGACAATTCTTCCTTAAAAATCACCTTCCTGAAAACTACCACATTCATCTACTACAACAACAACACATTCGTGATATGTCAATGGCCGACGAATTCTAAAAATTTTGAAATTTAGAATCAACGCACGCGACTCTCGCGCAATCTCGGCCGCCATCTTTTCAACGTCTTTTGTTCCATTTCGAATTCTCTTGCAGAAGACTCAACTATTTTCTCGTTTGCTGATGCGGACTTCTTGTTTTGTGAAATAATGAAAATTTAAATTACTCCCACACTTCTGATATTGCATCGATAACCAGTGGAGGTATCGGGGGTTATTTTTTCTCATGGACATACTGTACATCCAATTTTCAGAAAACATGGCACCGACAACGAAGAGGGGAAAAATAGGTCAATACGTTTCATCAATGAACGAAAATTGAGCCACTTAACAAAGGTATACACAAAACGTAAATTGAAACAAATTTGTTGAAGTTTTTTTCCTCCCCTACAAAGAAAAATATCTGCTTATTCTGCTGCGTAATAATCAAAATTTTCATAGAAAAATTCAACACGTTCACTTCGTAATGACAGCATCAAAGCCAGAAGACACGCAGTATCGAATCATTTCCAGTAATAAATGAATCGGGAAGAAGAAGAAGAAAAAGAACATGGTATGTACGTCTTCTTTCACAAGTACAGTATATGAAACTCAAATTTATACTGTTGTTTAAGCAATGAGAGAGGGAGTGAACTTAATAAAGAGCTAATTCAAATAGCAGAGCAACAAATTCCTACAGATTGTAACCTGTTTCATATTTATATGTACGTACGATAAACGAAATGATGTACACATAACAAACATAACGAACGAATGAATAAAAATCATCAATCAATGAAAAGGACTAAATTGAGCAAATCAATCATATGCACGCATATTGAGTTGAAAAATGCATAAGGAATCTTGCGTGGAAATATCCAATACACTTCTATGGCATCCTCGTTTTACAATACGATAAAGGTTAGCATATATCTCCTGGTCAAAATGAGCTAAGTTGTGGCGATCAGTATGAAAAAAAAAATAAACACACTCAAGAAAGCAAGAAAATAGGCACTTTTCACACATTTCTTTCACATTATTATTTGAAGTATCGTCGATTAATTTTACATCACCTAACATCATCATCTCTCAAGCAGGGTTCACGCTGAAGCAACCAAAACAACAGGCCTGCAAACAACAACTAAGGTAAAAGAACCTTCGAATTATTACAGAAAATTGTAAAATAACCCCATATCATTTGAAAGAAATCGATTGATTGCCTAAGATTAATCTCTCGCTACAACGACATTTTGTCTTAAATGTCAGGATTGGATAAAGACTGGATTCGATCCTACAACCAGAAACAGGGGAAGAATTGCGAGGCCTGGTTGCCACACGTCAACGCGCATGTGTATCCGACACATTAAGAAAGCCTCGTTCAGGTGGTGGGGCTATTACGTCATGGTCACCATTTCCGCTTAGCGGCTCCAACTACCTCAGTGCGATATTCAATGGTGGGACTGGAGCTGTTCTGCACCTCACCACCGTTCAGTAAATTGCGCTATAGTGTAGCCGCTCAATTCGAACTCTCCCTAACTTTAGTGACGTCATCAAAGTGAACAACTGCTGATTGGTTTTGGATGAGAGGCGGCTGACGTCACCCACGTTTCATGACGCTGAAATATCAACCAAAAACACCGTAGCGGACCAATCACTACACGGTCACTATTACGTCATGATGGTCATTTTTGGTTTGGTTGTAACCATTTAAAACGTTCGAGAGCGCTCTCGAGTGCGGATGATACAATCCTTCGTGATTCTACCTCTTATCGCCTCCGTGTGAACGAGCTGAGCGTACTCTGATCTAATTGCGCGCGGTCGATCTGACGTCAGAGGACCTTATTTTTTTTTTTATTTCGGCACTCTTCTTTAAAGCCTCATTCACATTGGGTAAGCATTTGAGTCAAGTAGCACGTGACTTATTGACCTGATTCACACTAAGTAGAAAGTAATAGGGCAAGTTGCCGTGTATGAACGGGCCAACGGATTTTGTTCCAGTTTTTCGGCCAAGTAGCGCCTCTCAACAATCCTTCACTACTAAATACTAAACAACACCAACCACGTCACTAGCTAGACCAGTGTGAATGCATTATTTTTAGCAGTCCAGTAATTTTTTAGCAGTCCAGTAATTTTTAGCAGTCCAGCAATGCATTATTTTTAGGGTCCTTCAACTACAATGGTCATTAGGCCCCTCGCGCACACCGCCACTTGCGGCGACCACTACTACTACACGGCTACCAGTGGCGTGCGTGCGATTTAAGATTAGAAAGATGTGGCGTGGCCGCAAGTAGCGAGATACGGCCACTGCAAACGCCTTGTCTGTCCCGCGCCTATTTAATTACCGGTATATAATTCAAAACACAGTCTCTGGCGTCTGGTCGCCCCTAGCGGCCGCGGCGGCCTAACAGTCCCGTCCATCGCATAGTTCTAATGCAGAGTCTGCAAAGACACTCCGCTGTTACGACGATTTTGGGGTATTAGCAGCACCCAGTGTCCCCAAGTGGTTACCCATGCTGGAGTTGAATTGCTTAACTTCAGTGTCCCACAATACAGCCGCTCCCTGAAAATATCAACCGAGGGCCCAACTGTCAAATTTGTGTCGGAATATTGACGCCATGAATGGCATTGCAATTTTAAAAGTCCACTGCATTAAAACAGAGCACTCCTAATCCCTTTTCCGCCAATGGCAGGGTCGGGTACCCATCTTGTCCCTCTGAATGGACACAAATGTAATGTATTGGGTAGTGTTTTTCCACAGCCGGTTGCCCCTACCAAAGCTGCAATGGTCCCATCTTCAGTGGTTTAGCCAACAGCAGATTGGACTGGCAGTATAGAAATGGGAATAGTAATACAAAAATGCCTCGTTAATTGCAACATTGAATTCTGCATCAATTGAGATGTGCGTCCCATTACGGCACAGAGGGGGAGCAATTGCTGCATTGACCCCCCCCCCCCCCTTCCCTCTGGATCCGCCCCTAAGTCATCTCACTTAAGAATTTGCGTGTGGCCACATTTTGGTTACAAAGTCATTCAGTGGCAACTAAGTCACGTGATACTTAATTTAAATATTTGCCTCGTGTGAATCAGGCTTTAGCTAAAAGCAGGGGATCCCAAACTATTACGACTGGGGTAGGGGTACCTTTTCTGAATGTCGGCTTGTTCACAGCGCCCTGTTGACCTGTTTTTGTTTTCGTTTCCTGAAGGCTCTTGGTTGACGTTTTATTCTGGCGTGCTCAGCACCAGATCCGTTGTTGCTCCACGTAAGAATATTTTGAATATTTCGGGATGGGGGTGGGGGTACGCTGTAAGGAGACCGTGGAGCACACTTTGGTAATCCCTGCTTTAGAGCAACTTTAAATTCAGAAATTGTACGGTGGGGACGGAAAAGAATATTCTCAAGAAGACCAGCTGAGAAAAAAGAGAGAAATGGCGAGAGCCAGGCCATTAAGCAATCTAACCTCAACTTTCAATTGACAACCTCAAAGTCGGTGTCCCCCCATACTCTCCGTGGGACACTGAAACCCGATGGAGTTAAATTTAATGTTAGAGATTAGTTAATCATCTATTAAAGGCATTTTAGTTAACCATTACCTAATTTTTATAAAATTAACTTTGGAGAAAATACATAAAAGATAATCGGTTCTACTCCCATCAGTTTCAGCAGGGGAGCAAAATGTCCTGAAGGAAATAAGGCAGGGGGGAGAGGGAAGGACGGGAGCTGGTTATATATTAAACAAAAAAAAACGGACAATTAATTGAATTAGATTTCAAATAAATGAGGATGTAGTAATGAGAGAGGCCACGGAAGAAGATAAAGGAGAGGGTAGAGAGAGAGACATAAGGACAGGAGAAGGGAAAAATAACACGAGGATGGACACATAAGAAACACAAAATGGTCACAATTAGTGTCAATTTAAAACAAATAGAGTCTTCCTTTAAAAAAAAAATATGTGTGAAAGTAATGTACGAAAAGTTTTGGCTTTTTTCTCTCTCTGATATGTTTCTCTGTGACGTACATCAACATAATAAAATCAATATGATAAGAAATCTATAATGTATTATAGTCAAATTGCATGCCTGAGATAATTTCACGTTTAAGAAACAAAATGATTTAGAAATACAACTTTAAATTGTAGTCTCTCTTGCGTGGGTGTGTGTATCTGTGTGTCATAAATAATAAAAAAATATGTCGTAGATATTGTGTATGCACAATAAATTGCACTATAGCATATATATACACTACTACTGCTACACGTCAACTATTAAAATTTTAAATACTATATATATCTATCAACTAATTAACTATAATATAGCTCTTGAAATTAAAATCTAAAACACATCAAATTACTATCACACTGAAGGCAGTGAATTTTAACTTTTTCTGTCATAGTTACTGAGGCAGTGTTTCATTTATTTATATAATCTCTCTGTTTATATATAATATACATATAAGAAGAAGGGTTAAGGGAGAGGGGGGTTATGTGGACATCTTACAATTTTTGTGATAAGCTGTTTTTTCTTCAGTATGCACGTGTGTGTAAATGTAATGCATAAACACAAACGAATGTTGCTACCAAATCTATCCGTACTGAAACACTTCAAAATTAAAATAAGAACTCTCACTCTAGTTTCAAGATCAAAAGCCATCAGTAGGACGTCAAGTCAAGATCAATGTCCGTGGTGACCAGAGAACTTAAACTGGGCATCTGTCTAGTGTTTTGTTTGTGGCTGAAGGTGGGACCGAGGTCAGTCTTCAAGTTGGAATCTAATTGAAATCTGGAGACTCCAAACATCGGCCATTAAGGCAAGGCGCAAAATGAGACGCAGGGTGTATTTGTTGTTTGTTGTGTTTTAGGGCCCTTCAACTACAAGGTCATTACAGCCCCGTCCACTGTGTAGTTCTGATGCAGAGACTGCACAGACACTACACTAATGTGACGATTTTTGGATACTAGCTGTACCCAGTTCTCCCAAGCTGCCACCCATGTTAGTACTAACTGGGATTGCGTTGCTTAACTTCAGTGATCAGACGGGAACTGGTGTGTCCAACGCAATTTGCCGCTCGACGCAGGGTGTAGCAGCCCTGCGAAATTCTGCTAGGAGGAAATCACCGAACATGGAATCGCAGTTTTCCACCATACTTGCATCAAATAACAAGAAAACTTCTGTGCTTCGTACCGCTTTTTGTTATTGTCACGCCAACTTCACGCAGGAAACTGCCGCATTGGCACTGAGCTCCTCAGGGTCACGTGGCGCAGGCACTGAGTCACGTCACCCTGCTACTTAACATGCGCAAATACATACCATCATGAGAGCCACAGAAATTTATAGTGAGCCACCCTGCGTCTCATTTTGCGCTGAGCCTAAGATAGCCAGAGCAACTCCAAAAAGACTTCAGTTGAATTTCACGTGTTCAATATTTAAAAATATTTTAAAATCAAACTACCTGAAGGTAATACTGCCTAATTACTTACTGTATGTAATGTTATCCAAGGGAAGGGAGTAAAAACATTCAAGATCCTCAACTACGATATTTTGGGAGGGAAAGAAAACCTCAATGTTGCTGTCTCGTTTGACAGTGTTCGAAACAATGATGTCACTTCCGCTATCAACTATCAATCGCAATGATGCGATCCATTCTAAAAAAGAAACAAATTACTTAAGAAATTAACCAATGCTATTTTATATTTTTGTTACAAATCATTCGTAATAAAAATAATAATATCAAATAAAACAACAACAACAAAAACAATCTCAATTACTGTACTAACAAATTTCCCATACCCAGTGAACGATAATTCTATTAAACAAAATGACCAAAATGGACGACTATGACAACGACAACCTTTTGTGACATTTCAAAACACCACGGATGGACACAGACACACACAATGATAACAAACGTGGTTATAGGGTGCTTACGGAAACACGACACTCTTGAAAACACCACAACTGACCAAAGGGCATCAAAGAATGAAATTCAAGGTATCACAAAAAAATTCTATCGACAAAAAAATTGAGGATGATTGGGTGTGCGCCATCTATCGGAAAGTGTGAGGCGGCGTTATTTATTGCTGACATTTCTTAACATAAGAGTTCTGCGAGCAAAAACTATAATGAGTAATGAAGTTAATATTAAATTAAATTAAAAAAAAGGGGGAGGAAAGCGTGAATTAACTTATTTTAATGCTGTCATCTTGGTACATAACTGTTAGTAGATTGGGCCTACTTTCCGATAGACGGCGCTTCAAAAGATAATTCCATTCTTCGATTTCATTAGATTTCGATAACTCACAGCCCACCAATGAATTGCCCATAAAAGCCAAAACTGAACTTTTTACCGGATTTGAACCTCCTATACTCTTAATTCCACTTCTCCGTTACCTAAATCTAATCACAATTAGGTAATCGACGGAAAATAGTGAGTGTTAGGCAGTGGCGTAACTTGTAGGAGCAATGGGGTCAAATTGCCCCGGGCGCCGGACACAAAGCGTCACCTTGGGGGCGCCTTGTCTGCCTTGCTGGAGATCAGCCGCCGTGACACAATGTCTGTGCGACGACAGTGCCGACATACTGTAAGTTTACCATGTCTGCTCAGGACAAGCAACAGGGGAGGGGGGGGGGGGGCGCGCTTCGAATGCCTATTGGGCCGGGGCGCCACGACTGAAGTTACGCCACTGATGTTGGGGAAGAATCAGACACATACTGTATTACCATAGCAACTAGCCTTTACTTCTTTTAGATGCTTCCTCCTTTACAATGCTGCGCATCAAAACTATTTCGATGATGCAAAAACTGAGGAAAACATAATCTTATAAATCTGGCCCACCTGAAATTTCATAAAACACACCTTTCCTCTCTCAATCTGGACGGATAAAATAATTTTGCTATATTGGCGTCGGTTCTTTTAGGTTTCAAAAATAATGATAATTACTGCATATGTGAGATACTTCAAATTGTTCTACGAGAAATTCCTCAAACTCGAGAAACTTCACGGAGCACTTGCCCCCTATCTCAGGGATCAAAACGAAGGGAGTAGAAAATTAATGGTTGAAATTTAAGGTGCCGGCTTTCACATATCTGTTACGCAAGTAATTCTTGAAACATGATCATGTTCTTACCGGAGGGTAGAAAACCGAAAAAGGAACAACAGCCATCATAAATCCAAGTACAGCTTTCAACGCCGAAGAAGGCGGAAACACGAAACAGCTTTTCAGACATAATTTGAATAATTCTTGCAATGCATTTTTCTTCAAGTGTGGTTTCAGGATGAGAAAATGTCAATTTTCTCCCTTTCTTTTTATCAAACATTCCTCCTGTCTAACATTGTCTTAAATCATTTGATTTCTTGACCGCCATTGTGGTTTCGTTCTAAAACCGCAATGGAACGTCACGCATTCGACATGCGCGCGCAGCACACGCACGTGCAAGAGGCATCAAGAAGCTGCTGCAAGCGATGCGAAGCGATGAATTCATACCAGCAAACAAGCCAATCGATTCGGTACAGCACTCAACGTTGGAGTGCTGTGCGTCTTTAATCGCTTTGCTCTAATTCTGGAGTTGGAAAAGGAGAGGTAAATACAAAGAAAAATAAAGAATGCGACGTCAAATCATAATGATTAACGTAGCATAATATTAAATTATATCATTATTTCGTATAATCACATTAATCCCATTATGTTTTCTACTGCAACTAGCGACCTATGTCAACTTTAATAGAATCGCTTCGTATATCGCTTTCAGGTTTCAAGACTCCATCCATAAAACGACGCTTTAGATTTGCATAAAATGTGGTCACAGACATTTTCACTCGTTGGTGACATCATCATACCCTTATCCCGCCTGTACCAGTGTCGGATCTGTGGGGTCTGATCCTCCACTCCCTCCTATCAACCACCAGGTTCCCATCCATCCCACACTATCATATCCTTTCGTACAACTTGCTCCCACGTCTGTTTGGAGATCTTCCTCTGTCCTGGGTGCTTCCAGTAACCTGCATCCCTGTGATGGACCTAATCAGCTTCTCCTCCCCTCTTCTCACCACATGCCCATACCACCTCAATTTTCACACTCGGCGACATTACTATTATTATTACAGGGTGATAATAATAAGATTTTGCGTCACAATAGGTTTCCACATACAACGATATGCCCATTACCATCAGCAGTACAGTCAGTGACGTCACAACACGTGCAATGCGTGTTGAAATCTGACGGCAACCAAATACGAATCTCACTGTCGTAATGTCGTCAACTGTGAAAATACTATTACAGCAGTAATAAATTTCAACGAGTCGTGGATTGCAATAAATTGACACCATATTGTTCTTACCCATGACCAAGAGGATGCGAATGCAGTTCAAATTCCGTCGCAATTCCCTGCCAATGGAGCGAAAGGAGACAAGTAAGTTGGGCGGTTTGGTTCTTGGTCGAAATAGATGTAAATAAGACTAAAGTGAACGCCAAACAATGAAACTAAAACACGACTGAAAACAGAGAAATAAAACATAAATACCTGAAGAGAGAGAGAGATGTCATTTAAGGAGAAGAATAGAGACGACCTAGCGTCTCTAGTTGTCTTTCTATGTACAATCTCCATCTTTTCTCATGACCTTAATACCTCGGAGAATGAAATAAAAGGCGGAAAAAAACACCTTCCCTTAAATAATACATGTAAATGTAAAACTTATGGATGAAGATAAAAGAGAAATAAATTATGGAGAAAACTTCCGTTTCTTTACTTCGGTAGAATGAACAACCAAAAAAATAATGAAAAAAAACCCCTCCCGTAAGCTCTAAGGGTGAACAGTGGTGCATTTCAAACAGACGGAAAGAAAGCGAGAGAGAAATAAAATAAACCAAAGACTCAAGAAGAAGAGGAAGAAATTTGAATTTCAACCACGTTACTATTTTAGTAGATTTTAAACAATTCGATCCAGATGGCATCTCAATTTTGGTAGGAGGAGAAGGGAGGCAGACTAAGAAGAAAGATCATCAAGCTGATAGGCCTATCAACCACAAGGAACGAATGTCAACTCATTCTAAAAATTTTTCGTTCTAAGAATGTCGCCAGTGTCACCTGACGGCAAAACTATGAAAAACAAATCATTTCAAAAGCGCCGTAGAATAAGTCTCAACAAAAGTTGGCCAAGCCGAAATTACATACTGAAGAGAGAGTGTGTTTATGAGAAAGCGAGTGATATACAAGTATAAATATATATCTATATATATATATATATATACAAACGTTACTTACACCTTCTTAATAATAATAATTGTTTCTTTCTCAAAAAAAGGGAAATCTATAAGAATTATTACATTATATTATTAAATTTCTTATATAAACATGTATGGCACTCAATTCTCTACACCACACAATCATAATAACAACAAGAAATAATAATACTAAATCAAAAACAATGTACTGTACCTGACTCGTGGTTCATCGCAAAAAAAAAAACAATAATACAAACAAGCAAACCATAGAAAAAAAGACTTAACGTACTGTAGCTCACATAAAACATTTTACTGTAGCAAAAGACAGCCTGACTATCAACTTAAGACGATTGGAATAACGACCTGCTTTTCTTCATTTTATGAATTAGATACTGAAAAACAGAAATCAACAGATCATTTATGTTTTCTATTCACATAACCTTGGATTGGGATACCACACTTCCTTCAAAGCAATAATCTCAAATTTGACGCCACATTTCACCAAAAAAATCATTACTCAAAGAGGAAAGGAGAGCAAGAGGGAGAAAGAACAGCAAGAGAGGAAAACGAGAGTAAGACGGAGAATGGAAAGCAAGGGAGAGAATGGAGAGCAAGGGAGAGAATGGAGAGCAAGGGAGAGAAAGGAAAGCAAGAGGGAGAAAGGAAAGCAAGAGGGAGAAAGGAGTGCAAGAGGGAGAGACAAAGGAGAGCGGGAAAGAGAGGAGGGTGTTTATATATTACTGATAACCTGATAAAATCAGCATTATTAAATCTTTAGCATATTTCCGCCGAAATGCCCGAAAAAAAAATCCTCTATGACTATATAATAATAGTCATGTACTCACACCCCCACATATACATAGAGAGCCGAGTGACAGGAACGAGACATCACTCATCCATTCACCTACGCATTCATACAAACCAAATATGTTGCAACAGGGCAATAATGATACAGTGTTGTAGTAGTAGCAGTATCATAAAAAAAATTAAAATAGTTTCAATCTGGAGCGAGAGAGTTTGTCAAGGATATTTCTTCCAAGTTACAAACCAACAAAAAAAATGAGGAGTCAGCAAGTCAGTCCATTTTCATTCAAAGGATCTTTTACAGATATTGTTCTCTTCATCACCAACGTCTTCATCAGCATCATCATCATTATTCAAGTTGAAAAGTCTTCAAATTCAACGTTCATACTTGAAGAAAAACAATATACATATAAGTAATGGTACCAACGAAGGATAGAACGGAGACAATAAGAGTGGACAGTCTCGCACCATTTTAGTAGCGGCACAAACTGCACATATTAATAACATTTGTCACAACAAAACCAACTTTGGGGTGTGCTTCGAAGAAAACAGAAGACGACGAAGAAAACCAACAGTGTGTCAATACACAAGCAGCCATATTTATGTGATTAAAGATTAGGTAGAAGAGGAGTCGTGGTGTGCTGTTGGACATTCAACGAGTAGTTAAGCAGGTTAAAGACGACAGACAACGACGACGACGACGCCGAATTGAGAATGAGTGGACAACACTCTTATGGAATGCTCACACAATCTATTGCCGTTATTATCTTTATTACCTTGATTACCTCTTTCTGGTTAGCTTGTCCAGAATAAAATAAACTCACAAACCAAAGGGCAAAGGAAGAAAAAAAAGTCTTCACAACGACGATGACCATCATCCCTCTTTTTTTTTTCGAAGATAGGACACTGTTATGTAGCTAGCACATGTTGTAATAAAGCTGATGGGTAAAAATGTGATAAAACATTTATTTATATATTTATATACGAGAATGTATGGTTTTGTGAAGGCAGCGGATAAGATAAGAAGATTGATTGCATCGATGAACGTTTGAAAGATGGCAGGAAGATAGAGAAAGTAGTGATAAGAAAGCTAAGGAGGAAGAGGAGGAGAAGAAGGAGATTGGTACCTTTTTTTCGTTTGTATCTTCTTTAATTTTACTACTTACTATTGACACTAGTGAGCAGTTTGTGTGTATATGCGGCGTACAGGTTCTTGAAGGGATTCTGTGAAGGAGCACTACTACTTTAATAGTGTCACTTGGTATATATTAAGACATCGAATATGCAACATTTCTTCAAAAGAGTTTTCCACTAATATCTTCAGATACGCGCACGCAAGAGGCAAGAAATAACTTTCTTCAACTTCAGTCACGTTAGTTATATAATAATAAATCGACAACTCCATCTAACAACAACAGTTCTTCGTTATTTTTTTGTTGTCCCAAGTATTTTAAAAACAAAAACCTCTTTTTTTTCCCCCTTTCACAATTGCAAGTTCAGTTTTGGCCAATTTCACTGGCGCCATTTGCATTAGATGTTCGATTACATCCGGGTTCGTTCGAATAAATCGATACGTGCAGCACGTGCAGCAATATCGATAAAGTAAACATCTCACAATCGATAATTTGGCGTTCCTTTTTTAAAAAATAAACATTCGAAAAAAAGATGGGAGACGACCGTATTCTATAAGGCTGCCTCCTTTTTGCTGTGTGTGTATGTTTACTATAATTGCTTCAGAAATAAATAAATAAAAAACAGATATTACACCCTAATATTTAACAAAATAACCTACAAAAATCTCGTGATGGCTTTGTAGATATTTCTTCTGTTTCGACTGCTTCATTATGACAGCAAAAATGCAGCATACAAAAACAAGACATGGTTGCCAAATTACAGATGAAAGAAAAAGAACTTCTTTATGCTAAAGAGCCGCCGCGGTAACGACATTTTCATAATTTTGTTTCTTATGAATCTTAAATGCGGAACTATGATCGCATTTTGAATGCTTAATTTCACATGCTTAGCATAGAAGTAGTTATACGATGTTACCCAACTCGCATTGTGAAAGTGACGGCAAAGATCACCAAAATGGCGAAGCCGAACATTTTCAAAAGTTAGCTAATATCTTTTTTTCTTCCTTCTCTTTAAAGTAGTAAGAATATACACGTAAAAATAACTACAGTATCAAGATACGATCTCCTTAATGCAGGCTGTTACTATTATGTATAAGGCTGACGTTCAACCGTAAAAAATGTCGAGAAGGATGTCAGTACCGAAAAAAAACATCATTAACCCTTCTCGCTTTCATCAGTTTCTTTTTACAATGCAAAATAAAAAAAATCGACGGTTAATGCTGCTGCTGTTGTTGTCGTTTTTCTTTCAGTTTATGTGTGGATGCGAGGAAAAACTAACAGGGAATATTACTTCGCATTTGAATCAACGAAACGCAACAGAAAATGAAGGTGTAACTCGATTTCATAGTAGGTTTAACATACGTAACGGAAGATCGATGACAACGACGGCAAGCATCACGATGGCTGTCCACCTAAAGGGCATCTCATGCATCTTCGGTGCCATGGCGCTGACTGGAGGACAAATTGTATTGGTCGGTGGTTCAGTGGTTACAAAGAGCTTGTCTGAAATGAAAAAAAAATAGTTATAATGTGGGTGTACTAACATGATTCAGGGCCGGCGGGAGAGGGCCTTCAGAGTCTTCACTGCAGGCGGGCGCAAATACAGAAGGGGCTTCCATTTCGATGGTGTTTTAGGGCCCTTCAACTACAAGGTCATTAGAACCCCACCCACAGCCTAGTTCTTATGCAGAGACTGCACAGACACTACACTAATGCGACGAGTTTTGGGTATTAGCTGTACCCAGTTTTCCCAAGCGGCCACCCATGTCAGTACTAGCTGGGGTTGCCCTGCTTAACTTCAGTGATCAGACGAGAACTGGTGTGTCCAACGCAATTCGCCGCTCCAACAGCGTAGTGTCTGAGCAGACTCTGCATTAGAACTACTCAGTGGACGGGGTTTTAAAGACCACTGTAGATGTCGGGCCCTGAAGCACCAAGAAAACCTAACCCTTTCCCCCCCACCCGCCTTATCGTCTTTATATCGTATCAGGGAATGTAATCACTTGCACCTCATCACATTGTCTGGTAAATGGCCTTTAAAGATTCATAGCTCAATTACATACATATCTAATCCAGGTTCTCTTTAAAGTATCCTCCTTATCAAGAAGACAATCAAAGGGCCTTGGGCAACAGAAGGGAAATCGGATGTCACAATTTCAAGATGGAGGAAGAGTGCACTCTCATTCTTCTCCTAGCTCCAGGGAACCACAACCTGCAGCCTTAAGAATATTACATGACCCAACAACCCAACATGAGCCATCCTCTGCCTCCTTCTCCTCCTCCTCTCTCCTAGACAAGAATAAAAACTGCCAACGTCAGATCGAAACGAAACCTGGCATACCTGGAGCTTCAGAAAGGGGGGTGGTTTGCTCGAAATCAGCTACTGAAATCGCTGTTTGTTTAAAAAAAGGACCTACACTCGAGAACAAATGTCCAAAATGTTGACAACAGGATCATTAATGTTTGATTTGCAGTTGAGAGCAAAAGATGTCTAAGGTTTCTTTTAACATCTATCAAGTTCGTTTATTGATTTTCAGATGTCCTAATTGGTTAATATATTCATGAACAAAGCAGAGAAGAGGGGGGGGGGAATTCAGGAAGTGTAGCCTGTAAGAAGTGCCCTAGTGCACAACTGGCCCTTATCTCACACTCGTTCTTCCCTCCCTCTCTTCAAATGTGCAGCTGAAACAAGAGCCAACAACTATCCTCTGGCAACAACAACCAAAGCTACACCTTACATATGTTATTATCCTGTAAATATTTAATAATCAACTTCTTCTAATGTTTTTGTAAAAAAAAACATCTTAAGGAAAAGTTATTAAATATTTAATAGGTTGGCCTAAAACATATTCATTATTTAGGACCCTTCCAACACATTGTATCACATGTGTACTGTAAAACACGGTGTTCTTAACACTTTTCTTAAAGAAAAGACTGGTTTAGTGAGTAGGTCAAATTGTCTTATTAAAATCGCAATATGTGCGCGTGCGTTTCCGCCGCGGTGACGTAGTGGTTAGCCCGCTCGGCAACTGCGCCAGTAGTTCTAGGTTCGATACTGGACCGAGGTGGGTCGGCTTCTTTCGGGCGAGAGAGAGGCCCCGCGAGTGTGCCTTCTTTCGGATGAGAAGTAAAACCGAGGTCCAGTGTGGGTGTACGATGGCACTTGCACGTAAAAGAACCCTCTCTACTACGCAACGGGTAGATGAGGCAAAAATTTCCAGGTGTAGGAGCTCGCCCCCTGGCGTCGGTAGCATTCCCCAACGAACACTACACCGACGATAAATAAGCGTAGGGGTGCAGCTTTGGCCGGCAACCGGCTGCAGTGAAAACTATGACCAATATATCGCCCTGTGTCCATTCAGAGAGACAAGATGGCTACCCGACCCTGCCAAAGGCGAGAAGGTTTGTGTGCGTGTGTTGATGAAGAAAAAGCAGCTACTAAACCTTTTAAGGCCTGTGGCTATTTTTTGTTTCGTTGGTGTTTTAGAGCCCTTCAACTACAAGCTCATTAGAGCCCCGTCCACTGCAAAGTTCTAGTGCAGAGACTGCACAGACACTACACTAATGCGGCGATTTTTTTGGGTATTAGCAGTACCCACTGTTCCCAAGCGGTCACCCATGTCAGTACTAACTGGGGTTGCGTTGCTTAACTTCAGTGATCAGACGAGAACTGGTGTGTACAACGCAATAAGCCGCTCCCCCGCCTATGGCAGAGCCGGGTACCCGTCTTTGTCCCTCTGAATTGGCCCAAGTGTCATCTATTGTATGGTGCTTTACTTCGGCCGGCTACCGACCAAAGCTGCAACCCCTGCGCTTATTTATCGTCGGTCCAGAGGCGGCTCATGGGGCGGGCAAACCTAGGCGGCAAATTTAATAGGGGCGGCCAAATTACAGAGGTACTTCCTTGCTATGCAGTCTATCCGTCATGTAAAACGTTCAGTGTCCTGGGGTTCCCAACTGTGATTGGTGGGGCCTTTTCTAAATGTTGACTTTCTCGAGGCGCCTTGTTGGAGAGCCTTAGCAAATGTCAAAGGCGCAAGGGACGCTCCAACAATTTAGAACTGCATTAAATTAATGGGGCGGCGGCGATAGACCCACTTGCCTAGGGCGGCTGAAGCTCACGAGCCGGGCCTGCGTCGGACCTGGACCTGCGTCCTACACCTGGAAATTTTGTCTCATCAACTCGTTACATAGACCCGCCTGGATGGTGTAGTGGGTAGCACACTCCGTAACTGCGTTAGTAGTTAGTTCTAGGTTCTATACTGTGGGCCGAGGTGCGTTGGCTTCTTTCGGACGAGAGAGAGAGAGAAAGGCCCCGAGTGCATCTTCATTCGAATGAGAAGTAAAACCGAGGTCCCGTGTTGGTGTACGATGTCCCCTGCACGTAAAAGAACCCTCTCTACCATGCAACGGGGAGCTGAGGCAAAATTTCCAGATGTAGGGGTTCGCCCCCTGGAATGTCCCAAGGAAGAGAAGACCGAATATAAATAAGGATAGGGGTTGCAGTGTTGGTCGGCAACCGGCTGCGGAAAAATAATGTCGAATATATCTCCCTTGTGTCCATCATTCAGAAGGACAAGATGGGTACCCGACCCTGCCAGAAGATGGAAAACGGTTAGGAGTTGCTTTTGTTATCCGTTGCATAGTAGAGAGGGTTCTTTTACTTGCAAATCACATCGTACACCACACGGGACGTCGGTTTTACTTCTCATCCGAAAGAAGGCGCACTAGGCCTCTCTCAAAAGCGTGAAAGACGCCAACGCGCTTCAATCGAGTATCGAACCTGGAACCAGTGATGCAGTAATCGAGCATGCTTCCTCTTGAGCCACCGAGGTGGGTGTGTTTATGAAGGGAAAGATAGACATAAATTATGGTAAATATTGACAAAATAATAATAATATACTATTTCTATGTACCCCATAACCCCTACTGCCTTTAATACTTCATAATAACCTATCGAAAAAAACATCGAAATTTAGGACATTTCCAAACGTGCAATCACTCTGCTGCTAATCATCAAAACATTGTTCGCATTTAGAAACATGATATGCCCGCGCATGCGCATTCTAACTAGTAATCAATTACCTGAAATTAAAACTAGAAAAAACCACTCCCTGTAATCATAGTTTGTTAGTTTGATCAGCCTCAGGTATGCCTTTTTAGAAAATAAAGCCGATTTGTTGTTTCGTTAGTGCTTTAGAGCCCGGCAACTACAAGGTCATTAGAGCCCCGTCCACTGCATAGTTCTGATGCAGAGACTGCACAGACACTACACTAATGCGACGATATTGGGGTATTAGCAGTACTCAGTTTTCCCAAACGGCCATCCATGTCAGTACTAACTGGGGTTGCGTTGCTTAACTTCAGTGATCAGACGAGAACTGGTGTGTCCAACGCAATTTGCCGCTCCCAAAGAAAGCGGAGGACGCGGACTAGCAGTAGAGACAACACTTCACCCCTCCGCCATACAGGTGTAAAGCTCCACCACGTCGCGTCTGAACGCCCACCTGCATGTCTTTGACTGGAACTTGCTTCCATCACATGCATGGCAGGTGCAACCCCGTCATGTCTGACGCGAAGGCAACTCCTAGCCCTTTTCCCGCCTAAAGCCGGGTTCGGGTGCCTATCTTGTCCCTCTGAATGGACACTGGGTGATCTATTGGACGGTATTTTTCCCCAGCCAGTTGCTGAAAAAAGGTGTTGGTTGGGTCATTCCACCGAGCTCCTGCACCTGGGAATTTTGATTCATCTACCCGTTGGACATATTAGAGAGGGTTCTGCTACGTGCAAGTGACATCGTACATCGCACGGGACCTCGGTTTTACTTCTCATCCCACTAAAGATGCACTCGGGGCCTCTCTCGCCCAAAAGAAGCCAACCCACCTAGATTCAGTATGGAACCTAGAACCACTGACGAAGTTCAATGGTAAAACTTATGTACATTCAATGGGATGCGGCACGGCAATAATCGCAAATAGGGACCTACAAAGTGGTCCCTCTGAAACTGCTTCGCGGCCCCCTTGAAGACCGCGGATCCCAATTTGTTGTTTGTTGGTGTTTTAGAGCCCTTCAACTACAAGGTCATTAGAGCCCCGTCCACAGAATAGTTCTTATGCAGAGACTGCACAGACACTACACCAATGCGACGATTATTGGGTATTAGCAGTACCCAGCTTTCCCAAGCGACCACCCATGTCAGTACTAACTGGGCTTGCGTTGCTTAACTTCAATGATCAGACGAGAACTGGTGTGTCCAACGCAATTCGCCCCTTCCCCCCAATTTCAGAAACACTACTGTAGAGTGAAATGAGCCATGTATGGTGGCCTAAAAGGTGAACACGGTTGAAGTCTTCCCCCTCGAAAGAGGCAAGGAAAAATTGAACTTCTTCGGCCTGATTCAAACCTGAGCCACGAATTCCCCAGACAAATACGTTAGGAATCGGAATACTGAGGCCTATAGACGTGGTTTGCATAGCTAATAAAAGTAGTGGCATGAAAGGGGGGGGAGGTGTGGGTACTTGCGTGTTACATACACGTTAAGTTGGTTAGCATCCCAGTTAATATACAAACCAGGAAACCTTTTATAAACGTAATAAGAGCAGGCAGAAGCCATGCGTGTGCTACGATGATAAATTGAATCTCGTTTTTTTAACCTTCAGAGTGACAGGAAGCATAAAAACAGAGGGGCTATTAGCAAAATACGTCATTCGCAAACTTATTGATTATGAAAACGCCAAAAGCGGCTTATTGCGTTGGACACGCCAGTTCTTATCTGATCACTGAAGTTAAGCAACGCAACCCCAGCTAGTACTGACATGGGTGGCCGCTTGGGAAAACTGGGTACTGCTAACACCCAAAAATCGTCGCATTAGTATAGTGTCTGTGCAGTCGCTGCATAAGAACTACACCGTAGACGGGGCTCTAATGACCTTGAAGTTGAAGGGCCCTAAAACGACAACGGACAAAAACAACGAGGGGTAGGCTGCATAAGCGGCCAGTCCTTTCATGGGTGGAGCGAAATAAAATAGCTCCCGCGGACCAAACTCAACTTCCTAAAAAAATGAAAAATCAAAATTTTAAACTTAAGGTCCAGGGAGCCGTAACCCCAGTACGGCGGTCGTCAGAAGTGAGCGAGTGGACCTCGGGCCGTCGTCATCATGCACCCGCAATGCCATGGGAGTGGAGACCTTGGCTCCCGTGTCATGAAACCCGACCAACATTCCTACGAATTCCAAATGCCTGACTGAGATAAACTCCCAACCACCACCCATGTCAGTACTAACTTGGATTGCGTTGCTTAACTTCAGTGATCTGACGAGAACTGGTGTGTCCAACTCAACTTGGCTGCACAGGTAAGGTCTGGTAGGGTCGGGTATCCATTTGTTCTTCGGGAACCGCGAACTGTAAAACATCCCCTTGAATATTAACGTCGGCCTATTTTCTTCCCTGAAATGCATTTCCTCCATAGCAGCGGCGGGGCGCTCAAAGGAGGGCTAGAACTCGTAGACCCGACCCTGCCACAGGCGGAATAAGGGTATGATGACGATATTAGTCAATATGGTTACTTCATATCGGTTAGTCAACTTCTGGAAGCTTCCTCTAACCGGCCAGGATGAGCGGCGAATTGCGTTGGACACACCAGTTCTCGTCAGATCACTGTAGCTAAGCAGCGCAACCCCAGCTAGTACTGACATGGGTGGCCGCTTGGGAAAAATGGGTACCGCTAGTATCCAAAAATCATCGCATTAGTGTAGTGTCTGTGCAGTTTCGGCATCAGAACTGCACAGTGGACGGGGCTCTAATGACCTTGTAGTTGAAGGGCCCTAAAACACCAACAAACAAACAAACCGGCCAGGATGGAACCGGTCAAGATTAAAGCCAGATTCATATTTATCAGCTAGCGCGCGTTAATCACCCAGTAAGAAACAAATAGAGAGAAAGAGGAGAATGAGGAAAGGGCCTAGATGCAGCCCGGAGATGGACTTGGGACTATAATGAGAGAAAAAAATCCGAGTGAACGTCAAAGAGAATCAGATGGGAAAAGAAAGAGGAGAAATTATCAATGTCTAATCACGTTATGTACAGAAAATATCGACTTTTATATTCAATAGATGAGAAAGAGGAGGAGTAAGTAATCTGACAGTTATGTATGTTGGCTTATTTCTGTAAAGAAATCGTCGTCTCCGCCCTGATCATTTCCTGGGACACACACACACACACACTACAGACAAGTCCCATGGCATTCATCTGCTCATAGAAAGGCAGCTGAGGATAAACTTTCAAGTAGACGGCCGTGCCTTTTTCTTCACCAGACAATATAAGAGGTCGTGCATACATACAAAGCACTCATAAATGGATTTTCTCGCAGCAATTAGCTGCATATAAAGGGTGTCGACGGATGTGTGCACGGCGGGCTATAAAGTAACAAAAACCATATTTCAAACCGTCTGTATGTGTGTTATGTCACCATCCAAACAGCCCTAAATGACTAAGATCTTTCTCTTAGGCTAATGTTGACACAAAACTATATATATATATATATATATATATATATATATATTTATATATTAAATAAAAAAGATGACCATATTCAGTTGAAATCGGGCGATTAACGGAACCCCGAAAAATGAGCATCAAAATGCCCCTTGTAGGCATGCAATCACTCAATACACACACGCAGTGCACGAAAGGCCACTTCACGTATTACGTATACGGTGAAAGGACGATGGGTCGTTCTCGAAGTACGCCACATCTCAAAGACCAAATACAACATCATTTTCACTTACCCGTGGCAGTTGATAATTGTGGTAGATATTTCTTCCAGAAGGCGCAATATTTTAAACGTGGTCCTACACCAGTTGTTGAATTTTTGTCGTTGGTATCATTTTCTGTCTTCAGTATCAGATATTCTCGGCCACTGGGCGTGTGAACGGGCCAATAAATATCGGTCCAGGTCCCATTTGGCGATATGTTCGGATTACTGAAAAATAAACAGTATATTAGTGAAGGCGGCGATGTCTGGGTGATGTCGGGACGATCTAACAAACAACAAGCGAGACAGTGTGCTAATAGCTAGAACCACCCAACAACGGACAAACTGTTCCCAAACAATTTAATACATTTTATTATTCAAAAACGATAAACTGGTCAGCAGGTTCCAGACATCTCCCAAGCAATTTAAAAAAAAAACAAAAGTATAGTGGTACAGTATACACAATTGGATTGGATTAGTTTTGTGGGTTGGGGAGTAAGCCAGGCAGCCATAACAGGATGAACCCTTAAGAGGCTGCCTGCGGGAGATGAGAAGGTTGGTGAATGGACGGACGAAGGAGAGGGTTAATTTGCAGCACCCAACGTTCTTTACCAACCACCCTTGTTGGTATTGACGTGGGCTTGCGCTGCTTAACTTCAGTGATCTCACGGGAACTGGTATGTCCAACGCAACTTGGCTGCACACTGTGGGGTAGGCCGGCATCCACCGACAGATAACCCAGCCAATATTCCTGCGGGTTCCAAGACCCCTGGCTGGGGTGCCTCCAGTCAGAGCATGTTCCCTTTCCGAAAAAAAATGAGGGAGAATAGGCCGAGGTGGTATGGACACGTAATGAGAAGAGGAGAGGAGAAGCTCGCTAGGTCCATTTCAGGAGTGCAGGTGGTCAGAAGCTCCCGGGGCAGGGGGAGACCAAAGCAGACGTGGGAGCAGGTTGTAAGTAAAGATACGGTAGTGTGTGTGGTGGACGGGAACCGGGCGGGAGTGGAGAACTAGAACCCGCATACCCGACCCTGCCATAGGTGGGATAAGGGCATGATAATGAGTGGTATATACAATGTTAATATGGGGCACGTGGGGCAACACGTGGTTCAAAACTTGGCGCAAGCGCAAAGGAAATTATATCATGAGTTTTGCACAGGATTGGTGACGTCAAAGCAGACTCCATCAATCAGGAACTTTAGAAAGGGGGAATGGCAAAACAATATTTGACATTCAACGCATGCGCCAACTTAACGCTATTCAAAATCGACCAACCAAATGCAACCTCCTCTCTCCCCTCTAAAAAGAACACCCCTTTAAAATTTCGAACTTTTTACGTCATTGCCGGTGACGTCAACTATTCCAATTCGGAATGGAATGATGGGAAATATACGTCATCAAAGAGAACACACATCGAATTTTTAAATGGCGGATATAACGACGGGTACAAATTTCATTTCACTTGCCGACCGAACAGGTAATATATTAACCACAGGATATCGATTGAGAAATAATTTCGTATTCATCAAGTCTTAAAAATGTTTACATTTCAATCAAATAAGTAGTTCGAGAGAGGGAGAAAGAGAGAGAAGGAGAGGACTTTCTTTTATTGTGTTCAGCAATACATAACCAATAATTCCCAAGTCGATTTCAAAGTTGTTTTTTTCCTTTCCGAACAAACACGACTTAACCACCTTTATTTGAAAAGAAAGGAGGCCCATTTATTTTGAGAAAAAAAACCCTATATATTCACTTGGTTGAATCGAGGGATAGCGAGAGAAATGGCATAAAATGAATAGGGGCGTAACACAAACTGCCTTTAATAGGACACGCCAACAAGATTGAGAACAACTTCCGTTTTTGAACGACATTCACCAATGGACATGGTGATAATAAAAATAACAACAACAAAATAAAAATTCCTGTCAAACAACTACTATTACTACTATTGGGTGAGTAGCAGGAGAGAAAAGTAGTGTGGTGATAGTGATAATAACATTCCTCTTCCGCAAGTTTCTCTCTCACCTCCTCCTTTTTTCTCACATTCATTACATTCTGGTCATTTTTATTCTAATTTCATTGGTCATCACAATGACCAAAAATGGACGATAGCGATAAGTACTCATATACACGTAGATAAATTGATAGTGATGGCAATTACAGCCATCATCATCATACCCTTATCCCGCCTGAGGCAGGGACGGGTCTGTGGGTTCTAACCCTCCACTCCCGCCTATCTCCCACCAGGTCCCCGTCCACCCCACCATATCCTTACGGACAACCTGCTCCCACGTCTGCTTCGGTCTCCCCTTGCCCCGGGTGCTTCCGACCAGCAGCATTCCTGAAATGGATCTAACGAGCTCCTCCACCCTTCTTCTCATTACGTGTCCATACCACCTCAATGGCAATTACAGTAAAAGAAACTCCTAACCCTTTTCCCGCCTATGGCAGGGTCGGGTAACCATCTTGTCCCTCTGAATGGACACAAGGGCGATATATTGATCAATGTTTTTCCGCAGTTGGTTGTCGATCAAAGGTGCAACCCTTATGCTTATTTATCGTCGGTCTACTGTTCGTTGGGGCACAACTGACGCCAAGGGGGGGCAGCTCCTACACCTGGAAATTTTGCCTCATCTACCCGCTGCGTAATAGAGAGGGTTCTTTTACGTGCAAATGCCATCGTGTACCAACACGGGACGTCGGTTTTACCCCTCAACCGAAAGAAGGTGCACTCGGGGCGCCTCTCTCTCGCCCGAAAGAAGCCAACCCACCTCTGTCCAGTGTCGAACCGACAACTAGTGACGCAGTTGCCCAGCGTGCTAACCACTACGTCACCGAAGCGAGTCTCAATGACAATGACAGTATCATCATCATGCCCTTATCCCGCCTGCGGCAGTCTGGTCTGCGGGTTCTAACCCTCCATTCCCTTTTATCTCCCACCAGGTCTCCGTCCACCCCACACACTACCATATCCTTACGTACAACCTGCTCCCACGTTTGCTTTGGTCTCCTCCTGCTCCGGGTGCTTCCGACCACCTACACTCCTGAAATGGACCTAACGAGCCCCTCCTCTCCTCTTCTCGTTATGTGTCCATACCCCAGGGCCCGCTCTAAGGGGGGCAACCCGGACATTTTCCCGAGGCGCCATTTTGGCTGTAAATGTGGGAACAGAGCGCTGCTTCAAGGGGCGGCAATTTGTTCTTTTGTCCGGGGCGGCATAAGTGCTAGAGCAGGCCCTGCCTCGGCCTATTCTCCCTCATTTTTTTTCGGCGATGTCCACCACTCCTAGGCTACCTCTAATATACTGATTCTTAATTCTATCCAATGGCAATTACAATGGAGGTGTTTAAAGTGAAGCAGCGTAACCTCAGCTAGTACTGACATGGGTGGCCGCTTGAGAAAACTGGGTACTGCTTATAATACCCAAAAATCGTCGCATTAGTGTGGTGTCTGTGCAGTCTATGCATAAGAACTATGCTGTGGACGGGGCTCTAATGACTTTGTAGTTGAAGGGCCCTAAAACACCAACAAACAAATAATGGAGGTGTTGAAATAAAACTTGAAGTAGTGCCAGACATTATTTGTAGTGGTGGGGGTTAGGGTATTTTTTTGAAATAAAAAGTTGTCACTAATACAAATTACAATTGACAAACTGATACAAATCTTCAACAAAATATGAATAGCACCATAAACAACGCGCCATATCATATTGAATTCCCTTTCCTATTCCTGTCTGTTTAGATTGCTATTACTATGTCACATGCATGTAGAGAGTGAGAGAGCAACGTATCTACACGCATACAAACTTTAATTGAAAAGGAGTGTAAAGGAAATATTTACTAAAATACGAGTAAACAACACAAAATGAGCAACAGCTCTCCCATATGTATTACGCGAGTATTTGCCCTACTCAAATTTTGAGTAGTCTGACAAACACTTTTTGTATCCCCCACTCTCATCATTCTCTCTTATGGTGCAGTCCTGGTGGAGCAGAGAGGAGCGAAGGGAAGACCACAATTAGGACCACTATCAAAACAAAAGGTTACATTTCAATGGAAGTGGCCATGGTGAAAGGGTGACATGGTGGCAGGGAGGAAAGAAGAGAAGAAAGAGGTGTACAAAAGCGGAGAGGTGGAAACAAAAAAGTTTGTTTTCACCACGTGGTGGGGTCTACGTGACAATTTGGCGTATGGCAATTTGGCATACGACAATTTGGCATACATACAAATTTGGCATACATACCGATCTCTTGGGTGCCCAAATTTGTTCAAAATTGCAATGGTCATAACAACATATTTCAACAGTCATTGCAAGGTAATAGAACAATGAATGCCTACCATAACTGTGTTATAGGGCCCTAATGACCTTTGAAGTCGATGGGCCCTAAAACACAAACAAACCCAACTGTGTTATACGGGACCGTTGCAATGACTTATGCCCACGCGTGGATCTAGGATGGGGTTTTCGGGTTGCAACCCCTCCCATGCACATATAAACTTATATTTGCATAATATGTGAGGTTTAGCTCAACCCCCCCTGTATTAGCTAACCCCCCCCCCGACGAAAATCCTGGATCTGTCACTGGTTATGACAGTTGCAATTTTGAACAAATGTGTGCACCCAAGAGATCGGTATGGACGTCAAATTGTTGTACGCCACATTTGTATGTATGCCAAATTGTCATACGCTGAATGTGTATGTATGCCAAATTGCCATACGCCAAATTGACGTGATCCCCACGTGGTGACCATTGTTTATTATTATTAATTTATTAGCACACCAAGGTACAGCAACAACAAAAGAAACAGGCAAAGAATGGTTAGGCATCTAAAGTCTCAAGCAAATGCAGGTACAACCGCCACTTAAAATGGAGGCACCCAGTAACACACCTCAGGTTAGAGCACTCGAACACATGGGAACGCACTTCGTAGGGCAGGGCATTCCAATGAGAATAACAGACAACAGGCAAAAAAAAAAACGGCGTGTGATATCGCGAGGTGAAAGGGAAGTACAAAACAAAAACCGACTCTTTTCACTAGGTGGCGCCAGCAAAAGAAAGTGGTTTCCTTGCCACTCCACCATGGCCATCAATTTCTCTGCATTCATCATTGCATATCGCTCCTCTTTCATCTCCGTTCTCCTCTCCACTCCACCATGGGCTGCAGCCATGGTGGAGTGGAGAGGAGATGGAAAGGAGTGATATACAACGATGAAAGCAGAGAAATGGCGCCACCTAGTGAAAAGAGGTGCAACTACAAGAGGAGTATTGAAAAATGGTCACAGCACTGTGAAAACAAACTTTTTTGTTTCCACTTCTCTGCTTTTGTTCCCTCTTTTCTATGTTCTTTTTCCCTCTTCACTATGGCCAGAAGATAAAATATTAAAATTCACTTTAAGTTTAGCGGGTGCCAGAGGGCAGAGATTTCGGTATTTGTCCCTGGCTGTTGAATACCCTGGGTATGCCAGTGATTGAAGTGGGAACTTTGTTTTTAATAATGGTACCCACTGTTATCCTGACCTCTCTCCTCTCCACTACACCATGTCTGCAGCCGCTGCAGACATGGTGGAGTGGAGAGGAGTGAGGGGAAGATAGCAATTAGGACCCGTATCAAAACAAAAGGTCACATTTCAATGGAAGCCACCATAGTCGAGAGGGGAGGAGAGAAGAGGGGAAAGAGGTGTACAGAAGTAGAGTGGTTGAAACAAAAAAGTTTGTTTCATAGAGCAGTGACCATTGCTGAAAGCCCATTGAAGGTTAAAGTTGATACAGTAAAACCTCTCTATGGGTACACACCTTATCATCATCATCATCATACCCTTATCCCACTTGTGGCAGGGTCGGGTCTGTGGGTTCTAGCCCTCCACTCCCACCAGGTCCCCGTCCACCCCACACACCGCCATGTTCCTCCGGATAACCTGCTCCCACGTCTGCTTCAGTCTCCCCCTACCCCGGATGCTGCCGACCACCTGCAGTCCTGGAATGCACCTAACAAGCTCATCCTCTCCTCATCTCATGACGTGTCCACCACCCCCAGGCTACCTCTAATATATGCGTTCCTAATTCTATCCACTCTTTGACACGCCACTTGTGTACTGCAGCATTCGCATCTCGGCCACTTGCACTCGGTTTACATTGCTTTTCATCACTGCCCAGCACTCTGATCCATATAGCAAGTGGAGTCCTGTGTGACAGGACTCCACTTGCCTGTTTCCATTTCAACCACCCCCCATTGATTCTATGCATCACATCCAGGTCTATCTCCCCATAGCTTTGAAATGTCGATCCTAAGTACTTTACCTCCTGTACCTTTTTCACTAGTTCCCCCTCAAGCGTATGTCCCCATTGTTTTCCTGGCCATCCCAATTGAAAGCTAAATACTCTGTCTTCTTCATGTTAATCTTTAGCCCTCCCTTTTCTATTGCTTGTCTAACATCGTTTAGTCCCTTCTCTATCTCCTCTCTGCTGTCACTAACTTTCCCAATATCATTGGCAAATGCCAGGCACTGAGGGGCCCACTCCCCTACACCCATCAGCAGTTCATCCAAAACCAGCATGAAGAGATATGGGCTAAGTGCTGTACCTTGGTGCACCCCAACTTTCACTGGAAAGCCCCCAGTGTTTCCCCAAGGTGTCCTTACCCTGGCTATGGAGCCATCATACATATCCTGGACTATTCTAATAAATCATTCTTCTACCCCCCCTTCCTTTGTAGTACTTCCCACACTACCTGACGTTGGACACTGTCAAAGGCCTTCTCCAGGTCGATAAAAATGGCATGGAGGTCTTTCTTTGAGGTACACCCCTTATATTGGCACAAATTCTTCAGGCACCGATTTTTCATCCATAGACTATTATTAGGGAGTTTTCTTGCAGTGTCAACGGACGCACGCAAAGACGTTAGCAGACCACGTGACTGACAGATGCGCCAGTCAGGAAAAACTATTTTCTTTTAACGTTTAGTAAAACTTAACACGTAACGGCCGATACACGAGCGCCACCTATTGACTGATGACGTCAGCCTTTTATTTTTCGTTAGCGGTTTAGCGTGCGTCCGACGTAGAATTGGCGATGCGTGCATTGAAATGCACCTTAACGTTACTGCGCGCAGTGTTTGCACTTGCGCAGTTGAATTGTCATCTGCTTAACGTAGCGTGCGTCAGCCAAAAACGCTTCAAGAAAACTCACTATTCTCCCTCTTATGGGTACACTTTGGCTGGGTCCCCCGGGTGTACCAATTAGAGAGGTTTCACTGTACATTGAAGGTGTGAATTTTAACATGGAAATAGAAATTTTTACAACGTGTATTTTTTTTGCACAAGCTGATGGTGCCACCATATGAAAGTGGCTTTCTCACTGCTCCACCATGGCCATGCATTTCTCCGCTTTAAGCGCTCAATATCGTGCCTCTTTCATCTCCTTTCTCCTCTCCGCTCCACCATGGCTGCAGCCTTAGGAATGAGTATATTAGAGGTAGCCTGGAGGTGGTGGACATTGCCGAAAAATGAGGGAGAATAGGTTGAGGTGGTATGAAGACACACGTAATGGGAAGAGGAGAGGAGGAGCTCGTTAGGTCCATTTCAGCATGCAGGTGATCCGAAGCACCCGGGGCTGGGGGAGACGGAAGCAGACGTGAGAGCAGGTTGTATGTAAGGATATGGTATTGGACGAGGACCTGGTGGGAGATAGGCAAGAGTGGAGGGCTAGAACCCGCAGAACCGACCCCCGCCACAGGCGGGATAAGGGTATTATAATTCTGATGATGACTTTCATCATTCTCTCGCCCCGCTGCGCGTCTTCGGTAGCTTGCTTGACAACTACGTCAGGGGTTATTCCAGGTTCCATGATGGGTCAAGGTGAGTTGGCTTCTTTCGACTTCGTTCGTTGGTGTTTTAGGGTCTTTGAACTACAAGGTCATTACAGCCCCGTCAACTGCACTAATGCGACGATACTAACTGCACTAATGCCCCGTACACTAATGCGACTATTTCTGGGTATTGACGGTACCCAGTTTTCCCAAGCGGCCACACATGTCAGTACTAGCTGTGATTGCGTTGCTTAACTTCAGTGATCAGACCAGTGGCGGATCCAGGGGAGGATCGGGAGAAGGGAGCACTTCAAAAAAGTGTGCCCAAAGTATTTTTAAATATTCAGAATCCCTTAGTGTGAATCTAGCTAGCATTTACAATAGGTCCTCTCCTGTCCCTAAGACAATGTCCCATCATCTTCAGTGGTTTAGCCAACTCCAGATTGGACTGCAACTGTTCGACTGGCAGTATAGAAATGGGGAGCTGCGGGGGGATGAACTGCCGCATTGCTCCTCTCTCTGGGTGAGACGAGAACTGACGTGTCCAGCGTAATACAGTCGCTCTGCCCATCTTGTCCCTTTGAGCGGACACGTGGGTTATACGGTACATTGGACAATAGAGAGTTTTATGGTCGCGATTCTATCCGACGTACGCTACGCAATGTAGACGAATTGTCAACTGCGCAAACTCAGATACGGCGTACGTCTGCGCAGTTCACGATTCGTCTGCATTGCGTACCGTACGTCGGATAGAACTACAGCCAGAAAACTCTCTAATATTTATTCGTAACCGGCTACCGACCAAATCTGCAACTCCTATGCTTATTTATCGTCAGCCTACTGTTCGTTGGGACACTTGCACCTGGGAATTTTGCCTCGACTACACGGAGCCACGGCTTTACTTTCCAACCGACGGAAGGCGCACTTGGGGCCTGCCTGTCTCTCTCTTTCCTCGCCCGACAGAAGCCAATCCGCCTCGAGCCTGGAACCACTGACACGTCACGGAGGCGTTTTCTACTGGGCAGCGAGTTGAAGAAGCAAAGTTTCTAGGTGTAGCAGGTATCGGTGGAGTGCTCCAATCAGCAGAAGGCCGACGATAAATAAGCATAGGGGGGTCGCCATGTGTCCATTCAGAGGGACAACTATGGGTACACGACAGTGGCGTCACTAGGGGGTGCGGGGAGTGCGGGCCGCACCGGGTGACACCACTCGCACCATGGGAAATGGGGTGACACCAAAGCAGAAGAAGCGGCTTTTTTTTTTCGGGAGAAGTGGGTGACACCATGGTGTCGCCGCACTGGGTGACGCCAACCCTAGCGACGCCACTGTTAAACCCGACCATGCCATGGGAGGGGGGGAAAGGGGTTTCCGCCGTGTTATTTTGGAGTAAATAGTTTGTTTACAACCTAATACGCCCTCTATGTCAAGGGCGGAGAGCAATTGCCGAACGGAAATGAACGGCATACATTTACGGTTAGAAAATGTATCGAAATAAAACCAGCAGTAGGTATTCAGGTGGTGCAAATCAATAAAATTCCTACAATAACACAGTCCTAGGAAGTTAAGGGGAGAAAAAAATCTAACCGGAAGGAACTAAAGAGAGAAATAGCTCTATTTACATCTTCCCGTGAAGTATAATAAATGCATAAAATATGAACTGTAAATTTCTCTCTCGGAATATCAAAATATTTAATTCACAGCAACAAATCGATTTAATAAGCTAGTGGATGATGTCGAGAGATGCATATCATTTCACTTCAACTCTATTTCAGTAGAGAAACTTGAAACATCACCACTCAAATTAGGCAGGCCTACGTGCATCAAGAAGTAGATTCCAACCTACAGTACCCAGTAAGTAATGGATACAGTCGATGGATACTCTAAGGGGATTAAGAAAAGAGAAATTGTAGAAGGGCATCTTGATAGCACTCTTTACGAAACACGGCAAAAAGTTGGCAAGAGATCCTTTCTTATTACGTGTAGACCTCAAGGGGATGGGCAATTTAAGCGGTCAGTCAGTGTGTTACTGGCTACCGGACTCACACTATCGCCTGCGCATGCGCCTCCATTAAGAACTCTTCAATTAATCGTCCAACAACTATAATGAAATGGACATGACAAGCTGAGCAAAGATCGCAAGACCGTGAGTTTCAGCGATGTTGGATCACTATTTTGGCCTTCATCTTCTTCAAGTTTACCATGGGAGCGGGAAATTGGGTTGGACACACCAGTTCTCGTCTGATCACTGAAGTTAAGCAACGCAACCCCAGTTAGTACTGACATGGGTGGCCGCTTGGGAATACTGGGTACTGCTAGTATCTAAAAACTCGTCGCATTAGTGTAGTGTCTGCATACGAACTGCACTGTGGATGGGGCTGTAATGACCTTGTAGTTGAAGGGCCCTAAACACCAAAGGGAGGTAAGAGTGGAGGGGCGGATCAGGGGGAGCACTTCAAAAAAAGTGCGCCCCAAATATTTTTATTCATAATGCCTTAGGATAAATCTAGCTAGAAATTACAATAGGTCCAGTACCGTCCCTCAGACAATGTCCTATCACCAGTGGTTTAGCCAAATGCAGATTGGACTGGCAGAATAGAAATGGGGAAAGCAATGCCGAAATGCCTCATCAGTTGCAAAGTTGAATCATGCATCAGTTAAAATATGTGCCCCATTGAGGCCCTGAGGGGGAAGCAATTGCTGCATTGCTCCTCCTCTGGATCCGCCCCTGTAGGAGTGGGACATGTAGGAGAGGGGAAATTAGCAGCATGCAATGTTTAACCAACCACCGAAGTCGGTACTGACTTGAAGTGCGTTGCTTAACTGCAGTGATCGGACAAGAACTGGTGTGTCCATCGCACCTCAGCCGCTCGTTTTTTACTTTGGGCTACCTTGTGCTTGCAGACGCTTTGGTTTGTTTCTTTGTTGGTGTTTTAGGGCCCTTCAACTACAAGGTCATTATAGCTCCGTCCACAGCATAGCTTTTATACAGAGATTGCACAGACACTACACTAATGCAACGATTTTTGGGTATTAGCAGTACCCAGTTTTCCCAAGCGGCCACCAATGTCAGTACTAACTGGGGTTGCGCTGCTTAACTTCAGTGATCAGACGAGAACTGGTGTGTCCAACGCAATTCGCCGCTCCCCAGACGCTTTGGATTTTGGCAAGTAACCGTTAGTTACCGCTCAGCACCACTATCAACTAGGCGTCCAGTTTGTTCACCTCAAAGGCTGAGCGATCAGCTACTGGAAGCACCCATCTTTCAAAATGAACATCTTTTCGCCAATTCATCCTCCTCTTCCCGTGCACAGCCTGAGAACGGACACACTGACCAGCTATTCAAAAATCCGACGTCGTGTTCAACTGTTAGGGTGGCTGACTCATGATTCCAGGATTGCGCGAGAGAAGTCTGGACATTCCTGGAGTCAAATGTCCGAAAGCATCGCCAAACATACCAGGGATTTGGAGCACATTCCTGTTCTTGGAGAGAGAGAGAGAGAGAGACAGACAGAGAGAGAGACAGAGAGAGAGAGAGAGAGAGAGACAGAGAGAGGGAGAGAGAGAGAGGGAGAGACAGAGAGAGGGAGACAGAGAGTCAGCGAGAGAGAGAGACAGAGAGAGAGTCAGCGAGAGAGAGAGACAGAGAGACGCAGAGAGAGAGAGAGCGGCGAACCTGTCTACGTCTACCGGCAAAGCAACTCTTAACCCTTTTCCCTCCTATCTTCTCGACACCATTTTTTATTTCTGTACTTGACAGATATTGATTATTATTTATTGCACGCTAAGCAATGAGGCTCATGACGTAACAGGGCATAGCATGACGTCAGCCAACGGTAAACTGAACAAACAAATGACTCCTAACCCTTTTTCCCGCCTATGGTAGAGGTCGGCTACCATCTTGTCTCTCTCAATGGACACCAGGGTGATATATTGGACATTGTTTTTCCGCAGCCGGTTGTCGACCAGAGCTGTAACTCCTATGCTTATTTATTGTCGGCCCACCGTTCCTTGAAACACCACTGACGCCAGGGGGGGGGGGGGCGAGCTCCTACACCTGGAAATTTTGCCTCATCTACCCGTTGAATAGTAGAGAGGGTTAAGTTTACGCGCAAATGCCATCGTACACCACACAGGACCTCAGTTTTACTTTCCATCCGAAGGAATGTGCCTCTCTCTTGCCCAAGAGAAGTTAACTCTCCTCGATCCAGTATCGAACCTGGAACCACCATCATCATCATCTCACCCTTCTCCCGCCCGAGGCAGGGTCGGGTCTGCGGGTTCTAATCCTCCACTCTCGCTTATCACCCACCAGGTCCCCCCGCACGCCTCCATGTCCTCCAGCACTACCTGTTCCCACGTTCGCTTTAGTCTTCCTCTACCTCTGGTGCCCCCGATCACCTGCAGTCTCACAATGGACCTAATAAGCTCCTCCTCTCCCCTCCTCATCACATGCCCATACCACCTCAACCGATTCTCTCTCATCTTTTCCGCAATGTCCCCCACCCCCAGGCTACCTCTGACGTAATCATTTCTGACCCGGTCTGCTCTAGACACTCCACACATATATCGCAGCATTCGCATCTCCGCCACTTGCATTTGCCTTTCATGGTTCTTCCTAACTGCCGAGCACTCTGACCCATACAGCATAGCAGGCCTAACAACAGTTCTGTAGACCTTGCCCTTCAACTTTATTGGGATCCGATGGTCACACAGGACCCCACTTGCCTGTCTCCATTTCAGCCTCCCTGCATTAATCCTACTGGTCACATCTGAATCTATTTCCCCATTGCCCTGCGCCACCGAGGCGGGTCTTAACGGTACAGTGAACGTGGTAAAAAAATTTTTTTTCCCCTCTACTCTGGGATAACAAAAAGCAGCAACAGAACAAAGTTCGGCGATTAAAACGGCTCAGGGTCGTCTCTATCTCCTTCGCTCTCTTCTTTGCTCTGTGACTCGTCTTACGTTAGGAAAAACGTGTTAAAAATGTCGGTTACAATATAAACAATAATAAACGTGCAAAAGAAACTTCAGCCAGGCTTCAGCTTCCTTATCTACTTTTCCTTTACCCCGCGTGCGGAAGTAGTGGGGCCGAAGCAGAAAAAAAAAACCCCACCGCCGTCACTCAGGACCGATCTCGCGCACCCGCGAGGTCATCATGCTGTGAAACTAACACCATACCTTTACCTGATCTTTAGTTGGAATTCAAACTTTTTTGTCTGAGTTATCAGGAGAAACAATTTCAGAAATAGTGGCGTATACACCTGTCTGTCACTTGTCACTAGAGGTGGTGCAGGTATGCAAGAAGGAGGGGTGGGTATGGCTTTTTTGATTGTTGGTGTTTTAGGGCCCTTCAACTACAAAGGTCATTAGAGCCCCGTCCATAGCATAGTTCTTATGCAGAGACTGCACAGACACTACACTAATGCGACGATTTTTGGGTATTAGCAGTACCCAGTTTTCTCAAGCGGCCACCCATGTCAGTACTAGCTAGGGTTGCGCTGCTTAACTTCAGTGATCAGACGAGAACTGGTGTGTGTCCAACGCAATTCGCCGCTCCCTATGGGTATGGTGAGTGACCCAGGCAAGAAAGGATGGCGTATACACGTGTCTGTCACTTGTCACTAGAGGTAGTGCAGGTATGCAAGGAGGAGGGGTGGGTATGGTGAGTGACCCAGGCAAGAAAGGAACTGGACGAAAAGGGTTGAAGCGTTTTTGTTTTCACTTGGAGGAAACAAAAAAAAGACAACTTGTTAAAAACAAACACAATTTACTTACCCAGTTTTTGCAAAGTTGGACCAATATCTCATCATCCTCCTCGAAAGTTCCACTTCAGCAGGCCGATATTTTTTTGCAGGATTCAGAGGTTCTCCAAAGATGTAACTGACCTCGTCACCGTGCATCACACCCATCCACTTGGGCCACGGATTCCTGGAGGAACGATGGGTGAAGTAGTACATGTAAACGTCCACGTTCTCAATCTGGGAGTACCGGTATCCAAATTCGTTGACGTTACAAGTGAAGTGATAGTCGCCCACCATCTTGTCCAGACCGTCCCGATTCCGCACTGAATCTTCTGGACTCAACCAGTCCGTGTACTCGAATATAATGGCCTGTTGCACCACGGGATTATGATTGAGGAAGAACTTCCGGACAGAATCCACAAAGTTCTCGCGACTCACGTAAACGTTCTCCTGCAACTTGAACAATTCCGACAAAAAGTAGATGATGAAATAGGTCCCTTCTTCCGTATTGGAACCCATCAACAGATTGCACTTCTTGAAATTCCTCGTCTCGATCGAGGTGTGAGGTGGTTCGTCAAGAAAGATGCCATCGATGACCGGAGTGAAAGGAAAATCCACCACTTCCACATTACCCCCTTCGTTGTACACCAAGATCTTGGGATCGATCTCCTTCAGGCAACTCACCACCTCGTCCAGTTTCTCCACGTCGTTAGGGCAACCAACGGCCTGTGCCAGCAACACTCCCCGGCGCACTGACTCTTCTTGGCTTAGTATGCCCCAAGGCGCCGTGGCCGTACCACTCTGCAAGATGGCCCGATTGAACAGATGACGAGTCAGCGATGATAGCATGTGCATGGACACACTCACGGCTCCGGCACTCTCTCCGAACAAGGTCACGTTGTTAGGATCGCCTCCAAAACCTCGAATGTTATCCTTGATCCAGTTCAACGCCATCATCTGGTCGAAAAGGCCCGCATTGCCCGCAACGTGTCCTGGAAAGTAGAGAAATCCCAACGACGCCACCCTGTACTGCATGCTGACAACGATGACGTTTTCTTCACTCACCAATAGCAACGGATCGTAAACGTCCAGCGTACTAGTTCCAGAATAGAAACCGCCTCCGAAAATCCACACCATCACGGCAAGACCTTCGGTGATAGGCCTCGGTCTCGGAGTCCAAACGCTCAGGTAGAGACAATCCTCACTCAGCGGCGTGTTGGGATTCCAGATGTTGGAACCGGCAAAGTTGCCAAAAGCATCGTCAATCATCTGATAGCAACTGTTGGGACTTCCCGACACGTTCAGTACACCTTTCCAGGCGTCCACTGGTCTCGGATGTCGAAACCTCAAGTAGCCCACAGGAGGAGCGGCGTAAGGGATACTTAACCAAGCATCAACTTCGCGACCATTGGATGCTAAGCGAGTCGATCCTCTCACATAACCTTTGTTGGTTTTCACTACCAGGTTATCCCGTTGGATCTCTTCCTCGGACATGGTCAACATATTAGGAATCGTCGTCCCCGCCGCAGGAGCCGCCCAAATCTCAAACGGCAGATTCAGTGTCATCACAACTACAAGCAGTGACATAATCGCGCACATATTTACAGTCGGACATGCCGCCACCACCACCGCTGCACCAGACTGACACGATGCCGTCCTAAACGTTGTCATGGTGATAGAGAACCCACACTGACTGATTACTTACTACTCACCAAGAAACTCCTTGCAAGAAACCAAGAAGATATTCCGGTTGCTGGTGCAACAGAAAGAGCACAGCAAGACTACTCAATGGACGGAAGAAAGATACCTGAAGATGTTCTCATTTTCTCTGAGCTCTCTCTCTCTTTCTTGATGAAAACTTGGGGCGATCGAAGGACCGGCGACCAGAGAAAGACAAAAAGACACTGCAGCAACTCCAAGAACCGCAACGGACCACTTCTGATCTTGTTAGCTTTATCTCTGTCAGTTTGTCCTGCGTTGTTCAACAGCACTGAGAAGGAACAGCCTGAAACGAGAAAGAAAAATCGAAGAAAGGTGCGATTCAGTATTATCGGTTGCGACAATGAGTTTAAAAAAAGCCCCGGCCTAGTTTTTTGCCCTCCTCCGTCCCTCAACAGATTCTCTGAACAACATACAGTCCCGTTGTCCCCCGTCCCCTCATCCCCCCATCACAAATTCTTTCTCGCCTCCACAAACCTGTACATGATGATGATGAAGAAGACGGCACGGCACGCACAACCATGGCATTGAGCTAAAGTCTACCCAACATCTGCCATTCTTGGATTGCAGGAAGGCAGGCAGGCAGAGAGCAACAGCAGTTTCATCAAGAACAACGTAGAAATACACAGACACACATCAGTCCATGAATGAACTCTTGACACAGAAAGAGCAACACCAGCAGCAGCAGCAGTAGCAGTTGTAGGTCATCAATAAGAATCCATACGGATCTTTATTTGACATATTACACCTCATTTCTCTCCCCCAGTTCCCCTCTCTTCTCTTCCCACTGACAGGAGACAAGAAAAAGGGTAGAGGGGAGAGATGGGTAACATGGAGAAAGAGAAAGTTTCAAAACGGTAGATTAAACAAAGCGAATGACGAAGATAAGAAAATCGGGGAGAAAAAAAAAATACTTTCTAAATATAGCTCCTCTTTATAGGCTATAAAATATTATTTGGAATCGACGTCAAACAGCTCACACACGTCACAGCTACCAGGGCGCCAACCAATTTACAAAGGATAAAAAAAAAATTTTGGTGCTCCATCGTCTATATCCTCCTGCTCTTCGTCGTCGTCATCATCATCAAACGGAACTATATCCAAGATTTACTATACCCCTCCCCCATTCCCCTCCATCCTTGGATCCTCCATCTTCACAGTGCTCCAATCCACCTGCACTTCACTAACTCTTCAGTTTCACCAGTTGGAAGAAGACACATACTGTACCTTCAAGTCAAAAGCATCCCCCCGAGTGCAATAGCCTCCAGGATGTTTGAAACCACAGTGAGAACAAAAGACAGAAAAACAACTTGAATACCAAGGAATAACTTGAAAGTGGCACTTGGTTCAACAATGTTGAGTTGGCAATCCATGTGCGGGTGCCAAGAAATTGGGCCTACATCACCACTTGGGTAGAGACCCGCAGTACGTTTCATTAACGGATTGGGGAGTAAGCCAATCAGCCATAAGGTTGCTCGTGGGAGAAGAGGAAGTAGGTGTAGGGGATGTAGGAGAGGGGAAATTTGCAGCACCCAACGTTCTCTACCAACCACCCATGTTGGTAATAACGAGGGTTTGCGCTGCTTAACTTCAGTGATCTCACGAGAACTGGTGTTTTGTTGTTGTTTGTTGGTGTTTTAGGGCCCTTCAACTATACAAAGGTCATTAGAGCCCCGTCCACTGCATAGGCCTAGTGCAGAGACTGCACAGACACTACACTAATGCGTCGATTTGTGGGTATTATCAGTACCCAGTTTTCCCAAGCGGCCACCTATGTCAGTACTGTCGCTGCTTAACTTCAGTGATCAGACGAGAACTGGTGTGTCCAACGCAACTTGGCCTTACTCTTTCCTGAAACAGAATCCTCATAGGAGTGGCAAATTGCGTTGGACATGCCAGTTCTTGTCTGATCACTGAAGTTAAGCAACGCAGGCTAGTACTAACATGGAAGGCCGCTTGGGAACACTGGGTACCGCTAATACCCCAATATCGTCGCATTAGTGTAGTGGCTGTGCAGTCTCTGCATTAGAACTACGCAGTGGACGGGGCTCTAATGACCTTTGTAGTTGAAGGGCCCTAAAACACCAACAAACGAAAAAAAAACAGAATCGTCAACTCTTGAGCTGGTGAGTAGAGGTTCACTCCTGGCACCCCCGAGATGGGTCTTTTTTCAGCCTACAACGGGAGGGAGGAGACGCCTCAAGTGCACCGTCAGCCTGAAGGGGAAAATAGGTCGTGGCCTGAATACAAATGTGTATCGTGTCATCTGCAAATAAAAAACTTCTTTCTATACAGAAAGGGTGTACGGAGGCTACCCTACCTCTACTGCCGGTTAATGGATTTCAGAACTTAGAAGTAAAGCACCTCCTAACTCACCCTGTGCAAGCTAATTATACGGGGCCCCGTGTAAACATGAAGCGGGGCCCTTCTATCAATAGGTTCATTAATCCGAATACGCGGGGCCCTGTGCCGTCGACCCTGGTAAGGGTATCAATCTTGTCCCTCTGAATGGACACAAGGGCGAAATATTGGTCATTGTTTTTCTGCAGCCGGTTGCCGACCATAGCTGCAACCCCTATGCTTGTTCATCGTTGGTCTGCTGTTCGTGTTTTGGGGAATTCCCATTCCACCGGCGCCAGGGGGGGGATGGAAGCTCCTACACCTGGAATTTTGCCTCATCTACCCGTTAACTAGTAGAGAGGGTTCTTTTACATGCAAATGCCATCGTACAGGGAGCGGCGAGTTGCGTTGGACACACCAGTTCTCTCGTCTGATCACTGAAGTTAAGCAACGCAAGCCCAGTTAGTACTGACATGGGTGATCGCTCGGGAAAGCTGGGTACTGCTAATACCCAATAATCGTCGCATTAGTGTAGTGTCTGTGCAGTAGATGCATTAGAACTATACAGTGGACGGGTCTCTAATGACCTCGTAGTTGACGGGACCTTAAACTCCAACAAACAAGACATCGTACACCACAGGGGACGTCGGTTTTACTTCTCATTCGAAAGAAGGCGCACTCGGGGCCTCTCTCTCTAGTCCGAGAGAAACCAACCCACCTCGGTCCAGTATGGAACCTAGAACTATTGACGCAGTTGCCGAAAAACCAAAATGTGCTTCCGTGAAAAACAGGCTTCTTTTTTTGATACAAATATACCACGCCTAGGATGGTGGTGGTGGTACACTGTCAAAATTTTCTGTCGCATGAATGAAATGCTATACCCAAAATGTCATTTGTTGTTTTCTTTGAATAAAAAATAAATTTCCGTTAGTGGAGAGGATGACAGGTCGCTATCGTGTCTTTTCAAATGCCATTTTCCTTGTCCTATTTCTTACTACTCCTTCTGCCCTTCAGCTGCAAAGATAAATGACTGCGCTTCAACTCCTCCCAACAGGTGCCATTAGATTATCATTTTTCATAACAGAAAAAAAACCTCGACTGGTATTTCGATAGACACACGCGAAAAAAAAAGGGGAAGACCACATGCATGGAATATGGCAACGGCATCTTATCCTTATAAAATTCATATGAAACACAATTTGAGAAAACCTATCTAACAACGATAGATAACTCGCCTCTTCCTTCTTGAAAAAGCTTCCCCACCAGCAACATGCTTTACGCATGCGCAACATCCTACCCTTATCCCGCCTGTGACTGGGCGTTCTAGCCCTCCACTCTCACCTATCTCCCACCAGCCCTCCACTCTCACCTATCTCGGGAGCGGCGAATTGCGTTGGACACACCAAATCTCGTCTGATCACTGAAGTTGAGCAGCGCAACCCCAGCTAGAACTGACATAGGTGGCCGCTTGGGAAAACTGGGTACTGCTAATACCCCAGGGAGGGCAAAGAGGGGGCAGTAACGCTGCAAAGACTCGTACAGGACAAAGTGAAGGAATGGGGGGGGTTAGGGCAGTGGCGACAGAGTATGGAGGGAAGGGCTGAAAAGAAAACGCTGAGGGTGTATGGGAACAAGCTTAACATAGAGAGGGAGGTAATCTACGACAATACGTGGGAGAGCTCACTTCTGTTTCGGGCAAGAGCTGGGTCACTGGAGACGAAACAGAGGATGGCAAAGATCACAGGTGGAGAGGAGGGCTGTGGATTGTGCAGGGACGACAGGCATGTGATACTGGTCTACCCAGCACTGGATCACTGGAGAAGGGGTTGGGGAACCCCCACATTGGAAGAGGTTCTGGGGTGGAGCGGCTGGAATGGGTGCGAAAGGCAAAGGTGTTGCTGGGGTGCTGGTGGAGATCTGGGCATATGGGTCTAGCATGAAAAGATCTCGCCAGCAAGGTATCCGTCACAAAGGATTACATATTCATATTCATATAATACCCAAAAATCGTCGCATTAGTGTAGTGTCTGTGCAGTCTCTGCATAAGAACTATGCTGTGGGCGGGGCTCTAATGACCTTTGTAGTTGAAGGGCCCTAAAACAACACACCACAACAACTCACCTATCTCCCACCACGTCCCTGTCTACCCCCCACACTACCATATCCTTACGTACAACCTGCTCCCACGTCTGCTTCGGTCTCCCCCGTTGCCCCGGCTGCTTCAAACCACCTGCATTCTTGTAATGGACCTCTTAAGCTCCTCCTCTCCTCTTCTCATTACAGCCCAAAATACCTGCCATGCAACACTGTCATAAGCCTTCTCCAAATCAATGAAGACTTCATGGAGATCTTTCTTTGCTGCCTTATGCTATTATATCACGGGCCCCAGAATGAAAATTGGTTCCATTATGGACCTGCTTGGCATGAACCCAAATTCATTTCCCCTGACACTAGTTTTATCCAGAAGGCGACATTCCATTACTCTCTCCCACAGCTTCATAGAATGGCTCATAAGCTTGATAACTCTATAGTTACCACAGTCTTGGACATCACCTTTGCCCTTGAAGAGTGGTACTATCCAACTCACAAGCCATGCAGAAGACATTCTATCTCTGGTAACTATCCTACTGAAAAGTTTCCTTCACAATTTCCTATGACTCCTAGGGTACGCCACACTTCAATGGGAATTCTGTCTGGCGAACGTTACCTGCCAAGCTATGTTGTGCCCATAGTGAAGTTCGGCAGAGAGCCAGTGATGCTGTGGGGGTGCACGTAAAAGAACCCTCTCTACTACGCAACGGGTGTAGGGGCTCGCCCTCTGGCGTCGGTAGCATTCCCCAATGAACACTAGACCAAAGATAAATAAGCGTAGGGGTGCAGCTTTGGCCGGCAACCAGCTGCAGAAAAAAACTATGACCAATATATCACCGTGTCCATTAAGAGGGATAAATGGGTACCCGACCCTGCCATAGGCGGGAAAGGGATTAGGAGTTGCTTTTTATTTAACGTACCAAAGGTACAACAACAAACACAAAACAATCGAGACTCCGCAGCCAAAAGGTATTTGAACAGTGCATGCTTAAAATGGCGACGCATGAACATACACTTGAAGTGCAAACACTTAAAGACCTGCAGAGCAGAGTTGATAGGGCAGTGCATCCAAATGCTGTAGCACCGGACTGGGAAAAACCGGCGCCTCAAGTCACCCAGGGGCAGGGTGACCACAAAGAGAAAACGCCGGTGTCGCCCTAACCTCACAGGAGGACTGGAAATCATCCAGAATAAAGTGACAACGGTGACAGGGATTGCGAAGCACAGAACAGAGGGTAAACAGATTGCAGTACTCAAGAAATTTAAGAAAAGGAAGAACACCCAAGAACCCAATTATCTGTCACAACATATCAAAACCTTGTGGACAGTATATCCTAGGGTGTCAGGATGGCCGAGCGGTCCAAGGCGCCAGACTCAATGAGTAGCAAGGTCCTTCTGCTGTCTCAGTGGAAATTAGCGTTCTGGTCCGCGAATGCGGGCGTGGGTTCAAATCCCACTCTTGACAGTTACTTGTCTTTAACCCGCCGCGGTGGCGTAGTGGTTAGCACGCTCGGCAACTACGCCAGTAGTTCTAGGTTCGATACTGGACTGTGGTGGGCCGGCTTCTTTCGGGCGAGAGAGAAGCCGCGAGTGTGCCTTCTTTCGGGCGAGAGAGAAGCCGCGAGTGTGCCTTCTTTCGGATGAGAAGTAAAACCGAGGTCCCGTGTGGGTGTACGATGGCGCTTGCACGTAAAAGAACCCTCTCTACTACGCAACGGGTAGATGAGGCAAAATTTCCAGGTGTAGAAGCTCGCCCCCTGGCGTAGGTAGCATTCTCCAACGAACACTAGACTGACGATAAATAACCGTAGGGGTGCAGCTTTGGCCGGCAACCAGCTGCAGAAAAAACTATGACCAATATATCACCCTGTGTCCATTCAGAGGGACAAATGGGTACCCGACCCTGCCATAGGCGGAAAAAGGGTTAGGAGTTGCTTGTGGACAGTATACCCCAGAGAGTAGACGCTGTGTTAGCAGCAAAAGGTGGACCAACAAGATACTAAAATATGTATATTTGTGAGTGTTTCTATTAAAGTGGTGGTGTCCCATGACTTTTGGTAGGGTAGTGTACTCTTCCCACCTCTTGTTTACCTCGGCAGGGGGAAACAGGACCCAACCTTGACTATCCTCAGTGTTATGGCTCGTGGACGGGACACAAACTCAACATTAAGGGTTAGTAAATAACAAATGTCTACATCTACCAATGGTAGCGAGCAAGCCAACAGATCATCAACACACGACTTGTGACGAAATTGATGGCGTTGAAACAAATTGTCTTGTCTTTTAGACCTGCTCGGACCACAGCAGAAAGGCAATTCTAAGGAACAGCGATAAACTAATGAGAAAAGCGTCTACATACAACATGAAAGGAGATGATCAGAAGAGATAAATTTTCGATTTTCCGAGAAATATATTCAGAACCATTATTAACGTATTATCTGTTCCCCATTCGTCGCAGAGAAATGAGAGTGAGACAGGATGAAGAAAAAAAAGGGGAAAAAAGCATTAAATTGAACGACATCGACCATTAAATTTACCATGGCTCATTCCAAATTGTAGTGCCACTCGTACAGTACAGTGCCTCAAACACGTACTTGCATGGAGCGACATGGGACAATATAATTCCAGCTCATTGCAAAACTTTATCACCGCTGCTCTAGCACACTGACCACTTCTCTCTATCCCCGTCTCTTTCTACCCCTCTGTCTACCTCTCCCTCTCTTTTCCCCCTCTCCCTCTCTTTTCCCCCTCTCCCTCTCTCTCTTCCCCCCCTCTCTCTCTCTCCTCGCTGATCACTGAGTTCACTGAGATCACTGAAGTTAAGCAGCGCAAGCCCACGCTAGTACCAAGATGGGTGGTTGGTAAAGAACGTTGGGTGCTGCAAATTTCCCCTCTCCTACGTCCTCTACAACTGTCTCCTCATCTCCTGCGAGCAGCCTCCAAAGTGTTTGTCCTGTTATGGCTGCTTTGTTTACTCCCCAACACATGACATTAATCCAGCAATCCAACCCCTCTGCCTCTCCCCCTCCGTCTCTCTCCCTCTCCCCCTCCGTCTCTCTCCCTCTCCCCCTCCGTCTCTCTCCCTCTCCCCCTCCGTCTCTCTCCCTCTCCCCCTCCGTCTCTCTCCCTCTCCCCTTCCGTCTCTCTCCCTCTCCCCTTCCGTCTCTCCCTCTCCCCCTCCGTCTCTCTCCCTCTCCCCCTCCCTCTCTCTCCCTCTGTCTCTCGCTCCCCCTGTCTCCCTCTCTTTCTCCCCTTATGTCTCTCCCTCCTCGCCGATCACTGAGATCACTGAAGTTAAGCAGCTCAAGCCCACGCTAGTACCAAGATGGGTGGTTAGTAAAGAACGTAGGGTGCGGCAAATTTCCCCTCTCCTACGTTCTCTACACCTGCTTCCTCATCTCCCGCGAGCAGTCTAAGGGTTCGTCCTGTTATGGCTGCTTTGCTTACTCCCCAACACATGACATTAATCCAGCAATCCTACCCAATCTCTCTCTCTCTCTCTCTCCTAATTGCAGGGAAAGAAAAGGGAGCTGCTTATCGCGTCGAATACACCAGTTCTCGTCTGATCACTGAAGTTAAACAACGCGACCCCAGGTAGTACTAACATGGGTGGCCGCTTGGGAAAATTGGGTACTGCTAATACTACACTAACGGGTTGGGGAACAGGCCAACAGCCGTAACAGGCCGAACCCTTTTAGGAAGCTGCTCGCGGGAGAGGAAGAAGTAGGTGTCGGGGATGTAGGAGGGGGAAATTTGCAGCACCCAACGTTCTTTACCAACCACCCACGTTGGCACTAACGTGGGTTTGCGTTGCTTAACTTCAGTGATCTCACGAGAACTGGTGTGTCCAACGGTACAATACCCAATAATCGTCGCATTAGTGTAGTGTCTGTGCAGCCTGTGCACTAGAACTATGCAGCGGACAAGGCTTTAATGACCTTGTAGTTGAAGGGCCCTAAAACATCCACGAAACGAAAAAAAAAAAAGCATGGAAAGAAACCGCCATAACGCCTATCGACTGCGTGAAGGGCTACTATCACCTCCACTACTACATTGGCAACTTCAAGACGGAATCGGATCACCAGTGTGTTTATCTCGTAAATCAATACTTGCAAAAGCAATCAAAATGATCAATGAGAATGAAATAGAAATGAAACGGGGGTGGGCAACAGGAAGAAGATAGAGCGAGATTTAAGAGACGTTGCCTGCAAAATGACGTCGTTATTACTCAACTAGTTGCCATCGGGAGGCAGTGTTGCCAGATCTGAAGACTAAAAAGTAGCATTGCTGTACACCAAAAGTAGCGGATTTGAAGCATTTATAGCCCAAATAAAAATGAATCATTTTCCTACTATGAACTTTTCCTGATCAAATTTTTTGTTCTAGGTTAGATTGATTTTATATGGTTAGGTCTGGTTAGTTGGGTTAGCTTCCTGGGGAACTGGTGACAAAGGTGCAGGAAGTGAAGTAATTAGGATCAGTGATCCAGTGCAATGGCGAGATAGATTCCACAGTTACCCACAGAATCAATGGGGAATGGTTGAAGTGGAGTTCTGTGTCATAGGAGGGTCCCAATCAAGTAAAAGAGAAGTTTTGCAGGGCAGTGGTTAGGCTGTTTGGTTTGTTGCTTTGTTGCTGTTTAAGGTCCCGTCAACTACAAGGTCATTAGAGACCCGTCCACTGCGTAGTTCTAATGCATATGCTGCACAGAAACTACACCAATGTGACGATTATTGGGTATTAGCAGTACCCAGCTTTCCCGAGCGACCACCAATGTCAGTACTAACTGGGCTTGCGTTTCCGCAGTGGTTAGGCCAACTATGTTACATGGATCAAAGTGTTGGGCAGTGAGAAAGAGCCACGTAAACAGAATGCAAGTAGCCAAAATGAGAATGCTGTGGTACATGAGTAGGGTGTCGAGAGCTGACAGAATTAGGAATGGGTATATTATAGGTAGCCAGGGGTGGGGGACATCACGGAAAAGATGACGAGAGGAAGTTGAAGTGGTATGGACACGTAATGAGGGGAGGAGGAGCTCGTTAGGTCCATTACAGGAATATTGGTTGTTGGAACCACCCGGGGCAGGGGGGGATCAAAGCAGATATGAGAGGTGGATGAGGACCTGGTGGTAGCATGGTGGGAGTGGCGGGCAAGAGTGCATAGACCCGATCCTACCACAGACTCAGACAATTAAAGGTAGCCCAAAAAGTAGCGTGACGCCCAATTTCAATTTTTTGTAGCAAAGACACTTAAAAAGTAGCCCAATCTGGCAACACTGATCGGAGGATACGACTCTGAATTCCGTCGCAGTTTTCATACCTTTTATAAATCCATGGGATCGGCTAAATTGCGTTGGACACACCAATTCTCCTCTCATCACTGAAGTGAAGCAACGCAACCCCAGCTAGTACTAACATGGGTGTCTGCTTGGGAAACCTGAGTACCGCTAATACCCAAAAATTGTCGCATTAGTGCAGTGTCGGTGCAGACTCCGCATCAGAACTACGCAGTGGACGGGGCTCGAATGACCTTGTAGTTGAAGGGCCCTAAAACACCAACGAAACAAAAATTATCTTTCTATTACTGCATGGGTGCGGCTTATTGCGATGGACACAGCGATTCTCCTCTGATCACAGAAGTGAAGCAACGCAACCCCAGCTAGTACTAACATGGGTGGCCGTTTGGGGCCATTGGGTACGGCAATACCCAAAAATCGTCGGATTAGTGTAGTGTCGGTGCAATCTCTGCATTAGAACTATGTAGTGGACGGGGCTCTAATGACCTTTATAGTCGAAGGGCCCTAAAATACCAACACAACAAAAAAAAACCCCCAAAATCGTCGGATTAGTGTAGTGTCTGTGCAGTCTCCGCATTAGAACTACGCAGTGGACGGGGCTCTAATGACCATGCAGTTCAAGGGCTCTAAAACACGAACGAATAAAAACAAATGTGCGCTAATGCTAAGTACAGTATTGTATTTTTTTTCTCCATTTGAAGTTCAATAAAGTCGTGGGGTAGGCCGACATCCCCCCCTCCACAGACAAGTCAGCCAATATTCCTGCGTGTTCCAGACGCCCTACTGCGGTGCCCCCAGTCAGAGCATGTTCAGTTGACCCGCAGGGGAGCGGCGAATTGCGTTGGCCACATCAGTTCTGGTCTGATAAGTGAAGTTAAGCAGCACGACCCCAGGCTAGTGCTAGCATAGGTGACCGCTTGGAAAAACTGGGTATTGCAAATACCCAAAAATCGTCGCATTAGTGTAGTGTCTTTGCAGTCTCTGCATACGAACTATGCTGTGGACGGGGCTCTAATGACCTTGTAGTTGAAGAGCCCTAAAACACCAACAAACATCAGTGGACTCGCAGACCCGACCCTGCCCGAGAAAGCGCTATAGAACGACGAAAGTTGGCAATTCCGTTAATACGGATTTTGAACAACAGCCATCACATGCCGAAAGAAATTTATAAACATGTCGTAACTCCATCGGATATCATTAAATCACAGCAGTGCGCCAACAGAGTAAAAAAATATCAACCCTTGTGATGACGGATTGCCTGTGGACATTAATCAACTTGCGCATGGCCCAGAGGTTACAACAAAATGAGAGTATAAAATATTAATAATTTAATCTTAAATATGAACCGTTGTTATTTTCATTTGAAATTAAATTTTTCATATAAAAGAGGAAATTTGGCCTGGAGAAAATGGATATACTACTGTGTACCGTGATTACATTTCACTCCCAAATTTTCCTTGTCCTCCTCTCCCCCCCTTTGCTGAAACTTCGCCGCCCGGTGGTAGTTCGGCGGCAGCGTGTCCTCCTTCAGAGTGTATGTCTGTAGGCAGTGGCGTCACTAAGGGGGGTGCGGGCCGAACCGGGTGACACCAAAGTAGAAGAAGCGGCTGCTTTAGGGAGACAGGGTGACAACATAGTGTTGTCATCATGGTGTCACCGCACCGGGTGACGCCAACCCTAGCGACGCCACTGTCTGTAGGTTCGATTCTAGTGAAGACTTACAGGCTTCTGTCTATAAGGCAACATCATCATCATCATACCCTTACCCCGCCTGTGGCGTGTCAGGTCCACGGTCCATTGAACATGCTCTGACTGGAGACACCCCAGTCAGGCGTCTGGAGTTGTTGTTTTTTAGGGCCCTTCAACTACAAAGGTCATTAGAGCCCCGTCCACAGCATAGTTCTTATGCAGAGACTGCACAGACACTACACTAATGCGACGATTTTTGGGTATTAGCAGTACCCAGTTTTCCCAAGCGGCCACTCATGCCAGTACTAGCTGGGGTTGCGCTGCTTAACTTCAGTGATCAGACGAGAACTGGTGTGTCCAACGCAATTCGCCGCTCCCACAGGCGTCTGGAACCCGCAGGAATATTGGCTGGTTGTCTGTGGGGGGATCCAGTCTGTCTCTAAGGCAACAAGGAATAATATTTCTCAAGCATTTTCTGCCGGGCGGAAACCCCTATCGTGATATGTATAATGCCATCAATTCTTTCCTTCACATTAAATAGGCGGCAACTTCTGGGGCTCGAACCTTCGTCCCCTCGATCTCCAACAGGAGTTTTTAAGACAACCATCTTTAAAATGCGACTGCAAGACGTATGTATAGGAGCTGAGAGATAGCAGACCATGTCATAAACTGACAACAACGAGAAGCATAAAAGATGATGACGACAAACCGGAAGTAGTCTGAAGCGGAAGGATTTGAAGAGGGGGAGGAGGGAGATGGACAAGAAGTGAGGGCAAGTCAGAAAGGAGGAAGGGGGAGTGCGAAAGACCAAAGATATTTTACTTCCTTTTTCCACATATCTTTCACAGTCAATATTCTACTCCGAGATAAACTCGTGTCCATCACTATCACAGCACTGAAGACATAACTGACATGATGATGGACACTGACAATGGACAGACACAAAGGGATAAGAGGCACTTAGGGCCATTCACCAACAGCCTTTCTCCTACTCACTTTATTCCTACTTCCTATCTTGGCAAGTGTTCATCTCTGTGCATTATTATAGGTAGTCGACAAAGACGATAGACATAGTTAGGGCCAAATGACCCGTAAATGACCAGTCTTGTCACTGGTACAACATATCGTAAAAAAATGACGTTATGAGAATGGGCAAAGCGACCAAGAAATGACAAACCGGAAACGAAAATGTTCTGGGATATTCTTGACATAAAAAACATTACATGTTCCAACCCAGCCTCATCACCTCTCACCCTACGCCTTCTTTAACGTCTTGAAAACAGAAAATGGCCACAACATTCAACTACAGTATGACCACTGTCCTAAATAACAACCAACCCGGCAGACGAACATAAACTTGAGTGGAATGGTAAGGGAGGGGCGAATAGCATTGGACACACCAGTTCTCGTCTGATCACTGAAGTTAAGCAGCGCAACCCCAGCTAGTACTGACATGGGTGGCCGCTTCGGGAAACTGGAGACTGCTAATCCCCAAAAATCGTCGTATTAGTGTAGTGTCTGTGCAGTCTCTGCATCAGAACTATGCTGTGGACGGGGCTCTAATGACCTTTGTAGTTGAAGGGCCCTAAAACACCAACAACAAGTGGAATGGTAGAGGGTTTAGTCTGCAGGTTCAATCCTGGTTGACCAACCGACATAATACGAGTATATAAGTATCAAGTATGCATTCCGACAGACTACACTTGAAAAACCCCTTTCTAGGCGGAAAGTGAAGTAATTCAGCTTCGTCTAAAACAGCGGTTCTCAACTGAGTCTCGATAGCAGCATTTTCGGGGCTCCACGGCACGAAGCGCTGTGGATCCCTGGGGCACCTCAAACGCCAGCCGTCAATCTCTATCTATAGTTCTAAGTGTGAACTTGTCTCAGTTTGAACTTGGGCCCAGTCTTACATTTACGAAGTTGGGCTCTCTCGCCATGGGCGTAACTTCAGCTGTGGCGCCCGGGGCAAGAGGTAATCGAAGCGCCCCCATCCCTGTTGTTAGTCCTGAACAGACACGGGACACGTACTGTACTTGTATGTAGGCACTTTTTATTTGCCGTAAAGTCATATCACAGTGTGTTGCGGCGGCTGATTTCCAGCAAGGCGCCCCTAAGGTGGTGCGTTGTCCGGCGCCCGGAGCAGTTTGACCCCATTGTCCCTAGAAGTTACGCCACTGTCTCTCGCTACACTGGACCCTTCTAACGTTTTCTGCTTGAGGTTTCTCTCCTGCTGTAACAGTGTGTTGATCGTTGTCCATCGATGGACAACCAGTCTCACTCTAGCGGCGGTAAAAATGACATCATAAAAATTAGTAGACCGATATTCAATAAAAAGAATCAATTTAAAAAAAGGTCTAAAAGAGCCAGCGAGGTCTTGGCTAGGATCGATCCCGCGCACACAAAGCTCAGCGGCTGGAAGCGCCGCCAAGTGGCGAACAGGTTGATGTAATTAACGGCGACAACTTGGCTTATCTAATCAACAACATCCTGAAGAGATACGCAAACAAAACCCGAGTCAATCAAAATAAAAACGCAAATAAACTACCGAGAGCGAGTCTGTCGGTCGGTTGGTCATACAAACAACCAAGGTCGCCCACAACAATACGTGGATACGACAGCACACCTATCGGTCGTATCCCGGAACTGTCCATCTAATTCAGGACAAGCAACAGGGGCACCGGGCGCTTCGAATGGCTATTGCCCCGGGCGCCACAGCTGAAGTAACGCCACTGGTACCATTTCAATTGGTCTCCAGGTGGGAGGAGGTTCCTACACCTTAACATTTTACCAATTTGCCTTAATAGTGCAGCCAAGTTGGGTTGGACACACCAGTTCCCGTGAGATCACTGAAGTTAGGGCAGCGCATTGTTTGTTTGTTTGTGGGTGTTTAAGGTCCCATCAACTACGAGGTCATTAGAGACCCGTCCACTGCGTAGTTCTAATGCATAGACTGCACAGACACCACATCAATGCGACGATTATTGGGTATTAGCAGTACCCAGCTTTCCCAAGCGACCACCCATATCAGTACTAACTGGGCTTGCGTTGCTTAACTTCAGTGAACAGACGAGAACTGGTGTGTCCAACGCAACTCGCCGCTCCCTAGGGCAGCGCAGGCCTACGTCAATACCAAAATGGGTGGTTCGTAAAGAACGTTGGGTGCTGCAAATTAACCCTATCCTTCGTCCTTTCACCTACCTCCTCATCTCCCGCGGGCAGCCTCCTAAGGGTTCAACTTGTTATGGCTGCCTGGCTTACTCCCCAACCCACGAAACTAATCCAGTATTAGCAGTACCCAATTTTCCCAAGCGGCCACCCATGTCAGTACTAGCTGGGGTTGGGTTCAGTCGGGTTCAGTTGGGGGTCAGTGATCAGACGAGAACTGGTGTGTCCAACGGAATTCGCCGGTCCCTCCCAAATTGTAATCACCCAGGGCTTCCCACCCTATTTGCCCGGGGCCTCCCACTTCGTAAGGCCGGCACTGAGAGCGAGAGAGAGAAAAGGGCCAAGGTTAAATAGCCCTGATATTCTGCTTTATTACCACACAGGAGGATTGGATTGGATTAGTTTGTGGGTTGGGGTGTAAGCCAGGCAGCCATAACAGGTCAACCCCTTAGGAGGCTGCCCGCGGGAGATGAGGAGGTAGGTGAAAGGACGACGAAGAGGGTTAATTTGCAGCACCCAAAGTTCTTTACCAACCACCCAAGTTGATATTGACGTGGGTGTGCGCTGCTTAACTTCAGTGATCTAACGGGAACTGGTGTGTCCAACGCAACTTGGCCGCACGAAAGAAGGCTCATCAACCTCAGCCAGGATCGAACCTCAACCACGCGAGCTCTCCAGCGTGATATAAGCATGAAGCAAGACGTCCTATTGATCGCGTAGTGATGAGGCGAGGGAGTGGAGTTATGCATGTGTGGGATAAGACAGCAAGGAGGAGCAGGATGCGAGGGTGCAAGGTGGAGGGGGAGAGAAAGAGAAAGCAATGGAGTCTGCGCGAAAGAGGGGAATGAGGACGACAGGAAGGCGGAGGACTGGTTACAACCAGGATAAAATCCTTGACCTAGTGACAAAACTCCGATGACGAGACCATCACCACCACCACACGCTTTGGCGAATATCCTAATTCAGCAGCCGCACGAGTCCAATTAAAATGCAAATGGCGACTATCAAGGAAGGAGGGTGGTGCAGGAGAAGGACGAAAAAGAGGAGAGGGGGGAAAGGGGGAGACGGTGAAGGGGTAAAAGGGAAAATGCTGATGCACCACGTGGTGCCTCCTGAGCAGCCTGAACTACTGTCAGCTTATCACATCTACCGACGCAAACCAAACGGGCGACGTAGGAGAGGAGTGGCGCAGCGCTTCCAATCAATTCCGCCATTGCCTAATTTTCACTTTTTTTTAGTGTTTTTTAGTTGGAATTTGTCCATCATTTTTTCCTTCCCCCGTCCAAAAAAAAAAATGGATAAGCGAGTCAAGTGGCTTGTTTTCATTTATTATTTTTTGTTTGTGTTATCATCGGTCTGTCCTTGAACACAGAGGGCCCATGTAAGCGGCTCAGTGTTAGTATACTTTAGTCGTGAGGCAATGATCGCAGGTTCGATTCTGGTCGAAATGAGTAGCCCCTTTTGTTCGGCCAATAGAAGGAGGGAGAAAGAGCAATGGCGTAACTCCAGTTGTGGCGCCCGGGGCAAGAGGCATTCGACGCGCCCCACTCCCCTGTTGCTTGTCCTGAGCAGACATGGTACACGTATGTAGGCACTTTTTATTTGCCGTAAAGTCGTCGTACAGACAATAGAGAGTTAATGGGGAACGTCGACGATGACGATGCGAACGATAAGAGGCGAAAATGGGCAACTGCGCATGCTCAAGGAAAGCAGACCAGCAAGTGAGCATGCGCAGTTGCCCATTTCTGCCTCATCGTTCGCATCGTCATCGTCGACGTTCACCACTAACTCTCTATTGAGTGGCGGCGGTTAATTTCCAGAAGGCGGACAAGGTGCCCCCCCCAAGGCGCTTTGTCCGGCGCCCGGGGCAATATGGCCCCATTCCCCTACAAGTTACGCCACAGAGAGAGAGAGAGAGAGAGCTAGGCCCGCATCTAATAACCAAGCAATTCGTTGATCCCGAGTTCGATTCTTACTGCGGGTGTTTAGAGAGGAGAGAGAGAGTGTGTGTGTGTCCGTTACGGATATTTTGAGGGAATTGTTTACGTGCAGTAGTGGTGGTGGTGGTGACTTCGTAAACCACCCTTACAAGGGGACCAATACTTCCCTTACCATTTGGGACGGTAAGAAGCCATACAAGCCTGTCAGGATCGAACCTGAACCCATGAACTTACGAATCAACTAGGCCGACGCTACTACTAAGCACTGACGGGATGTCCTAAGCCCTTCTCGTCCCAATTCGGCAAGTGGATTCGGCCTCACATGTTCCTGTGAGTGGCGAATTGCGTTGAACACACCAATTCTCGTCTGATCGCAGAAGTTAAGCAGCGCCACCCCAGCTAGTACTGACATGGGTGGCCGCTTGGGAAAACTAGGTAGTGCTAATACCCAAAAATCGTCGCGTTAGTGTAGTGTCTGTGCAGTCTCTGCATAAGAACTATGCTGTGGACGGGGCTCTAATGACCTTTGTAGTTAAAGGGTCCTAAAACACCAACAAACAACAATTGACATGTTCCTCTCTTTAACCCCAAAGAAATCAACTAACCCTACCAGTGGCGTCGCTAGGGTTGGCGTCACCCGGTGCGGATACACCATGGTGTCACCACCTCCCCTCTCCAGAAAAAAAAGCCGCTTCTTCTGCTTTGGTGTCACCCCATTTCTCATGGTGCGAGTGGTATCACCGGGTGCGGCCCTAACCCTCCGCACACCCTAGTGACGCCACCGAACCCTACCAGGATCGAACCTGAAGTTCACACCTGCAATTACATACAGCCGTCGTTCACAAATAAGAGAGAAAAAATAGACTAGTATGATAAATAAACGCAACATGACGTAATGTATGAAAGGTCCTCACTCACCAACGTTCGAATTCTATTCCTCTTCACTGACATTCTCATTATACTCCAGTCTGTCACGTTTCATTCCATAACAATGGCAGAATTACCACTTCCGGAATATTTTTAATTCTGCGCGTAGGGAGGAAATCTTTTAAATATATTATAAAATCTGCCCACAGTTTCAAATAAATCCTTTAAAATTGACAAATGATATTTCAGCGTGTTGGGCGGAAGGCGGGTGGGTGCGTAGGGAAGGGTAGGAGACGTCACAAATATTTAATAATAAAAATTATATCAATAGTAACAGTAACAAAGAGAAGGAGAGTGGGTAGCGAACCGGCGTCATACCATTCACCCACACAAAGTGTAGGCGTCCGAACGACGCCCGAATCAAAGCCACAAAATCATCATCAATCAGTCTGGTGCCTGAATTGCAACCAGGGACACACTTCAGGATCTATGGGTCCACACACACACCCACACAAAGCCCACTCTGAAACAGAAATCCTTGGCTAAACGACCCAAATCAGAATAGAAAATACCACCCTGGGGAGCAGCCTGTCACCTTCCCTCAGAAGTTCGACAAAGAAAAAAAAGGATTAAGGAAGGATCAAGAAACTGCTTCAGACGCAGAACAATCCCCCTCCACCATTTAGTCCCAGCTGGAATCGAACCCGCAATCAAACAGTTAGGAAGAACGCACGCTGACCAAAATCCTAAAATCCTACAGCCCCCTTTGGACCAGCATCGTTCTTAGCTGTTTTAAGATGTGAGGAGAGGGAGAGAAGGAGGAAAAAATGTGGCAGGTGTCCTTGTGAACGGAGGGGGAAAGGAGAAGGGACCGAGAACAGAACACCAAATTTAGCCACTTAGCAAACCTGAACTCCAAAATGTCCCATCCCACGGCTGAGGAAGTGGATGAGGTCCTAGAGCAGTGGTGGCGAACCTTTTTTGAAGACGGGTCACAATAACACGAAAAAAAAAAACACAAAAAGTTGTCCGCGGGTCAGGTGCAAGCGCTATTTAATTTTATGCACTTCCTCCCACCAGGTTCCCGTCCACCCCCAACACACTACCATATCCTTCCGGACAACCTGCTCCCACGTCTGCTTTGGTCTCCCCCTGCCCTGGGTACACCTAACGAACTCCTCCTCCTCTCTTCTCATTACGTGTCCATACCACCTCAACCTACTGTCCCTCATTTTTCAGCCATGCCCCCATGACGATAAACTAGATATGATCACTTTTTTTTGGTTTGTTGGTGTTTAAGGTCCCGTCAACTACAAGGTCATTAGAGACCCGTCCACTGCATAGTTCTAATGCATATCCTGCACAGACACTACACTAATGCGACGATTATTGGGTATTAGCAGTACCCAGCTTTCCCGAGCGACCACCCATGTCAGTACTAACTGGGCTTGCGTCGCTTAACTTCAGTGATCAGACGAGAACTGGTGTGTCCAACGCAACTCGCCGCTCCCAGATATGATCACGCTCGGGTCACTTAAAATTGCTCGGTGGGTCACAGGCTCGCCACCACTGTCCTAGAGTGACAACTACAGAATTGAACCGCGGATCATCTGCACGCAAAGCGGAAACTAAACGCAACCCAGTAGCCGTTGAACGTCCCTTGGATCACTGGGGAATAGAAATAGTAGAGGGAGGAGGGAGAAGGGGAGAGAGGGGGAGAGAAAGAGGGAGAGAGAGGTGAGCATTCTACAATTAGCAGGGTAGTAGAGGTTGGAGAGGGGGGCGAACCCTTCGCAATTAAACCTTTTTCCAGTGCCGCTTTTATTATTTAAAATACAGATATGATTGTTGAGATTTATAATTAGACAAATGACTGACACATGTCATTATATTTAGAAAAATAATCAAAATCATCCCAGAAGCAGCAACCGTAGAGAGCCCCCCATCTCCAAAGCCCTCTCGTCCCAATGCACCCCAACACCACACCCCCACCAACGACGACAACGACAACTTTCCGTCAATTTCATCCTCGCAACAGACTGTAAGTGGTTGCCATAACTGAACCAACGCGTTTATTCATAATTGATCATCTTCAAATTAGATTCTCTCCTGGGACCTTTTCATTTCACTAGTTTATTATTTCGGTGGACAGCTCTTTGAAAACAAAGGGCCCTTATTGTAATAACCTTTAACCTCTGCATAATACAATTCTGAAGAGGATGTACTGAGGGTGTATATGCTGACATCGTCAGCCCATGGTAGCTGGCTGGAGGTTCAATCCTGGCTAGAGAGGGAAGCCCTAGGCTAATGTCCTCCGTCCTGCACCTCCAACATACCTCTAATGGGGTAAAATTTCCAGGTTAGGAGCTCCCCTCTTTATCGTCGGTAAATGAAACAGACCGGAATTTAAATAAGCAAAGGGTTGCAACATTATGTCGGCAGCCGGCTATGTGAAAATACCATCATCCAACATATCGTTCATGCGTCCCAATGGGACAAATACCGGTACCCGACCTAGCCGTAGGCGGGATAGGAGGGAGAGAAGAGAAAGAGAGAAGAAGAGAGAGAAAAGAGAGGAGAGAGAGAAGAAGAGAGATGAAAGAGAAGACGAGGTAGAGGAGAGAGAAGAAGAGGTAGAGGAGAGAGAAGAGAGAAGAAGAGAGAGAGGAGAAGAAGAGGTAGAGAAGAGGAGAGAGAAGAAGAGAGATGAAAGAGAAGAAGAGGAGAGAGAAGAGAGAGAGGAGAGAAGGAGAGAGAGAAGAGAAGGAGAGAGAGAAGAGAAGGAGAGAGAGAAGAGAAGGAGAGAGAGAAGAGAAGGAGAGAGAGGAGAGAAGGAGAGAGAGGAGAGAGAGAGAAGAGAAGGAGAGAGAGAAGAGGAGAGAGAGAGAAGAGAAGGAGAGAGAGAAGAGGAGAGAGAGAGAAGAGAAGGAGAGAGAGAAGAGAAGGAGAGAGAGAGAAGAGAAGGAGAGAGAGAGGAGAGAAGGAGAGAGAGGAGAGAAGGAGAGAGAGGAGAGAAGGAGAGAGAGGAGAGAAGGAGAGAGAGAAGAAGAGGTAGAGGAGAGAGAAGAGAGAGGATGGAGAGAGAGGAGAGAACAGCAGATGGAAAATGTGTTGGCCGACATGAACAATGGGGGAGAAAGGGAGCGAGATGCTCCAGCTGGAAATTTTGACATTTTACATCGCAGAAGGAGGGTTGTTTTACTATTCTTACTGTAGTCCCATTCGGAACAGGAGGTGGGAGACACTAGATCCCCGCTATATCCCCCTGTGTATGTGTGTCTCGTCTGAAAAAAAAAGAAAGAAAGAAACCAGATTCGAACTTGCAGTCAAGCGAATGGACCGCGAGTAAATTGGTGGTCGGCATCCCCTCCGAAAGACTAGCGGAAGGAAGGGGAACGGGAGAGGGGGGGTCGCAGTGAGGAATCGCGCCCCTGTCCCCCTATTTCCCCACTAAGCTAAGTAAACAAACATTTTTCAAATTATTCAATTGATATGAAAATAATATTGAGCGATAGAGATTACGAGAGGAAATACGGAACGAGGGTGCAACAGAGGGGAAGGGCGAATGGTTAAGGGGAAAGGGGTGTAGAGTGGTCGAAATAAAAGAGGACGAGGAAGAGTGAAGGGGTGATAACAGAGAAAAACAAATGGTGGCGAAATGAGATGGAAAACTATTGAGGCACATCCAATCTATATTTCCCAACATTCACCGCATACTCTTTCTCACTCCCAATTTCCCCAGTACCGTCCCGTAATCGTCGTCCCCTCTCCTGTCCTTTCTCTCTTTTCCTGTTCCCCATACACACGTATAATCATGTATCATTATAAATATTATCAAGGTCGATTAAATATCGACGAGTCCAATCCCCTTTCACCCGGACCACTCTACGAGGCAGAGGATACATACAACTCATGCCTGTAGAAGCACCCACCACCCTAAAGGGTTTAAAATTAGGGAAACGGGAGGTAACACAGGAACCGTACAAGAGGAGAGGTTAGTGACAGGAGCAGTACTAATAGTAGAGTGAGAGATGGACAACGTTCAGCAACCCTCAACATGGCAACCCTGTTGAGGGTTGCTATGGTCCCAACAAGCCTATGGTCCAAGTACTATTTTTCCGCCTATGACAGGGTCGGATGCCCATTTTTGTCTCCTCAGCCGGCTGAAAACCTGTCGTCGGCCTGTTTTGATTCTTTAGGACACTTTTCCTCCACTGACACCAGGGAGAAGGCGAGTTCCTACTGCGTTAACACCGGGTAGTAAGGGCCCTTTTACGTGCAGTGGCGACATCGTATACACCATACAGAGCCACGTGGGCGCACTGGTACTAAGCCACCCGCCGCGGTGGCGTAGTAGTTAGCACGCTCGGCAATTGCGTCAATAGTTCCAGGTTCGATACTGGACCAAGGTGGGTCGGCTTCTTTTGGGCGACAGCGAGAGAGAGGTCGCGAGTGTGCCTTCTTTCGGATGAGAAGTAAAACCGAGGTCCCGTGTGGGTGTACGATGGCACTTGCACGTAAAAGAACCCTCTCTACTACGCAACGGGTAGATGAGGCAAAAATTTACAGGTGTAGGAGCTCGCCCCCTGGCGTCGGTAACATTCCCCAACGAACACTAGACCGACGATAAATAAGCGTAGGGGTGCAGCTTTGCCCGGCAACCGGCTGCAGAAAAAACTATGACCAATATATCGCCCTATGTCCATTCAGAGGGACAAGATGAGTACCCGACCCTGCCATAGGCGGGAAAGGGGTTAGGAGTTGCTTTGTTGCACTGGTACTAAGCCACAGCGCTGTTATTCCTGAGTCAATGGCCACAAGTTCGATTCCAGTCAAGGTTGCATACACGACTACTCGCCACAATTTGAGCCTATCAACTCTGTTGAGGAAAAAAAGGCGAGAAAGAGACTGGGGAAAGGAGGCGAGTAGTTCACCCTGTGAGTTTTCCTCGAGCTGCCATTGTTTTTCCGTATAGAAAGGGTCGTTTCCCTGGGGTAGAGGTGATGTGACAGAATTACCTTCGCACGTGGCAGTAAGGATTCATCTCTCCCATCCTGTAACAAAGAGGGATGGTACTCTTACTCCAGGTCAGCATATTCTGTCCTCTCGCAGAAATAAAAGAAAAAAGGAACAACCGCGTCGATAAGGGATCGAACCGGTGACTACTTAGCTAGCATTAAGAACGCTATCAACTAAGCTAGCGAGTCGGGACAAAAGGATGCAGTGGCGGATACAGGATTTTTGTCGGGGGTGGGGGGGAGGGGGGTTGAGCTAAAGCTCGCATACATTATGCGCATAAGTTTATATGTGTATAGGGTGGGGGGGTTGCAACCCTAAAAACCCCAACCCTGGATCCGCGCGTGAATGGATGCACTGTAGTTGGGGGTCTCCTGTAGTTGTATGATATACGTAAGGGGAGAGATGAGAGATCTTAAGGAACTTCAGATTCCCAAGGCTGGTAGCTGCAAAGGGAAAAAGGATTTGGAGGAGATAAATCGTCAATTCCTCCGGATGGAATCGATCCTGCAATCTTAAGTTCACAAGAGAAACACGCTGTCATCTATGCTACCAATTATAACTAAAAAAACCCACCGTTCAGGCTCACTCCCACGCCACTTGAACGCCATCTCAATCTATTAAACTGTCACAACGCCATCATTAGCCACCCTGACGTCATTTACCAATAACGGTTAATCGATTCTGGACACGCCTCATCGCCGCCACATTTGCAACAAGACAGGAAGTAGGACACCTTATCTGACGTCATCATACAGAGTGTCCACGACATCTTAACGTAAACAGCCACATAAGTCCACGATTACCTGAGGTTATCTCCTCCTCTCCCTTTCGACACTCGAACCCCCAGGACTTCGCCTCATCTCACACCCGCACTGACCATCAAACCCTCAACAAAACCAGGAGGCAGTAACAGCAATCCCCCACCCCACGACGTCTACAGAAAAGAGAGAGAGATATATATAAGTAGTCTTTGACGTCAGTGTCCACTAAAATCGATGTGTGACCACAACAATTACCGGACAATAGGTCCTGCAAATTACCTTTTCGTAAAAGCGGAAGGAATGGTTCAAAACGGCTACAAGGAGGAGGTCTTCATTATCTTACTCCTCCCCTCCTCCTTCAGGCTGTGGACGACAACAGCAAAGCAAATAGCTCTTAACCCTTTTCCCGCCTATGGCAGTCGGGTACCCATCTAAGTCCCTCTGGATGGACACATGGGCGATCTGTTGGACGGTATTTTTACGCAACCGGATGCCCACCAAAGCTGCAACCCCTATGCCTATTTACCGCCAGCCTACTGCTCGTTGGGACCTCATCGACCCGTTGCATAGAAGAGAGGGTTATTTTACATGAAGATGACATCCTACACCACGATAGGACACGGTAGGGCACGATAGGACACAGTAGGGCACGATAGGAGACGGTAGGGCACGATAGGAGACGGTAGGGC
>JAAFCE010006156.1:14819245-14866822 GCA_013389805.1 Trigoniulus corallinus
CGATAGGAGACGGTAGGGCACGATAGGAGACGGTAGGGCACGATAGGGCACGGTAGGGCACGATAGGACACGGTAGGACACGGTAGGACACGATAAGACACTGTAGGGCACCAGCTTTATTTCCCATCCGACGAAAGGCGCACTCGGGGCCTCTTCTCTCGCCCGGAAGTAGCCAACCCACCTCGACCCAGTATCGAACCTGGAACCACTGACGCAGTAGTCGAGCATGCTACCCTCTGCGTGACCGAGAAAGGTCCACGAAATTGTAAAGACGTACTGTATTTCACCTTCAAGGCCACCACTTTCTACAGCGTGCCTTAGGGCCAACACCTTCAAGGGGGTGCCCCCTCATCCTTCCAAAATGATCATAGCAAGTATACGGGTACCTTAATACAGCACCACCGAAAAATCAAAAAGCTGGAGAAAAAAAAAGCTAAGCCACTTTTTATAACATAGGCCCCCTACATATACAGTGAAACTTCTCTAATTGGTCCACCCTTGGGGATATTCAACAGTAGACCCATCAGAGGGGTGGACCGATTAGGGGGTGAACCAAAATACAGTACATGTACCACAGAGAATTTTCCGTTCTTTAAAGTGGACCTTTGTGAGAGGTGGATCGATTACAGAGGTGGACCGATAGAGAGGTTTCACTGCAATTAAAATTCGGTCTTCCGGACCACAATCCGGCTAGCCTACCCCCATCTGGGGGCCATGCAGTATTTCATCAGAGAGCAAAGACGGTGTCCATCTCGAGATCATTTTCTCAAGAAAACGTCCTCGGCTTATCACACTCATGGTAAGACGGATACAATGAATGGAAAACCATTCCTATCCAAAGCAGAAAGCCAAACGACAGACAAGAAAGTTAACAAGCCTGTCCTACCCCAGGCCAGTGCCGCTGCCCATCATTCATGGTGGACAAAAAAAGATGCAATTCTTGCTATACGAAAACTATAAGATCTAGGACTAGAACCCTGTCCCGCCACAATGAGACTTTTGCAACAACAAAACACTTAGTAGCGCGCGTTTTGATTCTTGAAATCATGCTTCTCGGGTTCAATCCCGGCCTAACCGAAAGGTTTCATTCGGATTGTTGTTTGTTTGTTGCTGTTTTAGGGCCCTCAAACTACAAGGTCATTAGAGCCCCGTCATTGCATAGTTCTGATGCAGAGACTGCACAGACACTACACAAATGCGACGATTTTTGGGTATTAGCAGCATCCAGTTTTCCCAAGCGGCCACCCATGTTAGTACTAACTGGGGTTGCGTTGGTTAACTTCAGTGATCAGACGGGTTTGTTGTTGTTGTTTGTTGGTGTTTTAGGGCCCTTCAACTACAAGGTTATTAGAGCCCCGTCCACTGTCTAGTTCTGATGCAGGGACTGCACAGACACTACACTAATGCGACGATTTTTGGATACTAGCAGTACCCAGTTTTCCCTAGCGGCCACCCATGTCAGTACTAACTGGGGTTGCGTTACTTAACTTCAGTGATCAGACGACAACTGGTGTGTCCAACGCAACTTGCCGCTCCCGATCAGACGGGAACTGGTGTGTCCGACGCAATTTACCGCTCGTTTCATTCGGACAACACGGGTGAGCAGCTGTATTACGTTAGACACACCAGTTCTCGTCTGATCACTGAAGTCGAGCAACGCAACTCCAGCTAGTACTAGCCTGAGTGATCGCTGGGGAACACTGGGTACTGCTAATACCCAAAAGTCGTCTAACAGAGTAACGCCTGTGCAGACTGTGCATTAGAACTATGCAGTGGACGGTGCTCTAGTGCCCTCTGTAGTTGAAGGGCCCTAAAACACCAACGAAACAAACGGACAATAAGGAACTGAGCAAACCTCAAGCGGTACCCAAAAGCGGAAAGAAGCTAATCACCTAATAGTGCGCAAAAGGACGTTTTTCACACGATAGACAAAATTTCCCCCAAAGATTACACGGTGACATTTGAGGAGGGCGTGGAAAGAAAGGCGAGTCAGACGGAAGCCAGAAATACACCTTCCTTCCGGTTTTTGTTTGTTGGTGTTTTAGGGCCCTTCAACTACAAAGGTCATTAGAGCCCCGTCCACAGTATAGTTCTTATGCAGAGACTGCACAGACACTACACTAATGCGACGATTTTTGGGTATTAGCAGTACCCAGTTTCCCCAAGCGGCCACCCATGTCAGTACTAGCTGAGGTTGCGCTGCTTAACATCAGTGATCAGACGAGAACTGGTGTGTCCAACGCAACTCGCCGCTCTTTCTACACTACGAGAATGGAGTTGGGGTGGGGGGAGAGTGTAGATGGGCAAATTCCCAACTTAGAGAGCTCACCACGCCTCTCTGACATCGGTAAATACCCGTCAGAGGCCGAGAACAACCCAATAAACAAATAAACTCTATACCTCTTTGAACCGCCACTATGACCTCGAAAGCCTCGGAAAAAACATATGATTTACAACTCAAAATGATGGACAGGACTCCCATCCGCATCTCTCCACTCCACACTGTGTAGTAATGTGTGAGGGAGGATAGGGTTGAGGGTTAAACAATAGGACCGGGGGGGGGCGAAAAGAAGGGTAAATACAAGGTCTACTGAGCAAACTTGTATAAACATACTCGTGATGTAGACACGGTGTTTGTTTTCACACGAAAAATACAAAAAAAGACTTCTTCAATGTTACAGTACCTTCTTTTCGGTTTCTCTTTAACAATTTCTTTCATTAGTCAAATTTTAGTTTACACTGGACAAAGAAAGTCCTGTCCAGCGTGCGAAAAAACGACTGCAACTGAACCTGACCACCAAGAAGACAATCATCGCCCACTTTAGATTCTTAAACATCCGATTGGAAGGAAAAGCAGACATCACATCACAACTACATTGTATTCATTGCCGACGATATTAGAAAACTTGTGACTCCAGAGAACGACAAGGGCCTAAACGATATTAGAGGGGCCATAGAAAAAGGGGGGGGGGCTAATGGTTTGTTGGTGTTTTAGGGCCCTTCAATTACAAAGGTCACTAGAGCCCCGTCCACAGCATAGTTCTTATGCAGAGACTGCACAGACACTACACTAATGCGACGAATTTCGGGTATTAGCAATACCCAGTTTTCCCAAGCGGCCACCCATGTCAGTACTAGCTGGGGTTACGCTGCTTAACTTTAAACACCTCCATTGTAATTGCCATTGGACAGAATTAAGAATCAGTATATTTGAGGTAGCCTAGGAGTGGTGGACATCGACGAAAAAAAAATTACGGAGAATAGGCCGAGGTGGTATGGACACATAACGAGAAGAGGAGAGGAGGGGCTCGTTAGGTCCATTTCAGGAGTGTAGGTAGTCGGAAGCACCCGGAGCAGGAGGAGACCAAAGCAAACGTGGGAGCAGGTTGTACGTAAGGATATGGTAGTCTGTGGGGTGGACGGAGACCTAGTGGGAGATAGGAGGGAATGGAGGGTTAGAACCCGCAGACCAGACTGCCGCAGGGAGCGGCGAGTTGCGTTGGACACACCAGTTCTCGTCTGATCACTGAAGTTACGCAACGCAAGCCCAGTTAGTACTGACATGGGTGGTCGCTCGGGAAAGCTGGGTACTGCTAATATCCAATAATCGTCGCATTGGTGCAGTATCGGTGCAGTCTATGCATTAGAACTACGCAGTGGACGGGTCTCTAATGACCTCGTAGTTGACGGGACCTTAAACACCAACAACAACAACAACAGACTGCCGCAGGCGGGATAAGGGCAAGATGATGATACTGTAAATGCCATTGAGCCCCGCTTCGGTGACGTAATGGTTAGCACGCTGGGCAACTGCGTCACTAGTTGTCGGGTCGACACTGGACAGAGGTGGGTTGGCTTCTTTCGGGCGAGAGAGAGGCGCCCCGAGTGCGGATGAGGGGTAAACCCGACGTCCCGTGTTGGTGTACGATGGCATTTGCACGTAAAAGAACCCTCTCTACTACGCAGCGATCAGACGAAAACTGGTGTGTCCAACGCAATTCGCCCCTCCCAGGGAGGGTCAGTGACAGGGTCAGTTCTGAGCGTTTTGACCTTCCACTTCCGTATGTCCTCCACCAAGTTCCCATTCACCCAACACACTAACATATCTCTTCGTCCTCCGCTCAAAATTCATGACCAATTCCCCTGTTTCCTTGTTAGGGTCCTCCCATTCCAAGTGCTTAATCTAAGTATTACCCCCCCCCCGCGCGCTTGTTGAGACAGGCCTGACAGTGGTGAACCCCAGCCAGGCGTCTAGAACCCAGAGGAATATTGGACGCGTTATTTTGGGAGGGAATGCCTCGGTGGCGTCGTGGGTAGCGTACTCGGTAACTGCAGCAGTGGTTCCATGTTCGATACTGGACCGAGGTGTGTTGGCTTCTTTCGGGCGCTAGAGGTGCCCCGTGTGCCCCTTCCTTCGGACAAAAAGTAAAATCGAGGTCCCGTGTGGTGTACGATGGCATTTGCACGTAAAAGAGCCCTCTCCACTATGCAACGGGTAGATGAGACAAAATCCCCAGGAGTAGGAGCTCGGTGGAGTGTCCCAACGAATAGTTGGCCGACGATAAACAAACATAGGGGGTTGCAGCATTGCTCGGCAACCGGCTGCGGAAAAACACTGTCCAGTATATCACCCCAGGGGAAAGATGGACACCCGACCCTGCCATAGGCGGGAGAATGGTTAGGAGTTGCTAACCACAGAATTTAACAGACCTCGTCTCTTGTTGTGCCTAACTTTTCCCCCCTTATGACTGCTCTTCAATAACAAACTGAACAGAAAGGGGGGAGGAGGACAAGATGAACGCGTCACCCTCAAGCAGGTATCGAACCCGCACATCACTACTTCAGTTCGCAGGTGTGCCATCTGCGGAGTTGACAAAAAAAGGTTGAACGACGGCAGCACGTTAAGGCAAGGCGCAAAATGAGACGCAGGATGACGCAGGTGGCGAAGGTGACGCAGGATGACGCAGGTGGCGAAGGTGACGCAGGGTGTAGCAGCCCTGCGAAATTCTGCTAGCAGGCAATCACCGCACATTGAATCGCAGTTTTCACCATACTTGCATCAAATAACAAGAGAACCTCTCTGCTTCGCACCGCTTTTTGTTATTATCACGCCAATTTCACGCAGGAAACTGCGGCATTGGCACTGCGCTTCGCAGGGTCACGTGGCGCAGGCAATGAGTCACGTCACCCTGCGACTTAACATGCGCAACTACATACTATCACGTGAGCCACAGAAATTTATAGTGAGTCACCCTGCGTCCCCGGCGGAGACTGCGTCTCATTTTGCGCTTGGATTAATGTGCAGCTTAATGTCAAAAAAACGCCACTACATTTAGGCAAGGCGCAAAATGAGACGCAGGGGGCGAAGGTGACGCAGAGTGTAGCAGCCCTGCGAATTTCTGCTACCAGGCAATCACCACACATTGAATCGCAGTTTTTCACCATACTTGCATCAAAAAAACAGGAGAACTTCTCTGCTTCGCACCACTTTTTGTTATTATCACGCCAACCTCACGCAGGAAACTGCGGTACTGGCACTGCGCTTCGCAGGGTCACGTGGCGCAGCAGTATAGTGAGTCACCCTGCGTCCCCGGCGGAGACTGCATCTCATTTTGCGCTGGGATTAATGTGCAACTTAATAGAGAGTTTTCTGCCTGCGGTTCTATCCGACGTACGTTACGCAATGCAGGCGAATCGTGAACTGCGCAGACGCACGTCGTATCTGAGTTGATTGTTGTTGTTTGTTGGTGTTTAAGGTCCCATCAACTACAAGGTCATTAGAGACCCGTCCACTGCATAGTTCTTATGCATAGACTGCACAGACACTACACTAATGCGACGATTATTGGGTATTAGCAGTACCCAGCTTTCCCGAGCGACCACTCATGCCAGTACTAACTGGGCTTGCGTTGCTTAACTTCAGCGATCAGACGAGAACTGGTGTGTCCAACGCAACTCGCCGCTCCCGTATCTGAGTTGAGCAGTTGACAATTCGTCTGCATTGCGTAACGTACGTCGGATAGAACCGCAGCCAGAAATCTCTCTAATGTCAAAAAAACGCCACTACATTTACATTACCCTGATCGCCAAGCGGCAGCCACCTAGTGGCGAATTGACGCGCCAAAGCACGTTCATAATACGCAAACGACTCGAGTTCCATTCCCGATACTACCTCTCCACCTCTTTCTTTTTAAGACCTTGAAAAATTAAAGACCTCCGCTATATATCCTAAATAAAAACTAATACAAATTGTCAGCATATAGCAGCAGCAATAATAATAACAATAATAAAACACGAGTAAATGAAATAACCTTCATGTAAATATGGCGGCAGATTTTCACTTGACAATATCAAATGATGGGACGAGAGAGAAAATGAAATATTAAACGCTTCTTAAAATGCTATTAATTTATAAATGCTCCATAACACACACTCGAATATATATACATACCGATTTTAGTTTTCTTTAAGACGTTTTCTCTGCCGTCTTAATATGATATACACGCTCGAGTTCATTTTTATAGATTTTTAATCGTCTTTTTTACCACCCGCCAACGCAATCTTATTTCGCTGTATCTAAAGGACCAAAGAATGAGATTTAAAATGGATATAAAAATAATTTCACATATTAAAAAAAAAGATTGAGTGCACTGCTGCCCTCATCAACCCCTTCCTAACACCCTTAAAACACGAATTGGAAGCTGTGTTCGGGGAGAGGGGGGGGGGAAATAATGTGGAGTAGCAGTTTTTGGTGAAGGGTCTGTAGCGGCAGTAGTAGTCACAGTTGTTTAACATGGAGAAGAAAACATTTACTGTACTAAATTATGATACCCTCTTTATCTCCTTTCAGCCCCTTCTTTACCCCCTTCCTACTTCGGACATCTTCCCCTCCCCCCTCTCCAGAAAATTACGAAATAAATTGCTCAGGAGGCCAACTGACAAGTTCACAGTACCAATACAAATACCACTTCTCCCTTTCAGAAGTATCAGCCTACGATAGCTTAAACGACAGTGAGCTTTCCTCTTGAGCTTGTGACCCAAGTTCAATCCTATATACTTCGTGATTGTTTATTTTCTTTCTCGCAAGTAACTGTTTGTTGGTGTTTTAGGGCCCTTCAACCCCAAGGTCATTAGAGCCCCGTCCACAGCATAGTTCTCATGAAGAGACTGCACAGACACTACACTAATGCGAAGATTTTTGAGTATTAGCAGTACCCAATTTTCCCAAACGGCCACCCGCGTCAGTACTACCTGGGGTTGCGCTGCTTAACTTCAGTGATCAGACGAGAACTGGTGTGTCCAACGCAATTCGCCGCTCTTTCTTGCAAGTAATGTCACGTGGGTGCCACCCCACATGTGGCCTAGCCAGCAAACGTTGGATGAGGTCTCAACGTGTAACGACGATTTGAATACTACAACGTATGACACTCAAAAATATACCGGCCCTTACACTTTCTTCAGTCAGGAATCGAACCTGCGCATCCTGAGCTCAAGAACAGCAATTAAAAACATCACAGAGCGTCAAACGGCGACAAGGTCGCCAATGACAGTAAAAGTGCGGGCAGCCCAGACGCTGAAATACTAACGCCCAAGGCTGTTCACAACCCTTTGATTTATTTCGGCTTTTACGTCAGCCATTCCCCTGGACAGTCCAGCCCCAACCAACGGGGAGCGGCGAGTTGCGTTGGACACACCAGTTCTCGTCTGATCATTGAAGTTAAGCAACGCAAGCCCAGTTAGTACTGACATGGTTTGTCGCTCGGGAAAGCTGGGTACTGCTAATACCCAAGCAGTCTATGCATTAGAACTATGCAGTGGACGGGTCTCTAATGACCTTGTAGTTGATGGGACCTTAAACACCAACAAAACAAAAAACCCAACCAACGCCGGGGGCTTCAACATCAGGAAATGTGGCCAATCTGTACTCTCCAAGTAAACTGAAGGGGTGCAAGTTGCAGGAGGTGACATCGCATACACCACAAGATTCCACAATTTCTAACTTTCCTAATCCCGGGACAGAAGGCTAGCGCACATCGATACCTTTCCCGGTCCCTAACCTTTTCCCGCCTATGGCAGGGTCGGGTCCCCATCTTGTCCCTCTGAATGGACACACGGGCGATATAAAGTAGGACGGTGTTTTTCCGCAACCCGCTGCCGACCAAAGCTGCGACCCCCTATGCATATTTATCGTCCGTTTACTGTACCTTGGGGCATATCGCCTGCGTCCATTAAGAGGGACAAGATGGGTACCCGACCCTGCCATAGGCGGGAAAAGGGTTAGGAGTTGCTTGCTACTGTTCGTTGGAGCACTCCACCGAGCTCCCACACCTGGAAATATTTCCGTGCAAATGCCATCGTACATCACACTGAACCTCGGTTTTACTTCTCATCCGAAGGAAGACGTACTAGGGGTCTCTGTCCTTCTCCCTCTGGCTAAGAAACCAACTACTCGCCTTCCGGCCCCAGGATCGAACCTGCAACCATGAACTTATCAGTCAAGTACAGAAGCACACTACTGCTATACCACCGCGAGGCGGACTACTTTAACAACCCTGAAAACAACTGCATCTCAAAAGGGACTAATCAAATTGGGAGAATACGCACAAAGGAGAGGTCTCTAGCGGCAAAAGGACCATTTCGACTCTCTCTCTCTCTGCCTCACCCCTACCTTCACAAACCACCCACCCATCCTCTCTTATGTGCCTTCGCTATTTCGATTACACCAATTTGCTTGACCATTAAATATTCATGAAAGGAACCCAACCGTACAACTCGGTACAATTGTAGGTCATCTCTTGTCTTGCAGCCTATTTATAATAAGTTAATTTACCTCCGAATTGCAAATTGGATCATTTACGCCAATGCAACTCGCATTATGTCAACGTCGGGAGGAAGAGAGAAGAAGGAAAGGCAGTGGCCAGTCGGGGATGAGGACGGAGGAGACCTGAGAATACGTAGGAGTCGTTAGGACACAGAGAGGAAGGGAAGGAGGGAGGAAGTGCGAAGAGTCCTGTACCGACCGACATACAACTAAAACGGCACTGAGAAGCGAGATGCTTTTCCTGGTCGGGAGAGGGGTCAAATCCTCCCTTTCGTCTTGCGTTAATACTGCCGAGAACACAAGGATGTCGAGCACAAGACCTGAGCTGTGTGGACCTGATGCCACAGGCGACTGAATTTTTTGTTGGTGTTTTAGGGCCCTTCAACTACAAGGTGATTAGAGCCCCGTCCACATCACAGTTCTTATGCAGAGACTGCACAGACACTACACTAATGGACGAATTTTGGGTATTAACAGTACCCAGTTTTCCCAAGCGGCCACCCATGTCAGTACTAGCTGGGGTTGCGCTGCTTAACTTCAGTGATCAGACGAGAACTGGCGTGTCCAACGCAATTCGCCGCTCAGACGCAGGCGATTGAAATTGAGCTTGAATTTCCCCCGCCTATGGTAGAGGGAGTCAGAGTTCCCCGACCCATTGTTCATTTAACGTCGGTTTGATTTGCTCCGTAGGAAACGGGGCACTCTTTACCTACACTAGGAAGCGACCTGTAACTTCCGTAAGCCACCACCGGAAATCCGCCACCGACGTCAACAACAACTACAAAAATTGGAATGCTGCCGACACCAATATTTTATTTAACCCATCAGAAAAGGGTTCTTATTCTGGGTTAGGTGGGGGTGACATCGTCGACATCCAACAGTCCGACAGAACGCAAAGCGCCTGGAAGAAGTGATCCCTAAGAAGCCAGCCACCTCGAAGCAGGCTACCAATAAGGCACTGAGAACTCGTCGGATACTCCCATTAAAAATGTCAATGCATTCTGTCTATTGAGATACAAACAACAACGGCCCTCTCCGTTTGGGTTTTTTTATTATTCCATGATGTTTTAGGGCCCTTCCACTACAAAGGTCACTAGAGCCCTGTCCACTGCGTAGTTCTAATGCAGAGACTGCACAGACACTACACTAATGTGATGGGTTTTGGCTATTAGCGGTACTCAGTATTCCCAAGCGGCCACTCATGTTAGTACTAGCTGGGGTTGCGTTGCTTAACTTCAGTGATCAGACGAGAACTGGTATGTCCAACGCAATAAGCTGCTCCCGCGTCCGTTTGGGTGCGCATACGATGTCCCCTGGTAGTCCACCAGCCTCTAAACATCAGATTTCACGACAATAAACAGAGTAGTACATCAAATAAAATGTCGATGAAGAAAAGAGCTAGTGGCCAATCTTTGTCAACAAAACGCATGATCCGAGTTTCTAATCTTGCAATCCACAAGCAAACGGTGGTTTACCACCTCTTTGGACACCTTCTTTTTTACCTTCTCAGCTGACCTGGAATTAATGGTTGAACGATTGAGAGCGTCTTACCACTCACCATATTTTAAGTACTTAATACCCTCTACAAAAATAAAGCTATTCAAAGCCTACAGTCCGGCGGAAGATCGACGGCGAACAAAATGGCACCTCCATTAATCAAGCAACAACCAATGCCTCGCTCCACTCTCTGTAGAAAACAAAACTATACAAAAGGAAAATCAACATCATCTTTCCTAACCCTTTCCCGGCCCGTGGCAAGGTTGGTACCCGGAACACAGTGATGAGCCTTTGGAAGACATCTTTACGCAAACTCGCCTAATTTCTTTCTGAGGATGAGCAGCATCCAATTGTTTGTTTGTTTCTGGATTCCTTTAGTGGGTTGGGGAGTTAGCCAAGCAGCCATAACAGGACGAACCCTTAGGAGGCTGCTCGCGGGAGATGAGGAGGCAGACGGTGGACATAGGAGAGGGGAAATTTGCAGCACCCAACGTTCACTACCAACCACCCATGTTGGAACTAACGTGGGCTTGCGCTGCTTTACTTCAGTGATCTCACGAGAACTGATGTGTCCAACACAACTTGGCTGCACTAACACAACTTGGTGTTTTAGGGCCCCTTTAACTACAAGGTCATTAAACCCCCGTCCACAGCGTAGTTCTAATGCAGGGACTGCACAGGCACTACGCTAATGCGACTATTTTTGGGTATTGGCTGGGGCTTCAGTAGCAGTGAGGAAGAGCCACGTAAGTAAAATGCAAGTAGCCGAGATGCGAATGCTGAGATACTTGAGTGGCGTGTCGAGAGCTGATAGAATTAGGGCAGCGTATATTAGAGGTAGTCTGGGGGTGGTGGACATCGCCGAAAAAAATGAGGGAGAATAAGCTGAGGTGGTATGGCCACGTCATGAGAAGAGGCGAAGAGGAGCTAGTTGGGTGTATCCCAGGAATGCAGGTGGTCGGTAGCACCCGGGGTAGGGAGAGAAAAAGCAGACGTGGGAACAGGTGGTCCGTAGGGACATGGCAGTGTGTGGGGTGGACAGGGACATGGTGGAAAATAGACGGGAGTGGAGGGCTAGAACCCGCAGACCCGACCCTGCCACAGGCAGGATAAGGGTATGATCATGATGATGGCTGGGGCTTCAGTGATCAGACGAGAACTGGTGTCCAACGCAATAAGCCGCTCAGTAGGATCGAACCCGCAATCAGGGAAGTCGCCGAGTCCGGAGGAGAATGTCCGGGGAATGTCCGGGCAATTTTATGCCATCATCATGTCCCTCTCGTCGACCCTTCTACAACCAGGGTAGAATTGAAAGAAAAATGGGGCAACGCCTCCTCCAGCCTTTTTACTAACGAGTCCTCGCTGGAATGAAGATAAAACAAAAGCTTATAACCTGGTAGTGCGAAGAATAAATCTTCATGGATCTCTGATAGAAGGACAACCCTTCTCCACAGTGGTACTCTCCTTTTCCTATGAAAAACCTAGTTGGTCAGCTAGCCAGGCCCAAATAAGGTTTCCGCTCAAAAAGGACCACCAAAGATTTGCTGGCAGAATCTCTATACTTTAACACATAATACAAGACGACAGTAATAAAAACTACGCATTTCTCTCTCTCTCTCTTTCTACTTTCAGAGTGTGTCTCAATTGGCCGGTCATCTTTATGGTCGACTGAATTCTAAATCGAGACGTGCGTGGCCTAATAACACAATGCCATCGTGCTCTTGAAAATCTTTACAATTATGAAGCACAGTCAGACATACCTGAATTCAAACAGCCAATTCTAACTTCAAAGAAAAACCTTTTTTTGAACAGGGAAAGAAGATTCGTTCGTACCAACACCACTGCACTAGGCGTAACAACTGCATTAGGCGAGTAAATCAACGTAGAGGGTCGAACTCGTCATTCCGCAGAGACAGGAAGAGGAGAAAGGGAGAGAGAGCCAAACGGGACGACGCAGCACAGCACGTACAAGTCTCTCTTCTGCATTCTCGGGTCCATTCGTATCTGCAAAGAAGTCATCCGCATTCCAATAATGAAAAATTCCTCCTTTTACATTAGTAGATATAAATGACTGATTAAATGACAGAGGAGGAGGAGGGAGAGCAGGAGCAAGTGGAGGAAGTAGAGAAGGAGAGTTGTGTGTGTGGAGCTACTGGGAGATGACAGAACAGGGATGCTTGCTGATGATTTCAAGCAGCAGTAGCAGCACAATTATTCATTTATAAGCCGCTGCCGCCTCCTCACGGATAACGAACTAAAAGGAACTTCTCTTCCGCAGTAATGATAACGGTCTCTCATGTTACAAAGACAAATCTTCCTTCACATGATGCCACCGACAATCACTCACTCACCAACTTTGAATTGAAAGAGTTATTAAGACTGGTGGAAGAGGAAGGGTCAGGAGGCTATGTCAAAATGAACAGTTACCATGAAGAGGGGAGGAAATCGAATAATAATAACCTCTTTCATATATAGATAGATAGATAGATATACAAAAATACACGGTGGATAGTTTTGATGACGGTGTCAGACAACATTTTGCTGATAACAGTAAAATCCACGGGGGCATGTCAAAGAAACACCAACACCGCCCTGTTTGCATCACACATTATATATAGTAGGCTAGCATTAACCGAATTTTATGGGGTTGCAAACAAGATTTTATACGTTGAACAATATTGATTTACTTTACAAACCGACATATCATGTAATTCGGAGGAAAGCGATTAGAATTAGCTCCATGCTATCCCTCACCACCACCGCCTTCCCTCCAGGCATATGTTGTAAAAGGAGACTAATAGCCTGGTTGTGACGCCAGGCTATGGCAGTCAGTCACGTGAAACCTAAAGCCCAAAAATATGAGAAAACAGTTCTCGACATCAACATCTGCCAATCTAACTTACCATTTTCATGTCTACCTACTGTTGTTCTCCGTCTTCATATAATTCGCTAGGGAATGTGACCTCCTCCTCCTCCACATGCAATGGTGTGTCACAAAAGACGGAAGAGGGTGCACGACTGCGATGGATTTTAAAAGCTTTAAAGATATAAGGCCAGCGATTATTACAAGAGAAAGGTATTGATCCCTCCAAATGATTGCCTTTCATACACACACCTAAACACAAGCATATTTTTTTTCTCCACTCTCCCTAAATTAACCCGATACTGTATTTGCTCCAAGCTCAAGGAGGTTAAGACTCCGTGATCAATTATCTGCCAAAAACATGGCCATGACTATGGCTCTTAATTATATCCGAAAATCCCTAATTACGTTGGGAGTGTGATTAGGGATTTGGATGTCGAAAGAGTATACGCTGTCTTCAACAAGGTCTCTTCTTCAGCAATAGCTAATATATCGATACATCAGTAAAGAAAATCTCCCTCTCACCAGTTTCCTTCAAGAGAGAGAGAGAGATGGAGAGGCAAAACAAACTATTGTCCCAAGTGGGATTTCAAGCCACAACTGTTTAGTGTGCCTAGAAATGTCAAAGGTAACGACGACGACGTTGAATAGTCTGTGAATAAAACCAGCCTCTTGCACATATACACACACACCTATTCTGTGCTATAATAACTTCCCGTCCATCATTCCGTTTCATAAAACCTACAAACAAAGGCATTTAATCATGATTAGAAACACTACCTCTTTTCTTCTTTATGTCCAACTGAATATCAGAAACGTGAAAAACAATAGAGGCACTTGAGGGACAACTCGAAAAACGACAATAATTCAAAACTGTAGGAGATTACGGCAGGGAGTGAACAAAAGAGCGATATAGATAGATGTACAGCGAATCTATATGTAAGAAAGGACGAAGACTGTTATATTAAACGATTGCACATAGTAGGGAAAAAAAAGAGAGCGTGATTGCAACACCGGAAAAGAAAATAGCAGAAGCACTTGGCAATATGTAAATTACCAAGATATCGGAAAACCATGGAGGGCATCCGAAAACGTATTTTGCACCTGGAATTTCACGACACTTTCAAAGCTGTATCTTTAATAGAAATTGAGATGTTGGAAACACGAAGTTTTTCCATTGAAAAGCATGAGAAAACACACTTTGTGCGTTATTTTCTCTCCTATGCACCACAGAACTGTACATTTTTGCCAGAAAGTGGTACTCCATGCCTGTGCAAAACGGCATGGCTGTACCTTTAATTGAAATTCATTGGGTCTACCTTACCCAATAAGCAATAATATGTTCCAGACCAAATATGAGGACCAAAAAAAAATACTATTGCTCTATTTCAGTTCTATTTTAACATCAAGAAATTATGTTCCAGTAGATATATGTAGGCCTACTGCAATAATGAAGAAGAAACTTTCAGTACCTGTTTTTCCTGCAAATCCGATAGTTTTATCAAGAGTTATGGTTCAAAATTTTTGGGGTATTTCGTTTGCTTCATCACTAGCTCACCACCACAGAAGACTGCATATGAATAGCATCCTTACCAAAACAATGTCATTCCAATTTGTTCCTTAACTAAACCAGGTAATGAAAACCAGATCAATATCAATAACTGTGCGAATCAGTAATAATGTAAAAGATCTGCATAACAACAACAAAAACCAACTCTAATTGAAGAGAATATTCAGCATTATATTTTTTTAAGAAAACACTTACCGAACCAGCAATACTTTCATTCCGCAAGTAATACAAAGAACAATTCGTAGACTGACACTAAGAACGGAAGGAACACCTTAGCGTCATTCGAATCCGCGCGTTCCGGCATTCGATTTTCGAACATGCGTTCTTTCTTTCTTCCTTCCTCTTCCGTTACAGAACACCACCACCACAAAAAAAGTTCGCAAAATGGTTCTGAATCAAATTGGTGGTGTGTGTGATCACGGTAGGGTTAATTAGTAGCTTTGTTTTTTAGGTAACGCTAAATATTCGGCAATCCAACTAAACAATAATACACAATAAAATCAAACAATGCAACAAAAACTGAATTTCTCCGATCAAGTATTAGTAGTAGTAGTAGTAGTAGCAGGCGGGAGAGGGGCTAGAAATACTTGCAAGCCGCCACGAAGCAGATGTTCAAACGCGGCAAGTCCGATCAGCAGACTCCGCCAACTTGTCAACGGCACCTTGTGCATTGATGCTCGGCATGGATGAGTGCCGATTCTCTGTCGATATTCTCCAATCATTAACTACTACTACTACTGTAGCTAGAAAAGATGAGGACGGCGGTAACGGACGACGACGACGACGGCATTCAATCGTTCACTCTCACAACACTACTAGCAATAATATTACTAACACCATCACCATCCCTGTCGTCACACAAAATTCGCCGCAAACAATCTCAGATATCCGCCGCCACTGCCAAAACACTCACGCACGAGCCTCTCTCTCACACGCACTGTCTCTCGTCATGCACACACACACTAGCAACCGTTCACAATCGGGCAAGTGTGCGTGCGCTGTGGACACCACTGATTTTTATGTGTGCCTTCGACGGCAATGAGATGAGATGCTGTCGCAGCCGCAGCCGCCGCCGCCGTCGCCGCTGACGTACACGCCAACCATATTATAACAGCAACAATAAAAATATTCTACTATCGGCTTAATCTCCGCCCCCAATTTAACGTTTCATTACCTCACTAGCCACGGCTACCACTATTAATATAAGAATACTTTGCATTATTCCGACATAAATATCTCCACAGATATAAATAGGGAAAACTACCAAATCGTCATCGCCCACGGCTGGCTGGCTGGCTGGCTGCACACAGCCGAGCTCCCACTACAACACATACACGCGCCGACAAGCAACGCATACGCGCGTGCGCTCAACAAAAACTGCTGGTGCCCTGGTCGATGACGTCACACAAGCCCCCAGTCAAAGCTATCGAACGTGACGTCACAACACACGTTGGGTTCTCTCTCTCTCTCTCTCTCTCGCTACAGAGTGCCTCATAAATGCATGCCGAACCAATTTCACTGCCAAGGAAAACGTACAGTATACAGTAAAGCGAGAGAGAAAATGATTCCGCTTCCTTATTTAAAGCATGTGATTGGGGGCACCAGAGGTAGGGGGAAGACCGAAACGGACGTGGGAGCAGGTGGTGCTGAGGGACATGGAGAAGCGTGGGGTGGAGGGCGACATGGTGGGGGATAGGAGGGAGTGGAGGATGAGAACCTGCAGACCCGACCCCGCCGCGGGCGGGAGGAGGGTAAGATGATGATGATTTAAAGACGGCCGCTGTACTCAGGACTAATTTACTGACACCAGGGGGAGGGTGAACGACCACATCAGGAAATATTGCTAATCTACACCATATGAACACCCGCCCTGAAGACCCTCCATGAAAACCCGCCATGAAGACCCGCCACGGTGGCGCAGTGGTTAAGCACACTCGGCAACTGCGTCAGTAGTTCTAGGTTCGACACTGGGCCGGCTTCTTTCGGGCGAGAGAGAGGCCGCGAGTGTGCCTTCTTTCGGATGAGAAAGAAGGTCCCGTGTGGGTGTACGATGGCACTTCCACGTAAAAGAACCCTCTCTACTACGCAACGGGTAGATGACGCAAAATTTCCAGGTGCAGGAGCTCGCCCCCTGGCGTCGTCGGTAGCATTCCCCAACGAACACTAGACCGACGATAAATAAGCGTATGCAACTTTGGCCGGCAACCGGCTGCAGAAAAAAAACTATGACCAATATATCGCCCTGTGTCCATTCAGAGGGACAGGATGGGTACCCGATCCTGCCATAGGCGGGAAAAGGGTTAGGAGTTGGTTCGCTTTTCCTACACCATATGAAGAAGAGGGGGGGGAATTCTATTGCGCGTAGTGTGAATATCGTACATACACCACAGTAAGACATAACTTCCTGTCAGGAAGGCAGTGTAGGAGCTTCCTCTGCCCTCCTCCTCCTCCATGGTCAAGATCGAGCCTGCAACCACGGATTCACATTTTGCATCCTATGAACTACAGGGAGGGAGGGCTTCCAAATACGGCATGGAATCAGACGCACTCAGGACGGCTCCTTTCCCTCTTGTCTGAAAGCAACAAATTCACCCGCCTATAACAGGGTCGAACCGGTAACCTTGAGGAAGGGGCATTCTAAAACAACGTCAACTACTATTACTAATAATAAAACATAATTACCTGCTGAAACGACATTTTACGTGTGTAGTTCGCACATATCAACACTTCACACACACAAAACCGTATCGCACTGTTAATGATGATTAATTATCAGCCGCTGCAACAATTTTCAAACATTATAATAATAAAATATTGATTCTCCCTCCCACTCTCTAGCCCTTTCATTATCCCAAATCTCAGTTACGCTACTAAAGATCCGAAAGAGAGAGAGAGAGAGAGACTGCTTTGTAAATGCCATGTGTCACATACACCAACCACACACACGCACTCAACTGCAACATCTGAATAGAAAAGGAAACTGATGAGGAGAATTGCTTCTGGTCCAAAAAACTACACAAGAAACGAGAAAAGTCTTCCAGAGAACAAACCAACCATTCCATTCATCACCTCTTCCTGCTATTAACATGTCAGCCGTCGCTTGTTTGTTTGTTGGTGTCTTAGGGCCCGTCAACTACAAGGCCATTACAGCCCCGTCCACTACGTAGTTCTGATGCAGGGACTGCACAGACACTACACTAATGCGACGATTATTGGGTATTAGCAGTACCCAGCTTTCCCGAGCGACCACCCATGTCAGTACTAACTGGGCTTGCGTTGCTTAACTTCAGTGATCAGACGAGAACTGGTGTGTCCAACGCAACTCGCCGCTCCCATGTCAGTCCTAACTGGGCTTGCGTTGCTTAACTTCATCAGACGAGAACTGGTGTGTCCAACGCAACTTGCCGCTCCCTCCGCCGTCGCCGCCATCACAGAATAATACTACTCATAGGAACTCCTAACCATTTTTCCACCTATCGCAGGGTCGGGTACCCATCTTTTTCCCCTCTGAATGGGCACATGGGCGATCTATTGAGATCTATTCTCGTCTGATCACTGAAGTTCAGCAACGCAATCCCAGTTAGTACTAACATGGCTGGCCGCTTGGGAAAACTGGGTACTGCTAATATCCAAAAATTGTCGCATTAGTGTAGTGTCTGTGCAGTCCCTGCATCAGAACTACACTGTGGGCGGCGCTCTAATGACCTTGTAGTTGAAGGGCCCATAAAACACCAACAAACAACAACAACAAAGCGATCTATTGGACGGTGATTTTCCGGAGCCGGCTACCTCCCACAACTGCAAAACCCTGCGCTTATTTATCGTCGGTCTACCGTTCGTTGAGGCACTCCACCGAGAGCTCCCAAACCTGGGAATTTTACCTCATCTACCCGTTACACATAGTGGAGAGGATTCTTTTACGTCCAAATGCCGGGGCTCTAATGACCTTGTAATTGAAGGGTCCTAAAACACCAACGAAACAAAAAATCCAAATGCAATCTTAAGGGACCTCGGTTCTACTTCTCATCCGAAGAAAGAAGAGACTCGGGGTCTCTCTCTCTCTCTCCCTCCCTTTCCCCCTCTCGCCCGAAAGGGAGCTTTAAATTGCGTTGGACACACCAGTTCTCGTCTGATCACTGAAGTTAAGCAACGCAACCACAGTTCGTACTAACAAGGGTGGCCGCTTGGGAAAACTGGATACCGCTAGTATCCAAAAATCGTCGCATTAGTGTAGTGTGTGTGCAGTCTCTGCATTAGAACTACACAGTACACAGGGCTCTAATGACCTTGTAGTTGAAGGGCCCTAAAACACCAACAAACTCGCCCGAAGGAAGCCAACCCACCTTGGTTGAGTAGTGAACTTAGAATCACTGAGGCAGTTACCGAGTACGTCACCGCGGCGGGCTGGCGGGCTCTCTGAGCGGCTGAGATGCGTTGGACACCCCAGTTCTCGTCAGATCACTGAAGTTAAGCAACGCAACCAAAATTAGTACCAACATGAGTGGTTGGTAGTGAACGTTTAACCCTTTACATTGCCCACTTAATACTGATTTCCGTTTCGTTGGTGTTTAAGGGACCTTCAACCACAAACGTCTTTAGAGCCCCGTCCACTGCGTAGTTCTAATGCAGAGTCTGCACAAACACTAAGCTGTTACGACAATTTGAGCATTAGCAGTACCCAGTGTTCTCAAGCGGCCACCCATGCCTGTACTAGATGGGGTTGCGTTGCTTAACTTCAGTGATCAGACGAGAATTATAGTGTGTCCGGGGTGTGTCAGAACACAAATCTTTCTGTACAGCATTAGGAGTTGTGCGTGAGGACAGCGAGGCGACGATGAAACACGAAATGGACCTCACGTCAAGAGATCTGCGGTGACGCCTACAACAGTCACCACTCTGAACGTCTTCTCAGGTACTTCCGGTTCGTCAATATCTCTCCTATCTACCTGGACATTTCTCGCTCTCTTTTTCTCATTCGCCAACTACATTAGGATTATTACCATTATTGATTTATTGATTAAAAACACATAAGAAAACAAGCAAAAATACCTTGTTGAAGTAAATGCGGCTCCAAAGAAAGCCTTCGTTAAAAGTGTAGCTTCAAGGTTACCAACCACTACACCTCTCCTCTCGACCCCCTCCCCCCTCTCTCCCCTAAGTGTAAAAAAAGGCATTAATTAGTAACGTTGAGAGTCGGATGGGCGACGAGAAAGAGAGCGGAAACTGGACAGAAACGGAAGTTAAAAACCATTACAAAATACAGCAACCTTAACAACCACTTACACAGGGTTCTCCAGCTTAACTATGGGACACGTTGATGACGAATGCAAGAGGACTTCTATGCAGAAACAAACCTAATTCCTTCACACTCAGCGCACCAAATTCCCCTTATAGGTCAAATAAGGTCGAATCCCGCCTCGGTGGCACAGTAGGGGAGCGGCAAATTGCGTCGGACACACCAGTTCTCGTCTGATCACTGAAGTTAAGCAGCGCAACCCCAGCTAGTACTGACATGGGTGGCTGCTTGGGAAAACTGAGTACCTCTGGCATCCAAAAATCGTCGCATTAGTGTAGTGTCTGTGCAGCCTCTGCATCAGAACTACACAGCGGACGGGGCTCTAATAACCTTTGTAGTTGAAGGGCCCTAAAAACAACAACAACACAGTAGGTAGCGGGCTCAGGAACTCGTCAGTGGTTCTAGGTTCCACACAGGACAGAAGTGGGTTGACTTCTTTTGGGCGAAGAGAAGTCCAGAGTGCGGCTTCTTTTGGATGAGAAGAAAAACTGCGGTCCCGCCTGGTGTACGATGGCATTGGCCTGTTAAAGAACCCTCTCTATTACGCAACGGGTAGATGAGGCAAAATTTCCAGGTGTAGGAGATCGGCCCCTAACATCGGTGAAATGCCCCAACGAACAGTTGACCGACGATCAAAAAGCATTGGGGTCGGCAGCCGACTGCGGAAAAACACCGCCCAACATATCGACCCTAGTGTCCGTTCACAAGGACAAGATGGGTACCCGACCCTGCCATAGGCGGAAAAAAGATTAGGAGTTGCTTTTGTCAAGTAAGGTCGAACCTAACGGCTTGAAAGGATCTGTTCCTACTTAACGCATCTGTCATTTCACAAGACTATCTTCTCAAGTCAGTAGGGTCATGAATCAGGTGTGGAACGTGAGAATTTTGCCAATCTGTGCAATTTATTTCTGTGCGCACACCTCAAGGGAGGAAAGAGGCGAGGGTATGGGGTTTCATTCCGGAGGTCAGCAGAAGTCACATCTCACGTTTCCTTCTTCCCCCCCCCCCCCCCCCCCCCACGAGAAGAAACACGAGTCTCAGGACACAATCAAATCAGCTCTCAACACTAAGTGGTGTTTGAGGTACACCACGACGTAGCAGCAGCATTAGTAGGGAATTGAATTTCTGTAAAACATCAAGGCGAAATTGTCCCAATTCAGTTTCCTACGAGAGGGTGGGGGCTGGTGAACCATCTTGCCCTCTCTCTCTCAAAGTAAACTACACCAAAATAACCTCCTAACCCTCTTCCCGCCTATGGCAGGGTAGGGTGCTCATCTTATCCCTGGGAGCGGCGAATTGCGTTGGACACACCAGTTCTCGTCAGATCACTGAAGTGAAGCAACGCAAACCCAGCTAGTCTAGCGTGGGTGACCGCTTGGAAACATTGGGTACTGCAAATACCCAAAAATCGTCGTAACACCGTAGTGCCTGTTCAGACTCTGCATTACAACTGCGCAGTGGACGGGGATTTAATGATGATTGGAGTTGAAGGATTATGCGGGGATCAAGTGGATTTTGTTGTTGTTGTTTGGTGTTTTAGGGCCTTCAACTACAAGGTCATTAGAGCCCGGGGGATCAAGTGGAGGACGTAAGGCATGTGATATTGGCTTCTCCAGCGCTGGATCACTGCAGGAGGGGTTGGGGAACCTCCACATTGGAAGAGGTTCTGGGGTGGAGCGGCTGAAATGGGTGCGAAAGGCAAAGGTGTTGCTAAGGTGCTGGTGGAGATCTAGGCATATTGGTCTAGCATGAAAAAATCTCGCTAGCAAGGTATCCGTCACAAAGGATTACATATTCATGGGATCGCGTCAATTTGGCGTATGACAATTTGGCGTACATACACATTCGGCGTATGACAATTTGGCGTACGGAAAATTTGGCGTACATACAAATTTGGCGTACGACAATTTGGCGTACATACCGAACTCTTGGGTGCACACATTTGTTCAAAATTGCAACTGTCATAACCAGTGACAGATCCAGGATTTTCGTCGGGGGGGGGGGAGTTAGGGAGGAGTTGCAACCCCAAAAACCCCATCCTAGATCCACACGTGGGCATAACAGTCATTGCAACGATCCCGTATAACACAGTTGGGTTTGTTTGTGTTTTAGGGCCCATCGACTTCAAAGGTCATCAGGGCCCTATAACACAGTTATGGTAGGCATTCATTGTTCTATTACCTTGCAATGACTGTTGAAATATGTTGTTATGACCGTTGTAATTTTGAACACATTTGGGCACCCAAGAGATCGGTATGTACGCCAAATTGACTACGCCAAATTGCCATACGCCAAATTGTCATGCGCCAAACTGACGTAGACCCCATATTCATATTCATGAAGAGCCCTAAAACACTAACAAAACAAACCGAAAGCAGACAACCCACCTCCGTCCAGTATCGAACCTAGAACCACTGATGTAGCTATCGAGCATGCTACCCACTGCGCCACTGAGGTGGAATTCAAAGTAAACTACACCAACCACACAAAAAAAAACTACACCAGGATGATGCATTATAATGAACCGACCTTTAAAAAAAAATCAGGCAACACAGTTACTGAATAAAATGAGTCAATCCTTGCCAAGATTTGAGCACCAATATAAAATATCCAATTAGAGAAAATGTACATCTGAGCCAAATCCCTTAATAATGTCAAATAAAACCGAAAAAAAGGAGATAAAACCACCAGACGAGAGATAAAGGAGTGCGTGTGTGCATGCTTGAAGAGTTTAAAAAAAAAGTAAGAGGGTGAAGTAGCCGCCTGAAATAAAATTAGAGGAGAGCGAAAACCCATTTTAGGACAGCGTAGAGTTGGTGAGGGCTCTTACCGTATAAAGTTACACATGATAACATCGAAATAATCATCATCATCGGTGTGCATTAGGTGCCGCAAATAACATTAAAACCAATGAAAACAAAAAAAAAAAAAAAACAAGAAACGTGCATTAAAAAGCATTTAGGTGAATCTCGTTGGGTCTTGCCTTTGGACGACAGGATATTGAATTTTGACGCCAGTCCAATCAGTTCAAAATAAGGTAAATTGTCCACCAACAGAGAATGGGAGGCATACCATCGGCTAAACATCAGCAGACCTGGTAAACATCCTAATCTTTCCTTTCAATAAAAGTCTGCAATTTAAATTGAGACGTGTTCACAGGATTGTGTCCAGGTACGGCAGGCTCTCATTACTAACATGGTAGCAAAATTATTCAATCTACCTGTGGGAATAGCGGCTCCAATAGTTGAAATGAAGGACTACATGTAATTGATCAACATCATACCCTTATCCCGGCTGTGGTCGTGTTGGGTCTACAGGTTTTGCTCTTCCGCTCCGCCTATCACTTACCAGGTTCCCATCCACCCCCACACATTATCATATAGCTTTGTCCACGCCACCTCGATATATTCACTCCCCCACTCCTAGGCTACCCCTAGCACACTGGGAGCGGCGAGTTGCGTTGGACACACCAGTTCTCGTCTGATCACTGAAGTTAAGCAACGCAAGCCCAGTTAGTACTGACATGGGTGGTCGCTCGGGAAAGCGGGGTACTGCTAATACCCAATAATCGTCGCATTAGTGTAATGTCTGTGCAGGATATGCATTAGAACTATACAGTGGACGGGTCTCTAATGACCTCGTAGTTGACGGGACCTTAAACTCCAACAAACAAACCCGAGCGCGACTTCCGTCGGATGAGAAGTAAAACCGTGGTCCCGTGGGGTGTCGATGTCATTTGTACGTAAGAGAACCCTCTCTACTATGCAACGGGTAGCAAAACAACTTCTAACCATTTTCCCGTCTATGGCAGGGTCGGGTACCCAACTTGTCCCTGTGAATGGACACATGGGTGATCAATTAGACAGTGTTTTTCCACATCCGGTTGCCGACCGCAGCTACAACCCCTATAGGCAGGCAACCGACACCGGAGGAGGGGGCGAGCTCCTACACCTGGGAATTTTACCTCATCTACTCATTGTGGAATAGAGAGGGTTCTTTGACGTGCAAATGCCATTGTACACCACACGCGACCTTGGTTTGACTTCTCATCCGAAGGAGCCTAGAATCTCGCCTGAAAGAAATCAACCCACCCTGATCCAGGATCGAACCTAGAACCACTGACGCAACAAATCGAGCATGCTACCTATCGCGTTGTTTGTTGTTTTTTGGTGGTTTAGGGCCCTTCAACTACAAAGGTCATTAGAGCCCCATCCACAGCATAGTTCTTATGCAGAGACTGCACAGACACTACACTAATGTGACGATTTTTGGGTATTAGCAGTACCCAGTTTTCCCAAGCGGCCACCCATGTCAGTACTAGCTGGGGTTGCGCTGCTTAACTTCAGTGATCAGACGAGAACTGGTGTGTCCAACGGAATTCGCCGCTCCCTACCTATTGCGTCACCGAGGCGGGTCTTTAGTAGGGCCTACTAGAAGAGAGGAAGAATAAAAATTATTTCACCTCTGAGAATCGCTCTGCTCATCAAAATAAGAATCCACTCAAAACGTTTTAGGAAAATATTGGAAAATTCGACGCTTCTACTTCAAGTACGAATGCCAAATCGAGAAAAAATGCATTGTGTGACAGAAACGGTATCCTTATTTTCCAGCGACGACTCACCTGGCAAATACAGCATATTTTAATAATTCAATCTTTTCACAGTAGTACTAAGGAAATATCATGACCAGCATTATAACAAAGCAGAGAGAGAGACAGGCAGACAGACAGAGAGCAAGCAAGGGTAGGTGTGATAGGCAGAAATTCCTGACACTCCCAACATGAATCGATGACGGCCAAAATGCACGATCTAATTTACATATTTTTATGATCTAAAAGGAAAGTGTGGGAGAAAGAGAGAGAGAAAAGGAGAAATAGATGGAAAGTTTGAAGTGGGATGGGGGGAATAATGAAAAAAAAAGATAGGGAATAGGGGGGGGGGGATTCATGCATATGTGTGCGCGCGTGTGTGTGTCAAGAATCGATTTGAGAGAGAAAAGATGATGTCTACCGCGTGGGAACATCTGCAAGTGACTAAAATGTGAAAAATATATAATCAACATTCGAGATGCTATTGCACTTAAACGGCCAGGTTAGCTGCACACAGCACATTACCCAATTGCACTTGAGATACACATGATAAATGGAAGGATAAAGAGAAATTGACACAGCAAGGCAGAACAAAAATTATCGGTATAACCCAAAGATGAGCACATTCATTCAAGTGTGAACAGAGACAGATCAAAGTCATGAATATGAATGCTAGCAGATAGGCCTACCAAATTCTCCAGTCTTCATTTTTAAATTAGAGGATACACCATTTTCAAAACAAAGCAATGAATTGCGTGGAAAATTAAATACAAGCCCATTTTGTTTCGCAAAACAACAACAAAAAGAATCACAGTGCGTTCCATTATCACATTCTAGAACACGGCACGCGCAAATGACGTTACGGAATCACTAGGGAGAACGCACCAATAGTGAGTTTTCTTGCACGCTACGTTAAGCAGATGACAGACTGTGCATGTGCAACTACTGCGCGCAGTAACGTTACGTTAGGTTTCGATGCACGCATCGTGAATTTAGCATCAGACGCACGCTAATTACGTTAGAGTACAGATGGAAATGGTGGACACCCCAAAAGTTGCTTTTAAAAAGAGTTCACTTCACTTCAAATATGAATATAGTTATGTTAAATGAAGTGCTCCATCATAACCCAAGATTTGAAAATAGTAAATGGGATTTGGTGGCCAAAAAAATGTCGATGTGGTAATGTTGGTTGAATGAAATGCATTGCTATGGCCAGTTCAATGTCTTCCACTGGCAAATCATTAATTAATCGAAAAATTATAATTTCCTCCATTTCTAATTAAACTTCAGACTCGTCTCTCCGTCGGTTATATTTTAGTTTGCTTATTTTATACCATGAGTCGCTAGGGGCGCTCCTGTACCGGCCGTTACGTTTAGGACCGTTACAAGAAAATCGTTTTTTCCTTGAAAACGATCCGTTGGTCACGTGGTCTGCTAACGTCTTTGCATGCGTCCGTTGACGCTGCAAGAAAACTCCCTAATGACTCTTTCTCTCTCGTACTCGTGCCCTACGCCAGTCAAGGGTGGCGAACCTATTTCTGCTGGCGCACAGTGGTCTAAAATCATGTTTTAGCGGGACATGTGTAATAGTGCAATGAAGTAAGCTTAACATGAAGTGTAGTTGTAAATTTTTGAACAAAATATAATTTTATAATTCTGAATACAATGTTTTTTTCAAGTTTCAAATTAGTACATTGAAGTTGGGGAACCTTACACAACATCAAAGATGTGATTCACTGAAGCAGGGGTTACACGCTCAGTCTGGCATCAGTTCAGTCCATGATCTTGATCAAGAATAGACTGATGCCAAACTGATGGATTGATGGATGACATTACACCATCAGTCTCCTCAAAAACCCTGATTGTGCAAAAGAAACGATGGATTGCAATAAGGAAAAAGCTTGTATTGCAATTATAATAGGTTTAGCAAGAAGTGGTAAAAGGCAACGTTGGACCAGGGGCGGATCCATATGGGGAGCAATGCAGCAATTAATCCACTCTCAATGCCCCAACTGGGGTGAAGCCATTTTTGACAAAGCAAGATACATGCATGAAGAAGATACCTTGCTAGTGAGATTTTTCATGCTAGACCCATAAGCCTAGATCTCCACCAGCACCCAGGCAACACCTTTGCCTTTTTCACCCACTCCAGCCGCTCCCCCCCTGAACATCTTCCAATGTGGTGGTTCCACAACCCTCCCCTGCAGTGATCCAGCACTGGACATGCCAGTATCACATGCCTGACGTCCTCCACTTGATCCCCACAGCCCTCCTCTCCACCTGTGATCTTTGCCATCCTCTGTTTCATCTCCAGTGACCCAGCTTTTGCCCAAAACAGAAAGGAGCCCTCCCACATATTGTTTCACATGTATTGTACTCATATAAGTCTTTCTCTGGTTCCAACAGTTGTACAAGCATTGCTGCAGGCAGTGCCGGATTTAGATATTGAGAGGCCCTAGGCTATTTCAATTTTCAGGCCTTTTTAAGCCCGTTTCTTAAGTTTTGAAGCCCACTAAATGTTGAGACCATAGGCTTCAGCCCACTGAGCATAGTTGTAAATCAAGCACTTAGTCCCACAGACTGGGAGGAGGTTAAAACGCATTTATCTCCATTGCTGTCCAAGCAGTGACTGACACCAGACGGGTGAAAGGCGCTCACATGATCAATCTGACGTCAGTCATGCACAGACTGACGAAAATTATCAAAAAATTTAAAAATCTGTCAATCAATTCCATCAGTCTGTCAGTCATCATGTTATACAATCAGTCTGGCGTCATTCTGACCACAGTCATGGACTGAACTGATGCCAGACTGAGCGTGTAACCCCCACTTGACTGATGAATCCACATACTCTTTATCACTGTCAGAACCTTGTTGGAAAATAGGGAGACTGTATTTTTCAAATCATCTTCTGGTATATTTGGTACCCTGGATTCAATGTTATGTCTCATTTCATTTCTTGCAAAGACAGTATTAGCACGAGAAAGGAGATGTTTAGTGAAGAGAAAATCAAATAACTCCTTTTGTGTTACACCTTCCTTGATACCTCATGGTAATAAAAATTAACCTACCATCAACAACTTCGCGTCTGATTACTGAAGTTAAGCAACGCAAGCCCAGTTAGTACTGACGTGGGTGGTCGCTCGGAAAAGCTGGGTACTGCTAATACCCAATAATCGTCACATTAGTGTAGTGTCTGTGCAGTCTATGCATTAGAACTATGCAGTGGACGGGTCTCTAATGACCTCGTAGTTGACGGGACCTTAAACACCAACAAACAACAAAAACCATCAACAAGGTGGGTTATTGCCAGACCCAAGACCTACAAAATTGTGTCTACACATGTACCACTTTCTCCAATCTTAACCAACCTTTGTGTACCTGTTCTCCAATGTTTTCTTTACCTATCTAGGGAAGTTGGCAGGTCTCCTAAGTAATTAGCATATTTTATTTCTGGTTAAGCAATGCAACCCAAGTTAGTACCAACATGGTTGGCTGGTCACAAACACTGGTTACTAAGGCAGAAATGGGAGCAGGATGTCCATAAGGATTTGGTAGTGTCTGGGGTGGATGGGGACCTGGTGGGAGATAAGCAGGAGTGGAGGACTAGACCCTGCAGATCCGACCCTGTCATAGGTGGGATAAGGGTATGGTGATGATGATGTCTTCTTGGGTAATATAGAATTTTTACAGCATGTTTCCAAATTATTTTCATTGCTAAAGCTTTATATGGATGGTGTTTAATTTAATATCCATAATAATGCCCTTAATCTGAATATTTAAGCCTTGAAAATCAAAAAGTCTTTTCGGGGTCATCACAGACCCCACCTTGTAGTGTGTGCCAGAAATCGTCACCTTGTCGACGGCCCCGAGTGCGCCTTCTTTCGGGGAAGGGCAGAGGCCCCGAGTGCACCTTCTTTTGGAGAAGGGCAGAAGCCCCGAGTGCGCCTTCTTTTGGAGGAGGGCAGAGGCCCCGAGTGCGCCTTCTTTTGGGGAAGGGCGGAGGCCCCGAGTGCGCCTTCTTTTGTGGGAGGTCAGAGACCTCGAGTGCACCTTCTTTTACGGAAGGGCAGAAGCCCCGAGTGCGCCTTCTTTTGGGGAAAGGCAGAAGCCCCGAGTGCGCCTTCTTTTGGGGGAGGTCAGAGACCTCGAGTGCGCCTTCTTTTGGGGGAGGGCAGAGATCCCGAGTGCGCCTTCTTTTGGTGAAGGGCAGAAGCCCCGAGTGCACCTTCATTTGGGGAAGGGCAGAGACCCCGAGTGCACCTTCATTTGGGGAAGGGCAGAGACCTCGAGTGCACCTTCTTTTGGGGAAAGGGAAAAGCCCCGAGTGCGCCTTTATTTGGAGGATGGCAGAGGCCCCGAGTGCGCCTTCTTTTGGGGGAGGGCAGAGATCCCGAGTGCACCTTCTTTTGGATGAGAAATAAAACCGAGGTCCCGTGTGGTGTACGATGGCATTTGCACGCAAAAGAACCCGCTCTACTATGCAACGGGGAGGCGAAGCAAAAATTTCCAGGTGCAGGAGCTCGTCCTTAGCGTCAATAGAATACCCCAACCAACGTGGGGATTGCAGCTTTGATCGGCAACAGAAAGTCCAATATATCGCCCTTGTGTCCATTCAGAGAGACAAGATTAAGTACCCGACCTTACCATAGGCGGGAAGAGGGTTAAGAGTTGCAGAATGCTATATATAATACTATAGGTTACCCTGTAAAAGGTGCATGCCACGTGCCAACAAAATTATTCCGCGTGCTATAGGTTCGCCACCCCTGCGTGACGACGTAGGTGGTTTCAACACTTAAATCGGTCAAATTCATCCACAAAGAAAAGATTAAGATTTATTAATTAATACTAAACTGATCTATTAACTGGCGTGATGGCGGGTTCTTTAATTCATCACAGCAGTCATCAGAGAGGGAAGATCAAGTGTCAAACGTCCGACACTTTTGTGACTCCTCCGATCCTGCATCAATTCAGTCTTTGTTGATTAAATCATAAATCACCCTTTTAAATAAATACCAGCACTATTTCAAAATTTCTAGGGGAAAACCAATCTTTAAAAAGAAGGATCTGCTTAATTTAAAGAAAGAAATAAAAATGTCCGATAATCTCACGCTTGACCTCCGAAACAGTCTTGAGTGACCACAGGGTTCAATAATACAGCAATAACAAAATGAAAATCGTCGCCTTCGTCAGGGGTCAACTTTCGTATCACATTCATTGAAAAGTTATATCATGAACGAAATAAAAGTGTTTTATCAATATTTATGGTCTTTTGACCCAAGGTCAGCGTGATTATGCATTCATTAGCAAAGAACCATGGCCAGCTGGCGAAGGATCTCTACGTCAACCAAGTTCCGCCCTCGGTAGGCTTAGGCACGTGTGTGACGACACCAAAAAAGAGTACCCTGAAACCCAAACGCTGGATAAGTAGTGGTTCACGATATAGTTACGACACTTATTAAAGTCCGCAGCCGGCTGCGGAAAAACACCGTTCAATAGATCACCCTTGCGTCCATTCAGAGGGACAAGATAGGTACTCGACCTGTCATCACGCGCGGATCCAGGATAGGGTTTTTTGGGGTTGCAACCCCCCCCCCCCTATGCACATATAAACTTATATTCGCATAATATGTGAGGTTTAGCTCACCCCCCCCTGACGAAAATCCTGGATCCGCCACTGACTGTCATAGGTGGGAAATCCCGGGAAAAAGGTTAGGAGTTGCTTTGATACCCGTTACATAGTTTGTTAGTTTGTGGGGGAGTCGGCCAAGCAGCCATAACGGGCCGAACCATTTGGAGGCTGCTCGCTGGTGAGGGGAGGTAGGAATGGGGAAAGCAGCAGTACCGTGCGTTCCCAACCAACCACCCATGTCGGTACTAACTTGGTCTGCGTTGCTTAACTTCAGTGATCTGACGCAATTCAGCCGCTCGATAGGGCTCTTTTACGAGCAAATGACATCGTACACCACACGGGACCTCGGTTTTACTTCTCATCCGACGGAAGACGCACTCGGGGCCTCTCGTCCGGAAGAAGTCAACCCACCTTGACCCAGTATCGAACCTAGAACACCTGATGCAGCCAGCAATCGAGCACGGTACCTCCTACTCCACTGAGTCGGGTCATCGTAATAAAATGGTTGCTCGGTCAAACTGGAGGCACCCCGAGGGCCACATTGGTAACATGGGTGTTGTCATGAGGGCCATGAAATGATGACTTTTTTTAGTAATTTGCTTCTAAAAGCACCAAGAGGCCCGGGGGCCTGACGATGCACAGTTTATGTGACCTGACAGTTGCCGAAGTGGTATTTGATAATAGTTTTAATCAAAATATAGCACACGGCACCCCATTCCAACTACGCCCAGGGGCAACTGTCCCGCTCTTGTTACGCCTCTTAGTAGCAGACTATACTGTATGTAGGTATACTACATGACAGCGATTGCCAGGGCCGCAAATCTAGGCTTCAAGGGCCGCGATCTCTACCCAACAAAATCGCTGGATCCACGTAGTACCTGAATGTCGTTAAGAGATGGTGCTCGGAGTAGCCGCTAAGTCCCAACACCGGTTTAATGTCCGCTATTTAGAAGACCAACGACATTAATAGAACGGCTGTTTGCTGGTGTTTTAGGGCCCTTCAACTACAAGGTCATTAGAGCCCCGTCCACAGCATACTTCTTAAGCAGAGATTGCACAGACACTGCACCAATGCGACGATTTTTGGATATTAGCAGTACCCAGTTTTCCCAAGCGGCCACCCATGTCAGTAAACTGGGGTTGCGCTACTTAACTTCAGTGATCAGACAAGAACTGGTGCGTCCATCGCAATTCGCCGCTCCCACATCGAACGGCGTCGCTCGCTGTGGCTCCAGTTTGGTCCTCACTTGGCTGCTTGTTTGCTGATGTTTTAGGGCCCTTCAACTATAAGGTCATTAGAGCCCCGACCACTGCGTAGTTCTCATGCAGAGACTGCACAGACACTACACTAATGCGACGATTTTTGGGTATTAGCAGTACCCAGTTTTCCCAAGCCAGTACTAGCTAGGGTTGCGCTACTTAACTTCAGTTATCAGACGAGAACTGGTTTGTCCAACGCAATTCGCCGCTCCCCCTCACTTGGTGTGCTCACGGGAAATGGCAGGGGGAGGGGAGGGGGGGGTGCGAGGTCACAACCACTAAGCACGTGGGGAGCGGCGAGTTGCGTTGGACACACCAGTTCTCGTCTGATCACTGAAGTTAAGCAACGCAAGCCCAGTTAGTACTGACATGGGTGGTCGCTCGGGAAAGCTGGGTACTGCTAATACCCAATAATCGTCGCATTGGTGTAGTGTCTGTGCAGCATATGCATTAGAACTACGCAGTGGACGGGTCTCTAATGACCTCGTAGTTGACGGGACCTTAAACACCAACAAACAACAAAACAACTAAGCACGTGACGACCACATGCACGTTCAACTTAATGGACGAAAAAACAATTTATGACATCAACTATGGCGGTACAAATGACACAATGATACAAAAAAAAATATATAAAAAGTTGGCATTTTTAAAGGTCTATTTACCTACTACAAATTCATGGCAAAATAAACCGCTATAATAATTTTACATATATTTTCTTTTCGGGTGGAGGACTTCATTATTCGTTCCAGTGGCTGCAAATTTACTTGTATGTGACCAAGCAGATATAGATATACAATGTAGGGTATGGGGGTGGGTGTAAGAGAAAGACAAGTTGAAATTCGTCATTATTTACTTCAGTTAACAACACTGTGACTCGTATATCAGTAGCCCTCCTGTCAGAAATTACAGCTTACAACCTTTTCCCCACAATTGCAATTTCGAGGCCAATGCAAACCTCCGTACGCGTGCCAATATAAAAACTAAACTCTCTGCACTGTTGTATTTTGTATATTTCATTGCGAAGGACATACCCAATGGCCGAATGATGTGATGATGATGTCCCTCTCTACCAACACCCAACAAGCCATATGGTCTATAAAAATTTCATATAAATAGTTGCTCTCTAACCAAAAACTTACATAAATAGAAAACTGTTAACAGTGCAACCAAGGTGGGGGGAGAAAGTTTTTGCTTCTCTTTTCAGAAATATACTGGGGGGTCTATAGACTCCCGAAAATAAAAAAAACGCTCTAGGATTTCACGTCATAATAAATAATGGCGGAAATGCATACATACAACTGTACACACATACAAATAGAGGGATTCTTGTCCCACAATCGATTCCCAAACATAGGGGAGCGGCAAATTGCGTTGGACACACCAGTTCTCGTCTGATCCCTGAAGTTAAGCAGCGCAACCCCAGCTAGTACTGACATGACTGGCCGCTTGGGAAAACTGGGTAATACCCACAAATCGTCGCATTAGTGTAGTGTCTGTGCAGTCTCTGCATAAAAACTATGCTGTGGACAGGGCTCTAATGACCTTTGTAGTTGAAGGGCCCTAAAACACCAACAAACAACAACAACCCAGCTAGTACTGACATGGGTGGCCGCTTAGGAAAACTGAGTACTGCTAAGACCCAAAAATCGTCGCATTAGTGTAATGTCTATGCAGTCTCTGCATAAGAACTATGCTGTGGACAGGGCTCTAATGACCTTTGTAGTTGAAGGGCCCTAAAACACAAACAACAACAACCCAGCTAGTACTGACATGGGTGGCCGCTTGGGAAAACTGGGTACTGCTAATACCCAAAAATCGTCGCATTAGTCTAGTGCAGTGGTGGCGAACCTGTGACCCACTGCGCAATTTTATGTGACCCGAGCGTGAATCCTCTTGTTTATCGTCTCATAAACAACAGACGTGAGAGCAGGTTGTCCGTATGCAGACCCGACCCTGCCACAGGCGGGATAAGGGTATTATGATGATGGTCTCTATTTGCTACTTTAGTAAACTTTATTCATTATTACTAATAATTTATTTTTATTCATAAAATTAACTAGTGCTTGCACCTGACCGGCGGACAACTTTTTGCTTTTTTTCGTGTTATTGTGACCCGTCTTCAAAAGAAGGTTCGCCACCACTGGTCTAGTGTCTGTGCGTTTCTGCATAAGAACTATGCTGTGGACGGGGCTCTAATGACCTTTGTAGTTGAAGGACCCTAAAACACCAACAAACAACAACCAAACATTTCATCTGTCACCAATACAACAATTTAACTTTCAGCAACAATAACGTAAAATATAGGCGTTTAACATATCATCATCATCACACTCTTATCCAGCCTGTGGCAGGGTCGGGTCTGCGGGTCCAATAAACATCTTCTGACTGGGGGCACCCAAGCCGGGCGCCTTGAGCCCACCGGAAATATTGGCTGAATTGTCTGGGGGGGGATGCCGGCCTACCCCACTGTTCCAACACCGCATTACTCAACCAAAATAGAAATTTTTGGCAGGTAAATTAGTGCTTTGTTTGGTTATAATATGGCATGGTGTCTGACCTTTTGCACAATAACTACAGTGCAACAGGAGTCAGGATCATAATTCCAACAAAATAAATAGATGATAGGTGAGTTAGGTGTTGTATTTCAACGAAAAGCCTACCCCCAACATTATTACAAGTCTTAAAATAACGCGTCAGTGGTTCCACGTTCGATACCAAAATCGAGGTTGGTTGGCTTCTTTCCAGCGAGAGAGGCCCAACTGCGCCTTCCATCGGATGAGAAGAAAACCCGATGCCCTACCGTGTCGCTGGGTACGATGTCACTTGTACGTAAAAGAACCCTCCCTACTGTGAAACGAGTAACCCTTTCCCGCCTTTGGCAGGGTCGGGTACCCATTTTGTCCCTTTGAAAGGACGCAAAGGTGATATATTGGACTGCATTTTTCTCCAGCCGGATGCTAACGAAAGCTGCAACCTCTATGCTTATTCATCGTCGGTCTGTTGTTCGTTGGGGCACTCCACCGACGTAAGGAGGGCGAGCTCCTCCACCTGGAAATTTTGTGATCTATTGTGTCCTTTTGGATAGAAATGTCGTCGTATACCACACGGGACTTCGGTTTTACTTCTCATCCCACAGAAAGCGCACTCGAGGCCTCTCCTTCGCCCGAAATAAGCCAGCCCACCCTGGTCCAGTATCAAAAGTAAACCACTAATGCAGTTACCGAGCACGCTACCTATTGCGCCACCGAGGCAGGATCTGTGAAACGAGTCTACCAGGCACAATTCCCAGGTGTAGGACCTGCCCCAACTACAATTAATAAAAGGGGTTGCAGCTAAGATTGGCAACCCGCTGCGTAAAAATACTGCCCAACAGACCGCCCATGTGTTCATGTTGATGTTGTTCGTTAGTATTTTAGGGCCCTTCAACTACAAGGTCATTATAGCCCCGTCCACTACACAGTTCTAATGCAGAGACTGCACAGACACTACACTAATGCGACGATTTTGGGGTATTAACGATACCCAGTTTTCCCAAGCGGCCACCCATGCCAGTACTAGCTGGGGCTACGTTGCTTTACTTCAGTGATCAGATGAGAACTGGTGTGTCCAACGCAATAAGCCATTCGTCCCATATGCTCATCCAGAGGGGAAAAAGATGAGTACCTGACACTGGAAAAGGGGTTAGTAGTGCTTTTATACGTCTTTATTATACTGACCAAGTTAATAAACCGGAAACTACCTCTCCCTCTCTCGCTGTTACTATTCGTCCACGATGACCAACAGACAGAAAACCGCGTGCTGCTTGAGCTGTCAGTAAATTCATTAGTGTCATGTACCAACTTAATAATTGAATGCTCTTTTCATTTAGAGGTGTTATAAATTGAGTTGTCAATGACAACGTCCAAATTGCTCCCCAACAAAAATACATATATACTGTATATAACCAATGGACCAATCGCTTATCTCCACAACTTTAAAAAATTCATATGGATAGTGATTATTGATGTATCTCCTTGACAAGGACATGGCAAAAAGTATAAATTTACATCGTTAAATTATTCACCCACTTACATCTATCTAAACAACAGGGAGAGAGAGAGAGAGAGAGGAAAATACAACCTGGACACGCACAATGTTGTAAATCAAGCCCCAACCACCAACGACAAAATAAAATGTCCTCCTGTGAAACTGACCACTAACAAAGAAGAAAAGTTCCTCCTGCGGTGCAATTTCCCTGTCATACAACTTTCTGACAAGAATTTGTATGTAATTTACCTCTTTAAATGACTCGATTGATCGTAGAATTGAACCAACTAAGCACATTTTGCACTATAATAATATGCAGGAACAATACACTGCGGTAGTATACACAATGCAATATTTATCATCAAAAGTCAGTAGTAGTAGTAGTACACTTACCATTTCATGCGTGAAAGGATGTTATTATCATGTTTTTGCAACTATATATTTTTTTGGACGTGTGTGCTTCTCCACTTTTCCGCTATGGTGAACAGAACCGTAGTTTTGTGTATGTTATACAGTATTTCTTTTACACTGATGGCGTCAAAGAAATTATTATATTCGTCCCAAGATGCCAACGAGGCCTAACACGAATCCATAACTAAAGATTCGATTAATTATAATAAAAAATAGAGAGAGAGAAAAAAAAAGCGGAGGGAAAGAAGAGAGGAAAATTACGTCAAAGCGTCCTATTTTACTTTCAAATGACTTGTGAGTGATTACCAACTTACAACATTTCTTAATTAACATCTGTGAAGATGTTTTGCCGTCATTCATCAACAAATTCGCCTAAAAAGTATTCTTTCTTTAAACGTTCCAAAACCCGTCGTTCTATGGCGCTTTCTCAACGCGTTCTATTCACGTCGCTGCTGTCGAATGATACTCAATTCGAAAAATGGATGACGGCATTAATTGGGTCTATTTCACATGTCACTTTTTGAGTGAAATAAAACAATTATGGCGATTTATTTATCTAACGCCCATACCAAAAAAAAGAGATGTTATTTTTTTTTTCTTCGTATTAGTCGGCAAACTCTTATAGAAAACGTTGGAACAGTTCCTCCCTCCCTTTTTCTCACTCTGTGTGTATGTGTATACAGTATATAGTAAGCGCGCTGTTCAATCTCTGCCACTAAAGATAAATGAAGAATTATGACATTCCCTTACATTTTGATTCTTGGAATGAGACAAAAGTGGATTTCGTCGAATTACATGCCATTTTCTCATGAACAAACGGACTTCGTGCCAAGAAGAAGAAGAAAAAAAAACACTTTCCACATCCTTGACGAAATGTGTTAAGTATAATTTAGGGAACAGAATACAAATATGATTACCCTACGGTGATGCAAACATGGTTTCTCTCGAATCCATCTGTCTCCATCCAACTCAAATCACTCTCTTTTAGGTTCCACAAAGAATTCAAGGTGATTAATCTAGTTGGATAGATCTCAAGAAACAAAATAAACTAGCACTTCCTAACCCCTTTCCCGCCTATGGCAGGGTCGGGTACCCATCTTGTTCCTCTAAATGGACACATGGGTGATCTATTGGACAGTGTTTTTCCGCAGCCGGTAGCCGACCAAAGCTGCAACTCTTATCCTTATTTATCGTCGGTCTACTGTTCGTTGGGGGATTTCACCGACGCCAGGGGGGAGGGCGAGCTCTTACACCTGGTAATATTGCCTCCTCTACCCATTGCATAGTAGAGAGGGTCCTTTAACGTGCAAATGCCATCGTACACCACACATGACCCTCGGTTTTATTTCTCATCCGAAAGAAGGCACACTCGGGGCCTCTCCCTCTCTCTCTCTCTCTCTTTTGCCCGAAAGAAGCCAACCCATTTCGGTCCAGTACCGAATCTAGAACCACTGACGCAGTTACCGAACATGCTACCCACTGCGCCACGTCTGGTTTTATTTCTTTTTGTTTCGTTGGTGTTTTAGCGCCCTTCAACTACAAGGTCATTAGAGCCACCGTCCACTACGTAGTTCTAATGCAGAGACTGCACAGACACTACACACTAATGCGACGATTTTTGGGTATTAGCGGTACGCAATTTTCCCAAGCAGCACCCACGTTAGTTCTAGCTGGGGTTGCGTGCTTAACTGCAGTGATCAGACGAGAACTGGTGTGTCCAACGCCATATAGCCGCTCCTTCCTCTGATAATGATCATTGGAGGAGAGAGAGAGAGACAGAGAGAACTCCCCAAATTGAACCAAACGGCATCGATATGCCAATTCCAAACATCGATATCCTACTGATGTATCCAAATAGAGGAAGGTTTATTGAGCTATTAAGCGTGTCATCTCTACAACCAGGAAAAAAAATGTAAATTAATTAATTGTAGAAATATGCTTTCACAAACTTTGATAAATTACATTACCCTCCCTTTAGTCGTCACACTCACTCGAGGTTCATATACATATATATCGTTTAGAGATGATTTAAAAAGAATTTTTCAAATGGTACAAATCTGATTATTATCATCATCATCCTTCTGAAACCCTCTCTCTACCCGCTTTCCATCCCCTTTCCCCTCTTTATATAATCAAATAACATTCTTTGCATAGTTAATCCTATGATTGGATTAATGTTTGTCTACACATATCTACTACACATATGAACCATACAATCACAAAACTATAGGATATACGTACTTGTTAGTTTTATCATCCTAGAGGAACCTAATGAATTTGACAAATAATAAAATTAGAAATAAAACTTTGTAGGCAACCAACTTTGAATTGCGTGTTCTCTTGCATTCGAGCCAAAAATATAATAAAACTGCACATATTCCTGAAATAAAATAACGCATAAAAAGTGTTGCTCATGTTACACACAGCGCCTTAGTTATTACACATGAATAATTCATGCATAAGGAAGAAACCATATAAAATATCGTAAAAAGGAACACACAAGAGGTGTAAGGGCATACACGTTGGTGGAGCCGTGGATTAACGGGGGGCAGGGGGAATGGGGGAGCAGAGAAAGAGAGTGAGGAGGACAAGGAGGAGAGAGAGAGAGAGAGAGAGAGGGGGGGCACGCGAAGAGAGTAACAGGAGAAACCAACTTCTTGCCTCCACTTCCCTCCGTATATACACAGTAGTAGTAATCTATGATCAAGAATATCATTATACTTTACAAAGTAGTTACATAAGAGTTTGAATATCGTCTTCTCGAAGGTAAAACGACTAACAGTCCTTTCTGGCAAGAGGCCACCTACGAAAAAATAAACTGTAATGCACTTTAAACATTTATGCCAAGTTAAAGGGAAGAAGAAAGAACAACAAGGTTAACTGGCTCAATAGGAAATCCTGCAAACCCTAACATTGCAATACGAAAATACTCATCAATATCCTCGAGTAACCAGGTGTGTTTGTGTAGACAATCAATCACTATCATTACTTTTTTTTGACCACAACTGCAGAATGACGTTAAAAAAGGGCACAAATTAATTGAAGAAATGATTAGAGTAAGCAATAAACTTTGCAATTATTGCGGAAGACAATAACAACCTGCCATTTGCAAAAAAGAACGACAGGATTGGAATCATTCTTCAGCGAACGGCGTTAGAGGGCGCTAATTAAGAGATTGTCAATCTCCAACCGTAACATTTTCAGCCACATTTTTGAGTTTTAGTACATTTTGAGCATCTCAAAGACGTGCATACATGAATTCTTTCAAGAAAATAAAAAGAAAAGGAAAGAAACAACTGTTTATTTATGCACCTATAAGGCAACCCCGAGAGATAGAACAGCTCCTGAGACGGGCGCGCTGCTAGGCATAATGATGTGCAATATCGGTTAAGAGTTTTCAAATAGCTTATCCAATAAAAATTATTTTAGAAACATATAACATACCTAAACAAATACCACGTTATTTCAAAATAGTTTCTACCCATCCTTCTTGCTGTTGGCACCAACTCAAAATTAAAATCACTTCTGCGTCTTCTCCATTAATTTACAGTTGAACTTCAGAACAACGCTACAGAACGTTGGCACAAAATAGAATTACAAATGGAACGCTCATTTGGACAATATCCTAATCACGTGATTTCGCGCTGATTAGCCAATTACAACTGTTCACAATTAAAGACACGGATGCTGGCATAGGGAAGACGTGATTACAGCATCGATCATTATCATACCCTTATCCCGCCTGTGGCAGGGTCGGGTCTGAGAGTTTTAGCCCTCCACTGCGTTGGACACACCAGTTCTCGTAAGATCACTGAAGTTAAGCAGCGCAAGCCCACGCTAGTACCAACATGAGTGGTTGGTAAAGACCGTTGGATGCTGCAAATTTCCCCTCTCCTACGTCCTCTATAACTACCTCATATCCCGCGAGCAGCCTCCTAAGGGTTCGTCCTGTTGTGGCTGCTTGGCTTACTCCCCAATCCATGAAATTAATCCAGCATCATCCTCGTCCACCCCACACACTACCATATCCTTACGAACTACCTGCTCTCACGTCTGCTTCGGTCTCTCCCTGACCCGGGTGTTTTCAACCACCTGCATTCCTGAAATGGACCTAACGAGCTCCTCCTCCCCCTCTTCTCATTATGTGTCCATACTACCTCAGCCTACTCTCCCTCATGTTTTCTGCGATGTCCACCACCCCCAGGCTACCTCCACTATACTCGTTCTTAATTCTATCAGCTCTGGACACCCTACTCATGTAGCGCAGCATTCTATTGACGTGGCTATTCCTTACTGCCCAACACTCTGATCCATATAGCATAGCAGGCCTAATCACTGCCCTGAAAAACTTCCCTTTCAACTTAATTAGGGCCCTCCTATCACACAGGACTCCACTTTCCTGCCGCCTCCGAGATTACAAGGATCGATCCACGGACCTTATCGCTCACAGTAACGACAGCCTGCCAGTACTCAAGACTGCCTTATGGGCGCTGGGCCAAAAGAACAGAATTAGCCCTTACAGAAGGAAGCGATCCAAACACCGAAATCATAACTTTTATATCCCTTCGGAGGCCTTTAGTTCCCAGGCCTACTTGGCCTATAGGTCAATCCGGCCCTGCACAAGGCCTCCACCTTCCCAGAATTGAACGACCTACATTAAATACCACAATAAACAGCATGTCCAGTTCAACTGTAGTGTTGCCAATATACGAGTAGCACTTTCATTTATTGTTTATCGATGACATCTCAAGACTGAGTCATCAGTAATCCCAGCAGTGTGAAGATCTTTCTTGGAAACCACAGGGAAAGAAAGGGATGTGCTACAGAAACAATGCAGTCAAATTACAAGCAGCAAATCTCGTGAATTATACCGATTTAAGAACTTTTTCAGACCTAGTGATTGTAGGACCTCTTCAGGATCATAACAATGACATCAGTTCCTGTAAGTGAAAGCTCGTGTTTGTTTTAGGGCCCTTCAACTACAATAATCATTAAAACCCCGTCCACTGTGCAGTTCTAAAACAGAGTCTGCACAGACACTACCCTGTTACGACGATTTTAGAGTATTAGCAGTACCCATTGTTCCCAAGCGGTCACCCATGCTAGTGCTAGCCGGGGTTGCGTCGCTTAACTTCAGGGATCAGACGAGAACTGATGTATCCAACGCAATACAACCGCTCGTAAAACTTTATTAGGACCCTCCACTCACGCAGGAACCTACATACCTACAAAAAAGCAACTCCTTACCCTTTCCCGCCTATGACAGGGTTGGGTACCCATCTTGTCCCTCTGAATGGACACAAGGGTAATGCAATGGACAGTGTTATTCCGGCAGCCGGTTGCCAACCAAAGCTGCAGCCCCTATGCTTATTTGTCGTCGGTCTAGTGTTCATCGGAGCACTTCACTGCAGTCGGGGGACAAGCTCCTACACCTGGAAATTTGGCCTTATCTGCCAGTTGCATAGTAGAGGGGGTTCTTTACGTGCAAATGCTATCGTACACCACATGGGACCTCTGTTGTACTTCTCATCTGAAAGACGGCGCACTCGGGGCCTCTCTCTCGCACGAAAGAAGTCAACCCACCTCGGCCTAGTATCGAACACAGAACCACTGACGCAGTTACTGAGCACGTTACACCCACTGCGCCACCGAGGCAGGATCATTCTTACTTACAGATTATCATCATACCCTTACCCCGCCTGTGACAGGGTCGGGTCTGCGAGTTCTAGTCCTCCACTCCCGTCTATCTCACACCAGGTCCCCGTCCACCCCACACACTACCATATCCCTACGGACAACGTGCTCCAACGTCTACTGGATTAAGAAACTATCATTACAGTCCGGTGCCAGATTTAGATATTGAGAGGCTCTAGGCTATTTCAATATTGAGGCCCTTTTCAAGCCCTTTTCTTAAGTTTTGAAGCCCGCTAAATGTTGAGGCCTTAGGCTTCAGCCTAACTAGCCTAATGGTAAATCCGGCACTGTTACAGTCACGTGTTCACTGTATTTTAAACCATCACGAAAAAGTGACCGGAAGCGACAAATGAAGGAAGACAACGATCCTAATCTTCTACCATACTACCTGCCGGTATGTCTGTTAGCCAGCAAATAAAACTCAAGCACCTCAGGTCTTTTTAATATCAGGAGGAGGCACTAAATTTACTGGACACTTCAAAATAGGGCTATCATAATTATTTAGTACCCACACATCCAAATGTAACCCGAGAAGAGGAGAAGGTCGAAAATGACGACTAATTAACAAAACTCAGAGGTCTGCTGAGAGGTTGGCGAGCTCAGTTATGGAAATTCTACGACTAAAGATGAAATGTAATATTCTGCTAAAACATTTTAATACGAGCCAGTCAAATGCTATGACGAACAAGATCCACAGGGGAGTGCTTTTTTCCACGTGAAAACACGTTAGTAGACATTTCACGCAAAAATATAATTACAAAATTTTAGGGTGTGTAGCTATTTTGCAACATTTCTCAAATAAAGTCATCTACTCACCGAGTTCAACTTCCTCACTTCATTTGGTTAGAATAAAAGCAGTACGCAACCAATTTAAAATCAAAATTGCAGTAATCCAATAAGAAAATGATGATCCTACCAATGAAGCAAAAACAACAAATATTTAGCGATAAATAAGAAATGGGGGAGAAGTGTGTCTTCATAAAAGGACTTATCAAAGCTTCAAGCCCAAGTCCCCAACAACAACAACAGCAGTATTCTGCTGCATTTCATCTAGCATCTAATTAGTAACTTGAAAGATTCAATACTTAAAAGCTCCTTGCACAGCTGCTTTGCATATAAAATTTCTTCACAGTGGTTTCTTCTAATTGGGGAAAAGCTTTAGTCTGCGTACGGCAGTTAAATGGTAAATTGCAAAACGTTAACAAATGTCTTCCAATTCCTACAGTGAGTGAGAAGAAAAACAGTAAACCACTGTATTAAAAAGTTGAGTTCACCCGTAAAACTAACTGACATCTCAGACATATATTTTCAAATGACAATAAAATCTTCGCTAATTCGTTTACTATGGTACAACTATCAAACAATCTATATAACACATTTAAATTTCTTAGTAACAAAGGATATATTGTGTCTCGCCTCATTTTATTTCCTCAACCATTAAGACTCACTCGTGTTCCATTTTTTCGCCGTTGTCTTCTAAATTCCTATCAAGACTGTTAATCGCCATCTTTACTACAGTTCATTCAGTTCCTTCACAATTACCTATCTAACTCGAAAAAAAACCCAGTCTCTTCTTCATACCAAAATTCAAGTCAGAATTGAATTTGTTTTTATACAACCATGTCCGCAACGCCATGATACAATGAGTACAACATTCCATTTCAAACCTAATGCTAAAATGGAACTGAGGGCCGCTCCACAATTTACGGTCTCTGCATAGTTCTAATTAGAGACTGCACATATACCACACTTTGGGGTATTAGCAGTACCCAGTTTTCCCAAGCGGCCACCCATGTCAGTACTAACTGGGGTTGCGTTTACTAGATTAGTTTCGTGGGTTGGGGAGTAAGCCAGGCAGCCATAACAGGTCGAACCCTTAGGAGGCTGCCCGCGGGAGATGAGGTAGGTGAAAGGACGAAGGAAAGGGTTTATTTGCAGCACCCAACGTTCTTTACCAACCACCCAAGCTGGTATTGACATGGGCTTGCGCTGCTTAACTTCAGTGATCAGACGAGAACTGGTGTGTCCAACGCAATAAGCCGCTCCCGTGTCTGGTGGTCATCAGCCTTGCATAGTAGAGGGGGTTCTTTACGTGCAAATGCTATCGTACACCACATGGGACCTCTGTTGTACTTCTCATCTGAAAGAAGGCGCACTCGGGGCCTCTCTCTTGCCCGAAAGAAGTCAACCCACCTCGGTCCAGTATCGAACATAGTACCACTGACGCAGTTACTGAGCACGTTACCCACTGCGCCACCGAGGCAGGATCATTCTTACTTACAGATTATCATATCAGTCGAGGAGCTGGCAGGTGCGATACTGCTATACAGGTGCGGGAAGCACTGACATATCTTATTGCATGGTTGTATCCAGAAGGGTGTATCCATCAGTGTGCACTCTACCTAAAAACGTTGTGAACAAGATGGAGAGGGTTACATGGGTAAATAGAAGGCTGTGGCAGTATGTACAAGAAGAAAGGAGTGCTTCCTTGATAGGACAGGACAAATGCTGGGTTGGAAGTGTAATGACTTTACAAAAAAAAGGCATCAGGTTGATTGGGAAACAGATACAGGGATTCGTGAAGGAGTTCCTAGCTGGAGCAGGGCAAGGGCGGCAAGGATGATAGCGTGGAGTGCATAAAGAAGAACGTGGCTCACATGGCTACCGACATATTTAATAAAGAACTGCGCAATTCAGGTGCGCATTAACCCAAACAGGAAATGTAGTGCAATAGAACGTTTCAAATAAGCCTAACGAAAAACATATCGGGTACAACCATCAACCAGCACCGCTATTCACATACTGTATTTCTCTGTCACAAAACGCAAATTATAGAGGTAGATACATGCAAATACTAAGAGCGTCAACCATTTTTATATTTCGCAAAAAAAAACAACAGCGAAAACATGTGAGTATTTCTACCATCTCATTATTGATCGACGACTACTAACTACCGCTTGCACTATGGAAAGACCGAAAAGAATAAAAGAAGTCTTACATTTATTAAGAAGAGAAACTACTCACGTTCAAAGAAAGGTTGTGAAGCCAACCTTGGCCCCCCCCCCTCTTTTTAAACATCTTTCTTATTGTTTCCCAATTTAGCAACAATGTTTCTTACTTTAACGAAATACTATTGTGTACGTAGTGTACAGTGTACAGTACTGAAGTGAATAACTATATTGGACCTTCATTGGGCATACGAATGGCAATTACGAAGCCTTGAGAGTGTGATGAAAGATGTATACATACACAATTGCATGTGTAGGAGAAAGTGAATTTGGTAGGAGGCATGGGATAAGGGGGGGGGGCGAGAAGACGAGGGGCACAACACACGCACAAAAGAGCACTTGTGGAAACTAACTTCAACAACGAGACAACGACGCCAAGAAAATTACACTGTAGAAGTCGAACACGACATATACTGAGTAATAATAATAATAAACATTCATATTAATATATCCATCTACGTTGTTATAATCCTCATCTTCTTCTTCTTCTTCCTCCTCTGGCAGGTGAACAAACCAGTACCTTAGTGAGGTAAAGAAGAAATATTTAGAGAGGAGAACGAGCAGCAACAGCAGCACATGATTCAATTTTAAAAAACGTGAAAATGTCGTGCTTGATGAAAACAATTACTAAGACGATAAAAATGTTTCATGCCATCTTGAATTAACAAGTCGTAAAGATAAGTACGACGAGGAAGAAAGAAGAGCAATGATGGTTCAGTCACATTACCTCAAACCTGACAGAAGAAGAAGAAGACGAAGAAAAGAGGATGAAGATGGCGAAACTTTATAACGAAACCTAAGGAATAAAAGACATGATCAAAATAGGTGTGTGTATATATCTCATTCCGGATGCAATCCTTTCCCCCCCCCCTCTCTCTCTTTCATTCTCTCAAACATATTTTTCTGAGGAAGAATTTAATAACAGATGAAGTCTCTCTCTTCAACTCTTAGGGGGAGAGGAAGTGAGAGAGAGAGAGAGAAAGACCAAAATCACATACACCAATGAGTGAGTGCATTGTTTGCACAATATGCATAAGATTGATGAACAAGCCAGGATTTAACAATTCAAGTCACAAAATCAACCGACGAGAGGACTTGGCTCGTCTCCACCTCCCTATCTTCCTTCTGCTTCTCAAGATGAATTTGCAAAATCATCTATAATCGCCCAAGTAAGGAAAAAAAACCACATTAAATTTCCACTAACTTTCACCTAAAAAGAAAATCAGATCAAGACAAGGATTAACCTACAAGAAAAAAAAAATGGGTTAGATGACTGTCGTCAATGAAGAAACAACAACAATACAAGCCATGTTCACAATGGTGGCAAGTGAGAAAGAAAAAGATTCATTTCGCAACAACAAACAAACCAACGAACCCCAAACGATGATGATATATTGCAAGAAGAAGAAAATTCAACCAAGCGAGCGAGATACAATCATTACAGAGGTATTTTCTGAAGCCAGACCGACAGTGTCAGCCTTCCGAAATGGGAAGCTCATTCGTCCAACGTCACAGGTAAGACATAGGATAAGAATAGTGTGTCAAATGTTGAAATTCTGTCAGTATCTCATTACAAATTATATTCTACAGAAGTTAAAATTGCCCTTATTCAGTGGGAGGCCCCAGGCGGCTGCCCGTAGTTGTTGTTTGTTGGTGTTTTAGGGCTCTTCAACTACAAAGGTCATTAGAGCCCCGTCCACAGCATAATTCCTATGTAGAGACTGCACAGACACTACATTACTGCGACGATTTTTGGGTATTAGCAATACCCAGTTTTCCCAAGCGGCCACCCATGTCAGTACTAGCTGGAGTTGCGCTGCTTAACTTCAGCGATCAGACGAGAACTGGTGTGTCCAACACAATTCGCCGCTCCCGCGGCTGCCAGTACTGCTCGCCCCCAAGGCCTCGTATACTCAGTAATCAACTGATCGCCACATCTCCCTACCCTATCGACAGTTGACTGAATTAGGAACGAGTATATCAGAGAAAGCTTGCGGGGCAGAGGCGTGCCAGCACAGTGTACAATGTGTACAATGCACACAGGCGCCGCCCCGGCTCTCTACTTGCTTCATAGATCCGGCCCCGTGATCTGCCATAGTCAGTGATAGGAGCGAAAAAAAATTAGTATGTTATGCCAGACGGGTTGGGGAGTCCGCCACGCAGCCATAACGGGCCGGACCTTGTGGAGGCTGCTCTCGGATGAGGGGGGGGGGGTAGCAGTGAGGGATGTAGAAGAGCAGAAATTATCAGCACCCAATGTTCCCGACCAACCACCGATGTCAGTACTAACTGCCTAAGTTCAGTGATCCGACGAGAACTACACACCAGTTCTCGTCCGATCACTGAAGTTAAGCAACGTAACCCCAGCTAGTACTGACATCGGTGGCCGCTTGGGTAAACTGGGTACTGCTAATACCCAAAAATCGTCGCATTAGTGTAGTGTCTGTGCAGTCTCTGCATAAGAACTACACTGTGGACTGGGGATCTAATGACCTTGTTGTTGAAGGGCCCTAAAACACCAACAAACAAACAAAACTGACGAGAACTGGCGTGTCCAACGCGACAGAGGATGTGCTTGAAACTTTTCTCTTGCAGGAAAAAAGAAGTCTATCATACCTCGGTCAAGATGGAACTCGAAACCACGAACTCATGAATCAAGCGCGTTTTTACTGAGTAACCGAAGCGGACAAGAAAAAGAAAAGGTCATAATCATCATCGTCATTAAAGTTTCATAAAATTCAAGCGCAATTCACAAACTACGCCAATTAAATGTGTCGCAAACTACATACGAGAAGAGCGAGAAATGTTGTTGTTGTTCTCAATATCTCTTTTGTGCCTGATTATTTTAACAACTTATCCAATGTTCACACACAAGTCCCAACGTTTTGAAATGACTTGAGTGGGATCG